>WOXC01006052.1:0-30006 GCA_011680675.1 Gymnobelideus leadbeateri | reverse complement strand
CTCCCTGGATCTGGATTGTGATCTAGGGTGGAAGTTGTGGGTGGGTTTACAGCTTGCCAGAAACGGAAGTTGCCCCCCACACATTTGGGACAAAAATTCCTCTATCTGGCCTTAAAGCCATAGTGTGGCGACAAGCCCAAAAGTCAAGTAATTAAGTGGCAACATGCCAAGGCAAAGGAAACAGAAAAATGCAACCCTAGGCTCCTATTTTGGGGGCATAGAGCAGGAAAAGGACTGTGAGGTCAGAAGTCCTGCTCCAAAAGCCCCAGGGGAAAACATGAGCGGGTCGCAGGCCATAGAGGACCTTAAGAAGGACTTTAAAAATCAAATAAGAGAAGTGGAGGAAAATTAGAAAGAGAAATGAGAAGGATGCAGGAAAAGTATGAAATGAGGGTCAACAGCCTGACTGAGGAAAACAACACTTTAAAAAAATAGACTAGCTCAAATGGCAAAGGAGGCCCAAAAGGGCAATGAGGAGAAGAATGCCTTAAAAAGTCAAATTTGCCAGATGGAAAAAGAATCTCAAAAGTTCACTGAGGAGATTCATTCCTTCAGAGTTAGACTGGAGCAAATGGAAGCTAGTAACTTTATGAGAAATCAAGGTGCTGTTAAGCAGATCCAAACAAACGAAAGATTAGAAGGCAATGTGAAATATCTCATGGGAAAAACCACTGACCTGGAAAATAGATCCAGGAGAGACAATTTTAAAATTATTGGACTACCTGAAAGCCATGATCAAAGAAAGAACCTGGAAATCACCCTTCAAGAAATTCTCAAGGAAAATTGCCCTGATGTTTTAGATCCAGAGGGCAACATAGAGGTTGAAAGAATCCACGATCACCTCCTGAAAAAGATCCCAAAAAGAAAACTCCCAGGAATATTATAGCCAGGTTCCAGAATCCCCAGATCAAGGAGAAAATACTACAAGCAGCCAGGAAGAACAATTTCAATATTGTGGAAACACAATCAGAATAGCCCAGGACCTGGCAGCTTCTACACTGAGGGATCGAAGGGCATGGAACATGATATTCCAGAGGGCAAAAGAACTGGGAATGAACCCAAGGATCACCTACCCAGCAAAACTGAGTATTTTGTTTCAGGGGAAAATATGGTCATTCAGTGGAATAGAGGACTTTCAAGCATTCTTGAGGAAAAACCAGAGTTGAATAGAAAATTTGACATCCAGACGCAAGAAGTAAGAGATGCCTGAGAGGTAATCAGGGAAAAGAAATCAAAAGGAACTTATCAAAGTTGAACTATTTACATTCCTATATGGAAAAACAATAACTATGACTGATGAAATCTTTCTCACTATGAAAATAATGGAAGAAGGGTGTGTGGTCATATGAATACATATGTGAAGGTGTGTGTATATGGTTACAGTTATATATGGATAGAGGGCATAGGTTGATTTTGTCGGGAAGGGAGAGTACTCAAGGGATGAAATTATGAGGTGAGAGAGGAAAGTGGCAAGAGGAGATGGGGAGAGACATGGTAGGGTAAACTATCTCATGTAGGGGAAGTGGGTGCAAAGGAGGGGGAGAATGGGGAAGGCTAAAAAGGCAAAACCACATTCACATTGAATTTGGTTCAGGGAGAAAATGACATACATACTAAATGGGATATCTCAACCTGCAGCAGGATAGGGGGAAGGGGGATGAGAGGAGGGATGATGGATGGGAGGGCATCCTTGGGGTGAGGGAGGTTGGAAGTACCCACTATAGAAGAGGGACAGGATCATGTAGGGAATGGACCAGGTCGGGGGTGGGATGAGTGGGAGGGAATTATAAGCAGCCTTGTACAATATATCTACCATGATAATGTTTTGCATAGCTAGACATGTACAACATATACTGAATTACTTATCTCCCCAGAGGGAATGGGTGACAAGGGAGGAAGGAAATGGATCTGAAATTCGAGGTCGTAACATTAAATGTTTCAAATACATATATAAATACTATTATTAATACTCTTTTGCCTATAATTGGGAGATAAGATGTGCAGGCATTGGGACACAAAGATTCATCTTCCTCTAATGGAAAAGTCGATGGGGGTGTGGGAGAAGGTATGGGAGAGAGCAGATTGGAGGAAGCGATATCTTGTGGGACTACTATTCTGGGAGGTTGGGTAGGGGAATAATGGGGGGAAAATGATTGTAACTCAAAATCTGGCAGAAATGAATGATGTAAAACAGAAGTTAATAAAGTATTTGTTTAAAAAAAAAAAAAGAAAATCCCAAATGAGGTCATTATAGAGTTGGACACAATGCAACAATAGCAGTAAGAACAGAGATAAAACTATAGAATTAAAGAATTCTATATAGGAGAGTTTTAGACTTGGGAGAATGTTTATTGAAGAATAGCTGACATTTTATTGTTTCTAAGTTTTTAGAAGGTTCTCCTCAAGTCAGGAAGACCTGGTCTCAACTCTTATATGCCTCTCCCACAAAAGGATTTTGGGAGACTCAGACCAAGTCACTTGATATCTCAGTGCCCTAGGAAATGCTGCCAATTTGAATTGGTAGACAGAATTATTTTCTGACTGCTACCTGCCCTGATGAAATCACAGATTTCATCTTCTCTAAGGTTTACAAAGTCCTCTATAGTCATTATCCCATTTAATCAGATTTGATCAATCTGTAGTGTAGGTACGACAATCATCCCCGTTGTATAATACACCTAAAGAAACTCAAGTACAGAAAAGTTCTAACTTGTACTTTGGCACACAACTGACAAATGCCAGAGTCAAGATTTGAATTCAGGGCCTTCTTTTTGCCAATTCTAGCACCAATTCATGCCATCATGCTGCTCTTGAGAAACTTCTCCTTGTAGCATAAATCCCCTCCCTAAGTTGTACAGTGGAAAGAGTGCTGGAACTGGAGTCAGGAAGACCTGAAGTCTAGCCTCAGATACATACTAACTGGTATACCCTGGGTAAGTTACTTAACTCACCCAACCTCTGTCTCCTTTAGTTTCCTAATCTATAAAATGGGGATATATCACCTCTATTTCAGGGTCATCCCAAGGATAAAATGAGGTCATACTTGTAAAGTGCTTTGTAAACTTTAAAACTCTCTCCATAAAATACTAGGGCAGCTAGGTGGCTTAGTGGATAGAGTATGGTGCCTGAAGTCAGGAAGATTCTTCTTCCTGAGTTTAAATTTGGTCTTCAACACTTCCTGTGTGTGACCCTGGGCAAGTTACTTAACCCAGTTTGTTTCAGTTTCTTCATCTGTTAAGCTGGAGAAAGAAACTACAACACACTTCAATATCTTTGCCAAGGAATCTCCAAATAAAGTCATGGAGTGAACGAATAATAATAATCATAATCATAATAATAATGACTGAACAATAATTTATTAGAATCTAAAAATGGTAATCCAGCCTCCCCTTGATGACCTCTAGGGATAATAAACTAAGTACCTTATTATGCAGCAAATTCCATTTTCAGGTATTTTCAATTCCTAGGAAGTTTTACCTTTTGTTGATCTGGAATCAGCCTTCACCTGCTTTCTAGTCTAGAATTTATAAATCCAGATATGTAATGTGGAGACTTTTTGTAGGATATTCCATTTTCAAGGAACGTTTTTTCCTTTGGTTTTTTAGCAATTGTCTGGATGAGTTACTATTCTAGAATACAAATTACTTTCTTCCATAAATAATCTGCAATTTGGCAGGGTTTCATTCTGATGCCTCAGTGCCCTCTTGGCAAAGTATTTTAACTCATTTTGATGATTGGTTGTTGGGTATTTTTTTAACATTTGTATTTCTTATTGACACTTCACAGCTTCAGGGGAAAAAAAAAACATGTGTTTAGTATTTCAATTGGTTAGAACATTATGTCTCTGCCAATGTGGAGCCCACATTGTTTATTTTCTGAGCTGTCATTTTTCCGGATGCTTCTTTCACTGTAACACATGCTTGGCTAACAGAGGGAATTATTTGAACTGTGATAGATTATAGAGGAAACAGTCCAGTAACCACATTGCTCTTTCTACTCTCAATGATCCATCACAAATAACTTAATAATGTGGGGATCTATTAAGTAGTTTCCTCTAATGAGTAAGCATACCCACTGAGAATAACCAATATGTTATATCTGCTGCATGTACACAATCCATCACCACATTATGACCCCTAAGGGCCCAGAGAGAGATCAGTGTAAATCTTCTCCTTTAAAGTGAGCTCCAGGCTCTATCCCAAGAACTCAACTAGTAATAGTGCATTCATTTATAGAACACTTTGAGTTTCTGATCCATTCCCCCAAAAATCTGTTAGTTTTTTTCTTCCATTCAGGCATTACAGAATATTTTATTTGCTATCCCCTTTAAGTTCTACACTGGATTTTGCTTCTCTTATCTTCAAGGAGAAGGCAAACTCCTTGAGGCCAGGAAATATCTTTTGATAGTACTTAGCATAGAAGCTAGAAGATGGTGTACACCAGATCTAGTGTGCCCTATGTGTGCACATATGCATACTAGCATGTCTTATAATTTTGTAGAAGAGATGGTAGGGCTATATCCAAACATCAACCTAAAGCATATCATTTCTCTATGTCCCTAACACCTAGAGGCCCTCTACTATCACATACCTTTGAAGGGCTCTATCCAAACTGTCTTCCTTCTAATTAGACTCCTGACTCTAAGTCTTTCTTTTTACCTAGACATTTTCCATATATCTTCAAACATAATATTGCAAAACAGAAAAAGGCTCAATTATTTTTTTCAGGTCACTAACCTTTAATGGTGCCCAATTGCCTCAAGAGTAAAATATAAATTCCTTAGGTTATCATTAAAAGGTTTACAGCTTTCCTCCAACTAACCTCTCTGGTCTAATTTGTATTATTTCTCATGACATACTCTACTGACCAGCCGAACTGGCTTGTTTGATTTTTCTGATATTTAATCTTCTACCTTTGTGTATACTCTGTCTCATGCTTTGGAATATATTCCTTCTTTTCCCTTGCACCCAGCTTGTAGAAGTCCCAGATTTTTTTTGCGTCTTAGCTATTTGTTAACTTTCAATGGAAGCTTTCCGTGATTTTGCTACTTTCCTTCCCACCTTCAAATTCTCATGCATATATTTAAATGTTTGCTTATCCCTTTCCCTCACCCCAAAAAAGTGGAAATAAAAGAGCAGGGTCTGATTTTCATTTTGTATTTGTAGTCCCAGGACAGCACAGTAGGCATATATTGAATCATCAGCATATATTGAATTGCATTTGAAAAGGAGCAAAGGAATTTGGGGTCAGGGAGGGAAGGAACATGGGCAAGTTACACACCAGGGTCCGGGGAATTCTAGGAAAAATAGGCTAGGCATCCTTGTAGATGTGTGAGAGTTTCTCCTAACTAGAGGAGAAGAAAGAAAGACATGATCCTTCATTATAGGGTACCTTGTAGAAAATTCTTCCTGGTTGATGATGGAATGGTACCCGGGCACTTCAGCAAGGATAGGGAAGCTATAAAGTCCATATATCCCACCCAAACTTTGAATTAGAAAACTGTGTTTGGGATGCCTTTGTCTCCTTTAACTCAAACTCCCCCATGAACACTTTTTGGGGTAAAGGTTTGAAAAAACAGGCTCCAGTGAGTAGTGATGGAACATTTTTGATGTGACCTAATTATCTAGAAAACAAGGGTCAAAATTCACTAGTTAGTGGCAAATAATACCTAAAACTGAGAAATTCTAGGAAGCTTTCTACTTTGGAACCAGTGACAGATTAGGGAGTAGTCCTACCCCCATTTTAGAAATAGCATAAAAGTTTACTGGGAAACTTCCAGCATCTTTTTTTGGCTAAGGAAGGGGAATCACTTCATACAGGGTTAGAATGAGAAGATAGACAGTGCTTTAAGACATGCATTCAGATGAATTCCTCTGCTTTTCCCTCTTCTCTCTGAACTCACTTTTTAAACTCCTCTCCAGATCCGAGTTGGATGAGGAAGAGAATTGGGTCAAAAGTCTGAATAGAGAGATGCCTGGTGAGCAGAGATGAGTACCTTAGGGAGAGGCCATAGTTTCTGTGGGATCATTAACGTGTCTTTTGAATCCCTTCATTCTGAAGGCAGGTTTTGAGGGACAAAGAAAAATCATGGGACAAATGTTGAGCTTTTATGAAAAAAGAAGAGATATTGACCTTAAGTAAATAACGGCCATCAGGATTTAGTTTGGTTGATATATAGACAGATGAACTTGAACTCAGAATAGAAGTCACTGAGTGATATTAGTTTAGAAAGCATGGAGAGGTGGGTAATGATCAAAGAATATGGTCATTTCTCCTCATGTTCCATTGTATTAGGAAACATGACAGAAAGTATGCTGAGAACTGGAGTGCAATTCATATCCAGGAGTATATTGTATTCTAGGGAAAGCCAAGTTCCCATAAATGCAAGAAATTAGGGCAAAATGCTAGAGAAAGTGATGCAACAAAGGAAAGTTCATTAAGATGGAATGAGAATTTCAGAAGACCAGGTGAAATGGGAGTTTAGAACAGGATAGGGATTCCTCTGGAGGAATATGGATGAAGTGGATGAAGGTAAGGTTGGGAACTTTTGCCTTTGTTGTTTGAGACTAAGCAGAAGTAAAATTCCTTGTCATAATTTAATCTTCTCCCTTAACCCTTTTCCACTATAGAGTTTGTCCTACATATCTGAATTCTAAGCGATGGATTTAGGAAGCAGTTAACAAATTATATTGCACTGCTTTGACTTGAAATTTATTAAGATCTTTACCATATGAGAACCCTGGAAGATGTATTGTTCAAATATTTTTCTCATTTTACTGATGAAGAAACTTATGTTTATATAATCTTAGTGGCAAAGCCAAGTTCTCCTATACTAATTTCAGTTTATTTAAAAAAAAGAATTTAGATGGATTTAGTCTTATTTTCACCTGCTTTCTTCATCCTTTCATGTAACTTCAATTATTTCTTTTCCTTATTCAATACTACAAGTTCTCCAAAGTAGATGTCATATATAGTGAACACTGAAGGAAATTAAGGCTTATAAGAAGTGAAGTTGAAGGAACAATGTTTTCCAGCCCTATGAAGTCAAGAAGACATGAAATGAAGGTGAATTTCAGGGAACATCTATAGCTGTAAACAACTTTGCCTGGAAACTAGAGTACATGGAGGGCAATAATATGAAATGTAAAAAGTAGGTTGAAGTCAGATTGTAGATACCCTTAAGTACTTTATCATTTTTCAAGTGCTGAAATTTTTAGCAAAAATTCATTAAACACATAATATATTTAATTATGTAAATAAATGAATAGATGTATGTATGTATGTATGTATGTATGGTGGATAGATAGATGGACAGATAAACACATATATAATGAATGCTTGTTATATAATAGGCACTGATATAAATGCTAGGGCATAATAAGCATAAATGGATATTCCATTTTAATAGAGACAAAGCAACTGGCTGAAGGGGTAGAGAAGACCTGAGAGGGACTTCATCTGGGAATGAAGTTAGTATGTCTAAGCAAGATAAGACAATCTGGGCTGGAGAGACACTAATTAGGAGAGCAGACCTCAGGACAGATGTTCCAACAGGATGGGAAGGGAGCTGACAGAAGAGGTGGAAAGGTCTGCATAGTGAATAATATTCAAGTTCACTTTGACTTAAGGGTAAAAGGATTATAGGATTAATAAGGCATATATGTGGCAATGGTGAAGAAGACACCTGTATACTATGACATGTGTTGTAAACTGTAAGGTGCAATTAAAATAAGAGCTATTGTCTTAGAGGCTGTAGCTTCCTAAATATATTTCTTTTTTTGCCTCTTCTCTAGTTCCCCTTCCTAGAACTCTGTTATAGGAATGGGAATCTGAAGATCTTCCCTTCCCCTAGGCCCTTTGATAGGCTTAAGTGACTCTAATAACCTTTCCTGATTTGAGAATATTCTCTGCCCCATAATGGGCTGAATGTAGTTACCTGGAGCCTGTGGATGGAGGCTTGCTCTTCAGGAAAGCCCACACCTTGTTATGTTGTGATTGGGTGGTGGGTCATGAGGGTTGTGATGGTCCCTGACCCAGGAGAGGGCTATACATATGCTGATGTCAGGTTTTGCTATGGGGCTCACTTTGGGAAGAGTTGTGTGATGTGGCCAGATGAGACTGGGCAGCTGTTGAGCCCCCTGGCTTTGAAAACCCAGATGTTGGTGCTTCCCCTTCTGGTAACTAACTAGGTATGGATATAATGTTCAGACATGGGGGAGCCCTGTCTGCTGATCTCTCTGTCTGCTTGTAACTTCTGTTTGTATTCTCTGATGTTTGATTGATTAAGGTGAGATTGTTAACCCATTTTGAGTTGCTTTTCCTTTATAAAAAAGTAGATCTAAGAACCTATGCTAGCAGCCACCCTGGGTATGCTAAGGTGCTTGCTGCTACAAACTCCTTCTAATTGGTAGCACAGATGATTCAATACTGCTGTACCATTTGTTCTTCAAGATTTTAATAGGCTGGAGGATATCCGTGTTAAAATGTCATGGACCTGTCATTTGTTGAGATAGAAATCTCCTCCATCCAACCAAGATAGCAAGCTCCTTCTGTAACTTGCAGGCTTAGGTTATTGTCTGGGGCCCAGAGAAGTTCACTGATACACCAAGGTCACAAAGCTAATAAGTGTTAGGTAGGGATTTCTCATTATAAGTCTAATACCCATTGTATTATAGCATGTTGAGCATTTTTAAGCATCTGAAAATTGAAGATATATAATAGTTATATTGATGAATAATATCTACATACAAACATTGATTTTATATATATATATATATATATATATATATAGTTTATATATATATATACATATGGTGTATAAATATGGAGAGAAGAGTGAGAGAGATAGCATCATATATATATGTGTGTGTGTGTATACATATATTATATGTATGTGTGTAAACACACATATTATATGTATGTGTGTATGGAGAGAGAGAGAGAGAGAGAGAGAGAGAGAGAGAGAGAGAGAGAGAGAGAAAGCACATCAATTTCCCGGACTATACCTTTAGGATTGGGGGATATCTTAGAGGTTATCAAATTCAAACTTCCTATTTTCTAGATGTAGAAACAGGTGCTAAAAGATTCACTCACATGTATAAGTTTATTTCATACAACTAGTTGTTGCTTAATGCATATTGTCTGACATAAAATTCAATGCTCTTTCCATAGGACTATATTGTCTCTAAACAGAATAAGCAATTTGTGTGTTCAACAAATTACTCAAAAATTTGAATATTTAAGATTCTAGATGTCTATATACTAGGACTTTGTCAAAAACCAAGTACATAATCTAGCCCTTCCAGTCCACATGAATTGTACTTTCATTCTTCAGGAAGTTAGATATCAAAATAATATCTCCAAACTGGGTACAATCAGAGATTCAAAGTTGGGGAAAATCATTCTATTCCAATCATGCCCAATGTAAAAAGTGACCAATAAAAGTGAAGTGAAGAGCAGTGTTAAGTAAAGATTCAGTAGGCAGGTGTAAAGAATTCCATTGAATTGGGGTGTCATTCTCTATATGAAATATTTTTCTCAGTAGAATAAAATTTTATGCATAAATCTTAGGCACCTATGTTAGAGTAAAAACTGACCTTAAATCTAGCACTGTTTCTAATATATATATATATATATATATATATATATATATATATATATATATTGGTTTATATATATATATATGTATATGGTTTAACCAGCCAGCCAGGAAGATCAGAAGGCGAAAGGCTCGGCAAGCAAAAGCCTGCCGAATTGCTCCTCGCCCTGCATCTGGTCCTATTCAGCCCATCGTGAGGTGCCCTACTGTGCGATACCACACCAAAGTCTGAGCCGGGAGAGGATTCAGCTTGGAAGAACTTCGGGTGGCTGGTACCCATAAAAAAGTGGCACGGACCATTGGTATCTCTGTGGACCCTTGTCGCCGAAATAAGTCTACAGAGTCTCTCCAGGCAAATGTGCAGCAACTGAAAGAATATCGTTCCAAACTAATCCTCTTCCCATCTGCACCCAAGAAGGGAGATAGCTCTGCTGAAGAGCTCAAGTTGGCAACCCAGCTTACAGGACCAGTTATGCCCATCAGAAATGTCTACAAGAAAGAGAAAGCTCGTGTCATTACTGAAGACGAGAAGAATTTCAAGGCATTTGCTAGTCTTCGAATGGCCCGGGCCAATGCCCGTCTCTTTGGAATTCGGGCGAAATGAGCCAAGGAGGCTGCAGAACAAGATGTGGAGAAGAAAAAGTGAACAATCTCCAAGAACTTTGAATAAAATAAATCACAATAAAAAAAAATTACAAGCAGACAGAAAATAACAGTTCAACAGACCAACAGACAGGGCTTCTAGCTACCTGACCATTACACAATATACAGTATTAGTTCCCAGAGAGAGAAGCACCAACATCTAGATTTTCAAAGCCAGGGGGCTCACAGCTACCCGGAATCTCATCTGGCCAAATCACACAACTCTTCCCAAAAGTAAGCCCCAAAACAAAACTTCACCTCAGAGATTATATACAGCCTTCTCTAGGGTCAGGGAACATCACAACCTTCATAACCCACTGTCTAATTACAAAGTAATAAAAGGTGGGCCTTCCTGAAAAACGAAGCTCCCCTCAGCAAGCTTCTTTTGTTGGACTCTCCAAGTGAGACCCATTAAGGGGCAAGTAAGATCTTCAAATTCCCTAGGCCTATTAAGGGGGAAGGGATGATCTTTAAATTCCCTTACCATTATCGTATGATAAAAGTTTTTTCAACTCTATGAATTAGGCAGTCATTAATTTAATTTCCTTAGATCTCATTTTCCAAATTTATAAGATGAACATATGTTTCTTTTTTATTACATGCCTTTCAAGTTTCTTTTTTTTTTACTTTTATTATTTTTTTTAATTAGACAAATGCTTTATTAACTTCTGGTTTACATCATTCATTTCCACCAGATTATGAGTTACATTTTCCCCCCATTTTTTCCCTACCCACCAGCACAGAATAGCAGTCCCACTATATATCCCCTTATCCAATCTGCTCTCTACCATATCTTCTCCCATATCCCCTTCGATTTTGCCATTAGGGCAAGGTGAATTTCTGAGCCCCAATGCCTGGACATCTTATGAAACATTTAATTTTAAAACTTCGATTTTCAGATGCATTCCCTTCCTCCCTTGTCACCCACTCCCTCTGAGAAGATAAGCAATTCAGTATGTGTTGTACATGTATAGCTATGCAAAACATTACCATAGTAGATATATTGTAAAAGACTGCTTATATTTCCCTCCCACCTGTCTCACCTCCCACCTGGTCCATTCCCTACTTTGATCCTGTCCCTCTTTGATAGTGGGTACTTCCAACCTCCCCTCCCCCCAGAATGCCCTCCCCTCCATCATCCCCCCTCTCATCCCCCTTTCCCCTACTCAGGAGAGTGAGTGAGGGTAAGATATTCCATTTAGTATGTATGTGATTCTCTCCTTGAGCCAACTTCAATGAGAATATGCTTTTGCCTTTTTGCCTTCCTGTTCTTCCCCTCCCCTGTAACTACTTCCCCTTGCCTCTTCTACATGAGATAGTTTACCCTACCTTGTCTCTCTCCATCTCCTCTTGCTACTTTCCTCTCTAACCTCTTGACTTCACCCCTTAAGAATCATCCCTTCCTTGGGGCGGCTAGGTGGCACAGTGAGCAGAGCACTGGCCCCAGAGCCAGAAGTACCCGAGCCCGGATCTGGCCCCAGACACCCAACACACAAAAAAAACCCAGCTGTATGACCCCGGGCAACTCACCCAACCCCAACTGCCCTCCAAAAAAAAAAGAATCATCCCTTCCCATCAAATTCAACCTGTGTCCTCTATCCATGTAAACTTGTGAACATATGCCATGTACCCTTCTTCAATTATTTTCATAATGAGAAAGTTTTCATCAAACACAGTTATTGTTTTTCCATGTAGGAATATAAATAGTCCAACTTTGATAAGTTCCTTTTGATTTCTTTTCCTTGATTACCTTCTCAAGCATGTCTTGCTTCTTGCATCTGAAAACTCTGGTTTTTTCATCAAGAATGCTTGAAAGTCCTCTATTCCACTGAATGACCATATTTTCCCCTGAAACAAGATACTCAGTTTTGCTGGGTAGGTGACCCTTGCATTCATTCCCAGTTCTTTTGCCCTCTGGAATATCATATTCCATGCCCTTCGATCCCTCAGTGTAGAAGCTGCCAGGTCCTGGGCTATTCTGATTGTGTTTCCACAATATTGAAATTGTTTCTTCCTGGCTGCTTAGAGTATTTTCTCCTTGATCTGGGAGTTCTGTAGCCTGGCTATAATATTCCTAGGAGTTTTCTTTTTGGGATCTTTTTCAGGAGGTGATCTGTGGATTCTTTCAACCTCTATTTTGCCCTCTGGATCTAAAACATCAGGGCAATTTTCCTTGAGAATTTCTTTAAGGATGATTCCTAGGTTCTTTCTTTGATCATGTCTTTCTGGTAGTCCAATAATTTTTAAATTGTCTCTCCTGGATCTATTTTCCAGGTCAGTGGTTTTTCCCATGAGATATTTCACATTGCCTTCTAATCTTTCATTTGTTTGGATCTGCTTAACAGCATCTTGATTTCTCATAAAGTCATTAGCTTCCATTTGCTCCAGTCTAACTCTGAAGGAATGAATCTCCTCAGTGAACTTTTGAGATTCTTTTTCCATCTGGCAAATTCGACTTTTTAAGGCATTCTTCTCCTCATTGCCCTTTTGGGCCTCCTTTGCCATTTGAGTTAGTCTATTTTTTAAGGTGTTGTTTTCCTCAGTCAGGCTGTTGACCCTCATTTCATACTTTTCCTGCATCCTTCTCATTTCTCTTTCCAATTTTTCCTCCACTTCTCTTATTTGATTTTTAAAGTCCTTCTTAAGGTCCTCTATGGCCTGCAACCCACTCATGTTTTCCCCTGGGGCTTTTGGAGCAGGACTTCTGACCTCACAGTCCTTTTCCTGCTCTATGCCCCCAATATAGGAGTCTAGGGTTGTGTTTTTCTATTTCCTTTGCCTTGGCATGTTGCCACTTAATTACTTGACTTTTGTGCTTGTTGCCACACTATGGCTTTAAGGCCAGATAGAGGAATATTCGTCCCAAACGTGGGGGGGGGCAACTTCCGTTTCTGGCAAGCTGTAAACCCACCCACAACTTGCACCCTAGATCACAATCCAGATCCAGGGAGGTTAAAGCAAGAGAGATTACCGCCCCAAGACTGATCGCTGGATCTCCCTACAATTCGCAGGCCAAGAGCTGGAGCTGCCTCTGAAAACTACAAAATGGCGAGTCTCCTCAGCAGCTTCTAGCCCCCAGGGGAGGGAACCAATGCATTCCCCAAATACAGGTCCCAAAGTCCATAGGACACTAACCTCTTACTTTGTCCTAGGCATTTCTATGTTGATAATTCTGGAGTCGCCACAGCTCCTGGTGTTCTGGGGTTCCTCCAGCAGGCTGCTGGCCCTGCCGCCCTGGGGCTAAAACCTGGGCTCACACGGACCTGGGCTTGGCTCAGCTCCCCGCACTCTGCGCACTGCGCACTGCCAGGTCCCAGACCGCTGCGCTGGTCCTTCCTGCAGGACTTTTGGGCTGTCCTCAGCAGGAGGTTAGCTTCTCTGTGTCATTCTGTGGGTGCTGGGGCTCCAGAAGTTGTTCAGAGTCCCCTTTTACATAGTTTGGGGGAATCTGGGGGCAGAGTGGCTTGGATGAGCTGTTTCTACTCCGCCATCTTGGCTCTGCCCCTCCTTACTCACTTGAACAATTACTTTATGTCTGCTTGCAATGTTTTTTCCCTGACCTGTAGCTTTGGAATTTGGATATAATATTCCTGGGAGTCTTCATTTTGGGATTTCTTTCAGGAGGTGAGCAGTGGATGATTTCAGCTACTAAATGTTAAGTATCTGAGGCCATATTTGGACTCAGGTCCACATGCCTCCAGCACTGGTGTTCTAATCACTAAACTACCTAGCCACCCTCCCAATTTTAATTTTTAAGGAATTATTTTCTTTAACATGCTTTTTAAACCTCCTTTTCCATTTGGCCAATTCTACTTTTAAATGGATTCTCTTCAGTGATATATATATATATATATTTTTTTTTTTCTTTTTGGAGGACAATTGGGGTTAAGTAAGTTGCCCAAGGTCACATGGCTAGGTTTTTGTTTGTGTGTGTTATGTGTCTGAGGATATCTGACTCCAGGGCCGACCCTCTACTCACTGTGCCACCTAGCTGCCCCTTTAGTGATATTTTTGTTGTTTATTTGACCAATTTTGCTTTTTAAGGAGTTCTTCTATTTAGTGATTTTTTTGTGCTTCTTTTACTATTTAGCCGATTTTGTTTTTTAGGTGTAATTTTCTTCAGTATTTATGTACCTTCTTTACTAAGCTGTTGACTCCTTTTTCATGATTTTCTTACATTAGTCTCATTTCTTTTTCTAATTTTTCCTTTACCTCTTTTGATTTTCAAAATCCTTTTTCTTTTTCTTTTATTTTTGGGGCGTAGGGGGAAGGCATGGTGATTGCGGTTAAGTAACTTCCCCAAAATCATACAGCTAGTAAGAGTGTTAAGTGTCTGAGGCCAGATTTGAATTGAGGTCCTTCTGACTCCAGGTCCAGAACTCTATTCATTTTACACTTTAGCTGCCCCTCAAAATATTTTATGAATCTTTCCAGGAATCTCTTTTTGGTCCTGAGACAAAGTCATATTTTAATTTGAGGCATTGGATGTAGCTATTTTTGATTTTTTTCTTCTGACTTTGTGTTTTGATCTTCTCTATCCCTATAGTAATTATCTATGATCAGAATTTTTTTTGGTATTTTCTCATTTTCCAGTCCATTTTTTGACTTTTAACTTAATATCAAAGTTGGGTTCTAATCTTGGAGTGGAGGCAGTATCATCCCAAACATCAAGTATGTTGTGCATCTGTTTTCAGAGTTAATTCTGAGTTCTGTAAGTTTTATTTGTTCCAAGATGGTATAATTTAAAGAGAGATGTGTTTACTCCTCTCCTTGTCTGTGAATGATCACAAGCAATTTTTTCTACCCTGAACTTTGACCAGGGTCACTACTCCCCAACTGCAGCAAGCTCTAGATTGTTAGGATTCTTCTCTGTGGGCCTGTGACTCATGGCTGCAATCTGGAACTGAGTATGAGGAATGCAACAGTTTCCTGCACTCAGTGACAGCAAAGGGACCCTGTAATATATTTCTGACCAGTTGTCTAACTCCCTTATTATTTGTGTGCTGAAAGTTCTGGAAGTCCCCTGCTGCTGCCACTGATTCAGTTGCTCCCTAGATCTATTGTTGCTTTGCTGGGACAAGCCTGAATTGTTTTAATCTGCACTGAACTGTGCTCCACTCTAATAGCCAAAAGACAGACCTTTCCTAACAACCTTATAAGTTGTCTTAGTCTGGACAGTATTTTCACCCCATCATTTTATGACTTCAGCTGCTTGACTATTTGCTTTGAGACATTATTTAAAGTTTTCTGTAGGTGAAATTTGGGAGAGCTGAGTCCCTGACTTTTCTCAATTATCTTGGCTCAGTATCACAAGAAATATATCTCAAATTTTAAAGAGATGAAAACAGAGACCCAGACATAGAGACAGAGCAACAGAGAAGAGAGTTATCTTTTATCAGCTTCCATGTCCACAAGCTCCATGTGCCTTTACAATATCCCAAATCTTTCTATTACCCATGAACTATATAGAAGGAACACAGACAGGAATATTTTCTTAGTTTTCTACATCACCATCATCACATATCCACTGAACAAATATCTTGCTAGATCCATAGACAGTGTATACCTGAACACAAACATACATAAACCAGCATAGATGTGTATTATTATAGAAAGAGAATTGGTGAGTTAGGTGAACTGAGTTTAAAGAGATCACAGTCCTGGCAGGAACACATGATGTTCTATTGATGGAGGACTTCAATTATCTGGACATCTGCTGTAATTCTCTCTGCCAAAACCAGGAGAACTGAGAAATTCATGACTTCCTTTAATGATAATCATATTTTCCAAAAGGCACAGATAGTGATAGGAAGGTGTGGATATTGAGCATTTTAATTCCATACAATAAGGACCTCGTTCCTGAAGCAACAACAGAGAATATATTTGGGGAGAGTGAATTTATATTACATTTTTTAGTAGTAAAAGAGAGGAATTTTGATAATCTGTTATGCAAACTAGATTTTTTTGAGAGCAAATTCATAGACTTATGGGATTAGAAAGTATTTCAGTGAACATCTGGTAAAACTCGTATCTCCTTCTTCCCCCTTCCCTCAAAAAAGAATCCCCTCTACAACAAACTCCACAAGTGTTTATCCAATTGTTTGAAGACGTCCAGGGAGGGGCCACCTGGTTCTACATGAAGTAGTCCTTTCCAAACTTAGAGAATACAAGTTTTTAGGTAGTTTCCCCCTAATATCAAGGTCTAACTTTTCTATTTTGCAACTTTTTCCCATTGCTATAATTTCCCTAGTCTGGAGTCAAATAGAACACTTCTAATCCTTGTTTGACATGATAGCCTTTCAAATACTTTTAAATGTCAAGAAAACTGGGGCAGGTAGGTGGCGAAGTGAATAGAGCACAGGCCCTGGAGTCAGAAGGATCTGAGTTCAAATTCGACGTCAGGCACTTAACACTTACTAGCTGTGTGAGCTTGGGCAAATCATTTAACCCCAATTGTCCTGACTTACCCCCTCCAAAAAGCAAAAAAAATAAAAAAGTCAAGAAAATAGAAATGGTTTATTCTGAAAAGAATTCTGTATTTGGAGTAAGAAGACATGAGTCCTATATGTGATCCACTGTGTCATCTAGCTTGGCAAATATTAAGTGTTCAATCAATACATGTTAATTGATTGATATTAAGGTTCTTTTTTTTTGGTCTTTATAATTTGTTTGTTTACTTTTAGTTTAGAAGATTCAGTTCCACAATCCCTTGAGTTTCAAATTTTCTTCCCTCTCCTCCACTCCCCCTCTCCCTGCCCATGGCATCATGCTTGATTAAGTATAAGATCTGCAAAATACTTTCACATTAGACATAAGTCAGGTTGTAAAGAAGGATTGCAGCCAATGGAATGAACAATGGGAAAGAGGAAACAAAACTAAACAAGAAAAAGAAAGAGAGCAAGTAGTTTGCTTCAATCTCCATTCAAACTCTCTTCTTTCTAATTCTTTCTCTGAATGTAGACATCTCCTTCCACATGAACCTTTTGGAGTGGTTTTATAACTTTGCATTCCTGAGACGAGTCCAGTCTATCAAAGTTGGTCATCACACATACATTGTGTCTGTAATTGTATACAAATTTCTCCTCACTTAGCATCAGTTTGTAGAAGTCTCTCCAGGTAAATATGAAATCTGTCTGCTACTCATTTCTTTTTTTAATTAAATTTTATGTTTATTTTAGTTTATATCATTCTTTTCCATAAGATTTTGAGTTACAAATTTTCTCCCTGTCTTTCCCCTACCCACCACCTCAAAACAGTGATCCCACTGTACACCCTCTCCCTCAATCTGCTCACTCCTTTATCTTGCCCTATTCCCCCTCTGAATTTCTCGTAGGGCAAGATGGATCTTCATACCCCACTGCCTGTATATATTATTTCCCAGTTTCATGTAATAATAATAATAATAATAGTAATATTTTACCATTTGATTTTAAAACTTTGAATGCCAAATTCTTTCCCTTGCTCCCTTGTCACCCACCCTTACTGGAAAGATAAGCAATTCAATAGAGGTTGTATATTGTGTAGTTACACAAAACATTTCCATACTGGATATATTGTGAAAGACTAAATCTATTTCCCCTATCCTATTTTGCCCCCCACCCACTTATTCTATTCTCCATTTTGACCCTGTCCCTTTTCAAAAGTGTGCACTTCTAACTATCCTTACCCCCAACCTGCCCTCCACTCCATCATACCCCATCTCATACCCTTCCCCCCTACTTTCCTGTAGGGCAAGATACCTGATTTTATGTGTGTGTCATGCCTTCCCTAAGCCAAATTCAATGGTTATAAGGTTGACCCATTCCCTTATGCCTTTCTGTTCTTCCCCTCCATTGTACCCATTTTCCCTTACCTCTTTTATGAGATAGTTTGCCTCATTCTGTCTCTCCCCATCTCCTCTCATTATATTCCTCTCTCACCTCTCAATTTCACCTTTCAAATATCATCCTTTCATATTCAATTGATCCTGTGCCCTCTATCTATGTATACCTATACACATACATACATGTATGAATTCATACACACATATATCCTCCTATATAGACATATATAGTAAGTACACATATACATTCATAATCCCTTCAACTGTCCTCATACTGAGAAAAGCTTCATAGTTACAATTATCATTTTTCCATGGAGCCATGTAAATAGTTTAACTTTGATAAGTTCCTTATGATTTCTTTTCCCTGTTTACCTTCTCATACTTCTCTTGCTTCTTGTATCCGAATGTCAAATTTTCTATTCAACTCTTTTTTTTTCATCAAGAATGCTTGAAGGGGGGCGGCTAGGTGGCGCAGTGAATAGAGCGCCGGCCCTGGAATCAGAAGGACCTGAGTTCGGAGCCGGCCTCCAACACTTAATCCGCACAAACAAAAACCTAGCCGTGTAACCTTGGGCAAGTTACTTAACCCCAATTGCCCTAAAGGGGCGGCTAGGTGGCGCAGTGAGTAAGAGCGCCGGCCTCGGAGTTTGGATGACCGAGATCAGATCCGGCCTCAGAAAATGAGCACCCACGCATAAATCAAATGACTAGCCGTGTAACCTTGAGCAAGTTACTTAACCCCAATTGCTTTAAAATAAAAAAAAAAAGAATGCTTGAAGGTCCTCTACTTCATTGAATATTTTATTTAATATATTTTGAATATATTGAATATATTTTTCCCTGAAACATGATATTCAGTTTTGCTGGGTAGGTGATTCTTGGTTTTAATCCCAGCTCCTCTGACCTCCAGAATATCATATTCCAAGTCCTTTGATCTCTTAATGTAGAAGCTGTTACATCTTGTGTTATCCTGATTGTATTTCCACATTATTCAAATTGTTTCTTCTTGGCTGCTTATAATATTTTCTCCTTGATCTGGGAATTCTGGAACCTGGCTATAATATTCCTAGGCATTTTCTTTTTGGGATCTTTTTCAAGAATTGATTGGTGAATTCTTTCAATTTCCATTTTGCCCTCTGGTTCTAAAACATAAGGGCAATTTTCCTTTAGAATTTCTTGAAGGGTGATTTCTAGGTTCTTTTTTTTTTTTTTTTGTTTTGATCATGGCTTTCAGGTAGTCCCATAATTTTCAAATTATCTCTCCTGGATCTATTTTCTAGGTCAGTGGTTTTTCCCATGAGATATTTCATATTGCCTTCTATTCTTTCATTTGTTTGGATCTGCTTAATAGCATCTTGATTTCTCATGAAGTCACTAGCTTTCATTTCCTCCAATCTAATTCTGAAGGAATGATTCTCCTCAGTGAGCTTTTGAGATTCTTTTTCCATCTGGCAAATTTGACTTTTTAAGGCATTTTTCTCCTCATAGCCTTTTTGGGCCTCTTTTGCCATTTGAGTTCATCTATTTTTTAACATGTTATTTTCTTCATTCAGGTTGTTGACTCTCATTTCAAGATTTTCTTGCATTCCTTCTCATTTCTCTTCCCATTTTTTCTCTATTTCTTTTACTCGATTTTCAAAATCCTTCTTGAGCTCCTACATGTCTAGTAATCAATTCATATTTTTCTTGGAAGCTTTTGGTCCAAAAGTTCTTACTTCCATGTCTTTCTCCAGCTCCATGACTTGATCCTTTCTGTCACCAAGAAAGGATTTTATTTTCTGTTTGTACTTCTGTTGCTTGCTCATATTTGCAGGCAATTATTTGACTTTCAAGCTCTTTACCACAGTAGAACTCTGCTTCCAGAGGGGAGAGCTTTGTCTCAAATCACTGGGGTTTTCACAGCTGCCAGAGCTATTAGGAGGGTTCTTTCTCTACAGCCTCCACAAGTTGACTCACTGGTCACACACCTCAGGACCAGAACCCAAGATTGCATTCCAGATAGAGTTTGCTTAAAGCAAGAGTGATTACCCTCTGAATGGTTGCTTGCCCCCACTATGATCTGTAGGCCAGGAGCTCTGAAGCAGCCATATAGAGACAGCTGCACAGCTGCTTCACTTCTGTTGCTTCTCGTTCTGGGGCGGGGGGGGGGGCAGGGGCTGGACTGCACTCCTATTCCCCACCCCCCACCCCCCCCGCCGAGTTCCAACAGAGTTCTACACTGAACTTTTACTGTGTCTTTGGCATTTAGGGGTTGATATTTCTGGAAACCACCACAGCTGCTGGTGATCTGCTCTCCTGAGGTCCACTGGTCAGGGACAACTCTGGGTCTAAAACACTGGGCTCAAGCGGGTCTTGGCTCAACTCCCAGTGTGCTGCAATGCACCTTTCCTGTCTGCCTGCTGGGCTGTGTTAAGTGGGACATTTATTTCTCTCTGTCACTTTTTGGGTTCTGCAGCTCTAAAATTTGTTTAGAGTCATACTTTATAGGCATTTGAGGTGGTTATGTGGGGAGCTAACAAGGTTTCCTGATTCTATGCCACCACTTTGTCTCCTCCCCATACGTTCCTCATTTCTTGTAGCACAATAATATTCATTACATTCATATACCACAATTTTTTAGCCATTTCCCAATTGATGGGCATGCCCTTAATTTCCAATTTTTTGCCACCACATAAAAAGCTACAATAAATATTTTTGTACATATTATGGGACTTGCTCCCAATTATATAATCTCTTTGGGATACAACCCTAGAAGTGGTATTACTGGGTGAAAGAGTATGCAATTATTTATAGTCCTTTAGGCATAGTTGCATATTGCCCTCCAGAATGGTTGAATCAGTTCACAACTCCACCAACAATGCATTAGTGTTCCAATTTTCCCACATCCTTTCCAGCATTTGCCCTTTTCCTGTTTTGTCATTTCAGCCAATCCGACTGGTGAGATGTGGTCCCTCAGAGTTGTTTTGATTGGCATTTCTCTAATCAGTAGTTATTTAGAGCATTTTCATATGCTTATAGATATCTTTAATTTCTACCTCTGAAAATTTCATTTTATATCCTTTGACCATTTGTCAATTGGGGAATGATTTTTATTCTTATATATTTGACTCATTTCCCTCTATATTTTAGAAATAAGACCTCTATCAGAGACACTGGTTATAAAATATTTTTCACAATTTCCCACTTCCCTCTTCATCTTTGTTACATTAGCTTTGTTTGTACAGAAACTTTTCTATTTATTGTAATCAAGATTATCCATTTTGCATTTTATAATGCTCTCTAACTCTTGTTTGGTCATAAAGTCTTCCCTTCTCCATAAATCTGAGAGGTAAACTATTCCTTGCTTTCCCAGATTGCTTAAAGTATCAGTCTTTACACCTATGTGGTGCACACATTTAGACTTGATTTTGGTATATGGTATTAGATAATGGTTTATGCTCAGTTTCTGCCATACTATATTCCAATTTTCCTACCAGTGTTTGTCAAATAGTGAGTTCTTATCCCCAAAACTTGGGATTTGGGTTTACCAAACAGTAGATTGCTATAGTCATTGACTGCTGAGTCTTGTGTACCCAATCTATTCCATTGGTCCACTACTCTATTCCTCAGATAGTACCAAGTAGTTTTGATGACTGCTGTTTTATAATGCAGATTAAAATCTGGTATTGCTAGGCTACCTTCCCTAGCATTTCAGCTCTATAAAGTAATTTTTTGGTAGATCGATTGGTATGGCACTAAATATGTAATTTAATTTAGGTAAAATTATCATTTTTATATTAGCTAGACCCAGCCATGAGCAATTGAGGTTTTTCTTCCAATTAGTTAGATCTGACTTAATTTGTAGAAAAAGTGATTTGTAGTTATGTACATATAGGTCTTGGCTTTGTTTTGGCAGGTAGATTCCCAAATATTTTATAATGTCTACAGTAATTTTAAATGTGATTTCTCTTTCTATCTCTTGCTGTTGTATTTTCTTAGAAATATATAGGAATGCTGAGGATTTATGTGACTTTATTTTATATCCTGCAACTTTGCCAAATTTATTTATTGTCTCAAGTCATTTTTACTTGATTCTCTAGGATTCTCTAAGTATATCATCATATCATCTGCAAAGAGTGATAACTTAAGTCTCTTCTTTGCCTAATTGGATTTCTTCGGTTTTTTTCTTCTCTAATTGCTACTGCTAGCATTTCTAGTACCAGACTGAATAAGAATTGTGATAGTGGACACCCTTGTTTCACCCCTGATCTTATTGGAAATGCTTCTAGCTTATCCCCATTATATTTGATACTTGGTGATGGCTTTAAATTGATGCTACCTATTATTTTAAGGAAAACTCTATTTATTCCTATACTTTCTAGTATTTTTAACAGGAATGGATGTTGTATTTTGTCAAAAGTTTTTTCTGCATCAATGGAAATAATAATATTATTTCTGTGAGTTTTGTTGTTAATACACTCAACTAAAGTGATGGTTTTCCTAATATTGAATAATGCTTGCATTCCTGGGATAAATTCTACCTGATCAAAGTGTATTATTTTTTGTGAAAAGTTGAAGTAGTCTTTTTGCTAATATATTATTTAAATTTTTTGCATCTTAATTCATGAGGGAAATTGTTGTATACTTTTCTTTCTCTGTTTTGTCTCTTCCTGACTTAAATAATCAGCACCATATTTGTGTCATAAAAAGAATTTGGTAGGACTCCTTCAGCAATTTTCCCAAATATTTTGTAGAATATTGTAATCAGGGGGGCAGAGCCAAGATGGAGGAGTAGAATTAGCATGTCCAAGCCACTCTTCCCCCTGATCACCTCCAAACTAAGTAAAAGGGGACTCTGAACAACTTCTGGAGCCCCAGCACCCAAAGAATGACACAGAGAAGCTAACCTCCCTCTGAGGAGAGTCCAGCAGCCCTGCAGGAAGGACCAGTGCAGCACTCTGGGAGCTGGCAGCAAGCAGCTCGAAGTATGCAGGGAGCTGAGCACCGGTCCCCCTGAGTCACGGTTTTAGCCCCAGGGCAGCAGGGCCAGCAGCCAGCTGGGACCCCAGAACACCAGCAGCTGTGGCGATTCCAGAATTATCAACATAGACATGCCTAGGACAAAGTGAGAGGTTAGTGCCCTATGGACTTTGGGACCAGTATTTGGGGAACACGTTGGCATCCTCCCCTGGGGGCTAGAAGCCACTGAGGAGACACACCATTTTGTAGTTTTCAGAGGCAGCTCCAGTTCCTGGCCTGCGAACTGTAGGGAGATCCAGTGATCAGTCTTGGGAGCTAATCGCTCTTGCTTTAACCTCCCTGGATCTGGATTGTGATCTGGGGTGGAGGTCGTGGGTGGGTTTCCAGCTTGCCAGAATGGAATTTGTCTCCCACAAGTTCAGGAAGAAAGTTCCCCTCTCTGGTGGCAGAGCCATAGTGTGGCAACAAGTCCAAAAGTCAAGTAATTAAGTGGCAATATGCCAAGGCAAAGGAAACAAATTGAACATAAAAATGCAACATTAGACTCCTATTTTGGGGCAAAAAGGATTGAAGCATAGAACAGGAGGGGCACTGTGAGGTAAGAAATCCTACACCAAAAGCCCCAAATGAAAACATGAGCAGGTTACAGGCCATAGAGGACCTTAAGAAGGACTTGAAAAATCAAATAAGAGAAGTGGAGGAAAAATTGGGGAGAGAAATGAGAAGGATGCATGAAAAGTATGAAATGAGGGTCAACAGCCTGACTGAGGAAAACAACACCTTAAAAAATAGACTAACTCATATAGCAAAGGAGGCCCAAAAGGGCAATCAGGAGAAGAATGCCTTAAAAAGTCAAATTTGCCAGATGGAAAAAGAATCTCAAAAGTTCACTGAGGAGATTCATTCCCTCAGAGTTAGACTGGAGCAAATGGAAGCTAATGACTTTATGAGAAATCAAGATGCTGTTAAGTAGATCCAAACAAATGAAAGGTTGGAAGGCAATGTGAAATATCTCATGGGAAAAACCATGGACCTGGAAAATAGGTCCAGGAGTGACAATTTAAAAATTATTGGACTACCAGAAAGCCATGATCAAAAAAGAATCTAGAATCACCCTTCAAGAAATTCTCAAGGAAAACTGCCCTGATGTTTTAGACCCAGAGGGCAAAATAGAGGTTGAAAGAATCCACCAAACACCTCCTGAAAAAGATCCCAAAAAGAAAACTCCCAGGAATATTATAGCCAGGTTCCAGAATCCCCAGATCAAGGAGAAAATACTACAGGCAACCAGGAAGAAACAATTTCAATATTGTGGAAACACAATCAGAATATCACAGGACCTAGCAGCTTCTACACTGAGGGACTGAAGGGCATGAAATATGATATTCCAGAGGGCAAAAGAACTGGGACTGAACCCAGGGGTCACTTACCCAGCAAAACTGAGGATCTTGTTTCAGGGGAAAATATGGTCATTCAGTGGAATAGAAGACTTTCAAGCATTCTTGAGGAAAAAACCAGAGTTGAATAGAAAATTTGACATCCAGACACAAGAAGCAAGAGATGCCTGAGAAGGTAATCAGGGAAAAGAAATTAAAAGGAACTTATCAAAGTTGACCTATTTACATTCCTATATGGAAAAACAATAATTGTGACTGAGGAAATCTTTCTCAGTATGAAAATAATGGAAGAAGTGTGTATGGTCATATGGATACATATATGAATGTGTGTATATATGTTTATGGTTTTATATGGATAGAGGGCATAGATTGAATTTGTTGGGAAGGGAGGATACTCAAGGGGTGAAATTATGAGGTGAGAGAGGAAAGTGGCAACAGAAGATGGGGAGAGACAGGGTAGGGTAAACTATCTCATGTGGAAGAAGCAAGGGGAAGTGGCTGCAAGGGAGGGGAAGAATAGAACGGCAAAAAGGCAAAACCACATTCTCATTGAATTTGGTTCAGGGAGAGAATGACATACATACTAAATGGGATATCTCAACCTGAAGCAGAATAGGGAGAAGGGGGATGAGAGGAGGGATGATGGATGGGAGGGCATCCTTGGGGGGAGGGGAGGTTGGAAGTACCCACTATAGAAGAGGGACAGTATCAAAGTAGGGAATGGACCAGGTGCGGGGTGGGATGAGTGGGAGGGAATTATTAGCAGCTTTGTACAATATATCTACTATGATAATGTTTTGCATAGCTAGACATGTACAACATATACTGAATTACTTATCTTCCCAGAGGGAATGGGTGACAAGGGAGGAAGGGAATGGATCTGAAATTCGAGGTCTTAAGATTAAATGTTTCAAATATATATAAATACTATTATTAATACTCTTTTGCTAGTAATTGGGAGATAAGATGTGCAGGCATTGGAACACAGAGATTCACCTTGCTCTAATGGAAAAGTCGAAGGGGGTATGGGAGAAGATATGGGAGAGAGCAGATTAGAGGAAGTGATATCTTGTGGGACTGCTATTCTGGGAGAGTGGGTAGGGGAAAAACAGGGGGGAAAATAATTGTAACTCAAAATCTGTCGGGAATGAATGATGTAAAACAGAAGTTAATAAAGCATTTGTTTTAAAAAAAATAAAATAAAATGATCTGGTACTCTCACCAAAAAAAAAAAAAGAATATTGGAATCAATTTTTCTATAAAAGTTTGATAGAACTTGCATGTAAATCCATCTGGCCCTTGAGATTTTTTTCCTAGGGAGTTCTCTGATGGCTTGTTCAATTTATTTTTCTGAGATTGGGTTATTTAAGTAATTTATTTCCTCTTCACTTAATCTGAGCAATTTATATTTTTGTAAACATTCATCCACTTCACTAAGATTGTCAAATTTATGTGCACACAATTTGGCAAAATAATTCCTAATTATTGTTTTAATTTCCTCTTCATTTGAGGTAGATTCACCCTTTTCATTTTTGATACTCCTAATTTGGTTTTCGTTCTTTTTATTATCATATTGACTAAAGTTCTATCAGTTTTATTGTTTATTTTCATATAATCAGCTCTTTGTTTTATTTATTTGTTCAATAGTTCTCTTAATTTCAATTTTATTAATCTCTCCTTTGGTTTCCATTAATTGTAATTTAGAATTTAATTGGGGGTTTTCAATTTTTTCTTTTTTGAGCTTTTTCAATTGCATGCCTTTTTCAATTGACCTCCCTTTTCTCTAATTTATTCATGTATGAAGTCAGGGATATAAACCTTCCCCCAAGCACTGCCTTTGCTGCATCCCACAAGTTTTGGTATGTTGTCTCATTATTGTCATTTTCTTGAATGAAGTTACTGATTGATTTTATACTTTCTTGTTTGACTCATTCATTCTTTAAGATTAAATTGTTTAGTTTCAATTTAGTTTTTAGTCTATCTTTCCATGACCCGTTATTGCATATGGTTTTTATTGCATCATGATCTAAGAATGATGCATTTAATATTTTAGCCTTTCTGAACTGAATTGTGAGGTGTTTATGCCCTAGTACATGGTTGATTTTTGTGTATGCTTAATGTACTCCTGAGAAGAAGGTATATTCCTTTTTATCCCCATTCACCTTTCTCCAGAGATCTATCATATCTAGCCTGTCTAAAATTCTATTTGCCTCCTTAACTTCTTTTTTGTTTATTTTGAGGTCAGATTTATCAAGTTCAGAGAGGAGGAGATTAAGGTCCCCCACTAATATAGTTATGTTATCTATTTCTTCCTCTAATTCCCTTGGCTGTTTCCAATAATTCAGGATTTTACTCTGGGTGGGATATTTATCTCTGGGTTTTCTGCTTCAGGGAGGTGGAATACAAGCAGAGTGGGTTTATTCTGTCATATTGACTCTTGGAAGTTCAGGTAGGTGATTTTTAAACATCCAGGTTGTGGGCTGGTAGCCCCAGATGAACCTGATGTTGCTGTTGTGGGTCCTGTGCTTTCTCTTACCCAGCTCCCACTGATCCTCCATCCTGTGGTGAGATGGCTTCAAATTGCCCATGCGTTGGCTGAGTCTACTGGCTGGGGCTCTTTCTCACTCTACTGTGGTCCATGCTGATGCAGCCCGCTCATGCTCCATATTCCCCCTGCCCAGAACTATGTGGGCACTTTCCTGGGCTGGGATTCTTGTCGCTCTCTTTCTCCCAATGGTTTCTGTCACTCTAAAATTTGTTCAAATTCACTTTTTAAAGTTTAGTGACAGAATTCATGGAGGAGCTTAGAAAAGTTCCTGTTTCCTTTCTGCCATCTTGGCTCCCCTTGATATCAAGGTTCTTTAAGTAATTATATTAATTCCTGTGGTAATTGGTCTAACCCACAGAAATGGTTATACAAAGAGTTTTGCTGTCTATTGGTAGATGTATTTCTAAGAAATATTACAATATTTTTGTAAGTAATATAAAGATTGGGTTTTGGGGCCAGAGTAGGGAGAGACAACATTATATGTTACATGGAAATAAAGGATGTAAGTTTTCAATGTGATTGGGATACTAAGTATCAAATATTTCCCATTCTTCTCTAGTTTAACTAAGTTCTCTTTTGAGAGACAGTTGTATGGGGAGAATCTTTTCACTCTACTAAAGAAAACTATAGATCTGAACCCATTCATTTTTAATGCTTTAAGATAAGGTTTGGATAATAAGATGTAATAAACAACCCATGAGTAACAGGAAAGATGGTGGAGTACTTGTTTGTTCTTTTTATTTTCAAAACCTTTAGCAACTAAAAAATTTCATGAAAAAAGAAATATATACACTAGATAAATGAGTAACTTAAGCTGGAACCATAATATGGTATAAACATATTTACAACTTAAAAAAGGTAAACACGAATTAACATGTGAGAGCTTCAGTACTTAGAATTCTCATTTAGCATACTTAGAACTCCCATATGGTAGGAGCCAAAAGCATAAGCAAACTCACTGCCTTGTGACTCAGTGACTTACTGAAAACTGCCCCCACCATAAGAATAATTCAAGCTGAATATCCCTAAACCCACAGGAGGAATGCATAGTAATCCACAGGAAAAAAGTAGCTAGAGGGAAACAACAACAACAAGGCAAAAGACATAGGTAGGTTGGAAAATATGGGCAGGCTGTGCTCAGAGTTGAAGGCATTGAATATATGAAGGAAATCTAGCTTAGACTAGTCTTCTAATTCAAGGGTTTACTTAGTGTAAATACCTTGGTTAGGCTGTAGACTATCTCTCAAAAAGATGATACTTATGGTAAAGAGCATCCTATGGGGATCTTTGGAAGGCACAGGAACCAAGGACCAAAGGGGAAACTGAAAGTAAGTAGCTAGGCATACAAGAGTAATCAATAAAGAGTAATCAAAAACACCAATAAAATCTCAAAAAGAATACAAAACACAATAAATAAATGTTACACCATGAAGGAAAATGAACTGAAATTACCCAGTGAGATAGGGAAACAGTATAGTCTTCAAAATTTATGGTACATATGACGAAAACTCCCTCCAGAATTGTTGAAAAGAGAAAATCCTTAGAAGAAAATATTAAGAATAAAAATAGTTCTGAAATCATAGATCTCCAAGCAGATTTTTTTTTTTTACAAAAGTACACAAAGGAGTAGGGAATATTAAATATTTATTATAAAATCACTCCCCAAAGAAACAAAGAAATGGAGGGAGAAAATAAAATATTTAAAAGACAAAAATGTTGGGGCGGCTAGGTGGCGCAGTGAGTAGAGCACCGGCCCTGGAGTCAGAAGGACCTGAGTTCGGATCTGGCCTCAGACACTTAATCCACACAAACAAAAACCTAGCCGTGTGACCTTGGGCAAGTTACTTAACCCCAATTGCTTAAAAAAAAAGACAAAAATGCTGAAGTGGAAGAAAATTTGGAATACAAGTAAGTAAAGGGAAATATTTAAATATTTTAATTCCATGCCAGGCAGTGAACTACTTTAAAAGCAGTCTGTGTAGATATACTGTTATTTAAGGATTCAAGGATTATGTTTCCCAGAAGAATATGGTCAAACACAAAACCACAATTGTCATACCTTAGGAAATAATACAAAAAAGCTCCCCAGGCTTATGAATGTAGGCAGAAAAGCAGTAATTGAAAAAATACACGATCTGGAAGAAAAAGTGAGGGTAGGGAAGCAGGAGGCTGGATGTACTACAAATTATGTAATGTTTTAATACAATAATTTTAATAGGATGGTTTTTCAGGATTCTAGGAAAACAGACCTTCAAATAGGATTTGTTTGAACTATGCAAGATTAGATCTAATTTATGAATATTCAAAGGAGATAATAATATATTTTATTTTAATTACATAATGATTTTATTTTTTAAAATATTTTTCCAATAATGTTAAATGTATATCATTCATTTAAAAATTAAGCTTCAGTTTCTCTCTCTCCTTCCCTTTCATTCTCTCATTTAGAAAGCAAGTATTTTGATAAAGGCTATACATGTGCAGTCATGCAAATCAATTCCATATTGGTCATGTGAAAAAAATAAATAGACCTCCCCCAAAAAACCCTAAAAAATGACGTGAAAACTAGTATGCTTCAATCTTTATTCAGATTCCTTCAGCTCTTTTTTTGGAGGTGAATAGCATTTTCCATCATGAATTCTTTGGAATTTTCTTGGATTCTTGTATTTCTGAGAATAACTAAGTCATTTACAATTCAGTAATATACAATATTGAGGTTACTCTATACAATGTTCTCCTGGTTTCACTTACTTCACTTTGTCTCAGTTTATGTAAATCTTTCCAAGTTTCTTTCTGAAAGCATCTTGCTCATAATTTTTTTTTTGTAATTTTTGTAATTTTTTAAATTTTTTTTAAACAAATACTTTATTAACTTCTGTTTTACATCATTCATTTCTGCCAGATTTTGAGTTACATTCATTTTCCCCCCATTATTCCCCTACCAAACCTCCCAGAATAGCAGTCCCACAAGATATCACTTCCTCCAATCTGCTCTCTCCCATACCTTCTCCCATACCCCCATCGACTTTTCCATTAGAGG
>WOXC01006051.1:0-86059 GCA_011680675.1 Gymnobelideus leadbeateri | reverse complement strand
TAAGAGGGACTTTTTTTTTTTTTTATCCCTGGGGATTGCAATAGATGATACAATCCAGCTGGATGTGATATTGCCCCTCAGGACTTCCAATTTCTTTTGTAAGGAAAATGCTGCTCCCTGCTACTGCATTAAGACCTAGAAGTGGGTATAGATAATGGAGTCACCAGACAGTTTCTCCTCAGGGCTTCTCCTCCCTCTAGACTGAAGTAGTTCTCCCTGCCCTTGAACTATGACCCAGAAGCACATAGAAGTAATGGAGTCATCAAATAACATTTTGTTCTGCATCCAGTGATAGCACAAGGGTCTCCTATAGTCTTTTTCTGACTATTTTCCAGGTCCCTTTACCATTTTTGGCTTGGGACCTCCTGAAACTTCTGTCACCACCACCTAATTCTACCAGTGGTGTTTCATTCATATGGGCTCTAGTATGCACTCCACCCCTATGCTACAGATCTCTTTCTGAACTCCTAAGTTGTTTTGGGATGGAAGAAGGTTTTGTTCTTAATTGTTATTTGGCTCTGCCATTCCTGAATTTGGTTTAAGGCATTATTTTAAAGTTGTTTTGAGGAGAAAGTTGGAATAGCTCAAGCTAAGTGCTTTCTCTATTCTGTCATATTGGTTCCACCACCAGAAGTCTCAAAGTTTATTTTTAAATACTGTTATTTGTTTCATAAATTCAGATATTTAACTACATTTGTTGATATTGAAATCAAGGAGGTTAATCTTTCAAATAATGAAATGAGTTTGTGATTTAATTCATTTGATTTTCTCTCCAAATGTCATTTAATAAATCACAATGCATTTATTAAGCACCTCAGCATTAATTAGATGGTTCATTCTTATAGATTGTTAAAAGACTCAAGTACTCTATTAGATACTTAATATGTAATAATAGGTACTTGATATAAGTGTATCAATATCTTAATATAAGCATATGTGTGCACACACATGTACATATAATGTACGTGCACAGGTATCCATGAACTGCACACAGACACACACATACGAATATATACATATGCATGTGTATGTATATATGTGTGTATATGTACATGTATATACACACACTCACATACATATATACATACTGACCACAAAGAATTTTCACTTTGTTGGGGGAGAATATATACAAATAAATGAGAATATATAGAATATATAGAAAATAGATCCAATTAATGTGAGACTGGAGAGCACTAGGAGCTCAGTGGTTAGAAAGAGCCTCCTACAGAAATGGGTGCTTGATCTAAGCCTTAAAAACAAAAGCAATGGATTCTAAGAGATAGACATGAGGAGAAAAAGCTTTCAAGGCATAAGGGAGGGTCAGTCTCTGCAAAGGGATATAGGTGATCGCACTTGAGGAATAAGAAGGAGACCTTGTCTAGACTACCTATCAAAATATTGCTTTAAAAAGAGGTTCCTCAGTCCTTTGACATATCTAATTCTATTCTCACAAATGACTTTTTAAAACACTCTGGCTTCAATTTCAGGGTGGGGGTTAGTGAAATTTCTTACTTTATTTCACCAACATTGCTTTCTATGAAAAGTCCCCTTGACATTAAATTTCCAGAGATGGATTTCATGCCAAAAGTGAATTGTTGAGGCAAATTCATTACATTTTTCATCCAAATTTTGAGTTGCCAAAGTGTGAATAAAATACATACTTCATGGTGACATTTTTTTTCCAGAAGTCCAATATTCTACCCTCATTTAAAATCATCTGCCTGAGGTCAGCATTGCTTTGAGAGAAACTAAAAACTTGAGAAATTTGAGGAAGAGAGAGAAAGCAAACTGTGATCAATTTAAATTACTCACATTGTGTGGTGATTTTTTCATTTTTCAGAAAGATAAGCTTTTAACATCCACACTGACCTTCCTAGATCATAGAAACATAGGTTGAGAGTTGAAAGAAACCCTAGAGATGATCTTGCCCAACCTTCTCATTTTAAAGAAGGAATTGGCACAGTGGGCTTAAGCAACTTGACCAAGGTCATATAGGTTGTAAGAAATAGGGTCCAGGTTCTTTGTCTCTAAGCCCAGCATTCTTTCTCAATTGTGTCATGCTGTTAGGAGGTTTTTTTTAAAAGAGAAAAAGAAGAGAAAGATATGTTTCTTTTGTACTGGTCCAATTTATGGTTATTTGCCAACATTCCTATGGAGCATTCCTCTAAGAATCAAATGTAGTTGTTTAAGATCCTATGGTCTTGAAGCTCACATATACCAGATAGCTTTACTCTATCCTATCACATAACAATATAATTGTTCAGCAGATAAAGCACAAGTCCTGGAGTCAGAAAGATCTGAGTGAAAATCTAGTATCAAACACTATCTGTGTGATTCTAGGCATCATTTAATCTATGCCTTCCTCAATTTCCTCATCTATATGAAGATGAGATTAAAGATATTAAAATTCTTTGAACACCTTAAAATGCTGTTTAAGTTCTAGCTGTCATCATCATTAGTAAAGTCCTATTCTTATCAACATGGAGATAATCAAGTTGTAGCAGAAAGGAAGTAGGATTTGGTATCCAAATACAAGTTCAGATTCTTCCCCCATCACTTGTTCCCCCTGCGGATTTGGGAAAGTCATGAAAAAAAATGAGACATTAATTGTTAATTGCTTATCACAGTGCCTGGAACACAGGAGGGTTGTTGGATAAAGGTTTGTTTCTTTCCACATTTAACCTCCCTGGGCCTCAGTTTCCCCATGTAATTCTTTCCTGTCCAGGGTATAATTTTCTCTTCAGTGAAGCAATGGGAATATACTGATGATCTCTGAGTTTCTTCAGTTTCTCAACTGAGTTGTTCTAATCTGCTTCAGTAGCTCTAGAGCCTGCCTTCTTTGTTGTGAATGTCCTGTTTCATAGATGTGGATCTTAACTACTACTTAACTACTCAACGTGTCATTGTTAAAGAGTTCATTCTGTGCTCTTAATTTTCCTGATTAGTGATAGTCTCTGCCATCAAGAAGCTTACATTCTATTGGGAAATATAATATAATATAACAAGGAGAGAACTGGAAATCTGGAAGAGGGCTGTCAGCCCCGGTGTATGATTTGGAAGTGATTGCAAAGAAATGGCAAATAAAGGTTTGGTTATTGGCAAGACAAGATTAAAACACATATTCATGTCCCTGGTGCTCAGAGTTCAAAATTCTAATGCAAGAGGTCTGAGAAGAATCAGAACAATACTCTGAATACAGTTGACATGATTTGCAAAAGATGGCTGGGACCACAGGCACAGCCAAGATAAAAATATTAAAAAGTGTTATCAAAGCAGTGTCCAGTTTGCACAAATTTTGGGACATTTCTAAACCTTCACCTTCATGATCTTACCTAATTCTCACAAAAGCTCTTTGATAGAGGTATTATGAAGGATGACCATTTGTTAGCCCCCATAGCCTACTCTAAATGTGTTTTCTACAGGCTGAGTCTTAAGAATACATCAAAAGACATTAGACATCATCTCAGGCCAAATAAACAATTTATTAGAGCTGATAATTATACTCTAAGGAGAAGCCACCCAAAAGAATGCCTATGTGTTTATGGTCTAAGAAATCAAAGTAATCCTGTACTAAATTTTGGAAAAGCATTAAAAAACACTTATTAACCCCTTACTGTATTTAAGGCACTCTTCTAAATTCTGGGGATACAGCCTGGAGAAAAGAAATGGCCTATAAATTGGAGAAGACAGACAAGACATATATAAGTTACTGACTGCTAAAGCTGTCTCATTCACTTTGGACAATTGCCTTAATATTGTTGACTCTCAGTGTGATCATATATGAAGTGAAGTCATTGCATTAGCTTTTAGACAAATTTCCTTCTTGATCCATGCTCTCATGATCCTCTGAACTCAAATACAATTACAATATGATAAATAGACATCAGAGGTCAAGAAAGAGAGGGATGGGGTATGGAAGAGAGAAAAGTCTCTTCCTTTTCCTTTTTTCCCCCTTTTGTTGCAAAGGATAGAATCAGAGAAAACTTCCTGGAAGAGGGATCAACTGGTCCAGATCTTAAAAGAAAAAATATGATTGCAAAAGATAGAACTATGGAAGGTATGTATTCCAGACTTTTATAGATCAACTTATTTGATCTGGTAATTGAGATATCATTGGTGGTTTCAGAAAAAGAAATATAGAAAAATTGATCTGAATTGAACTTTAAGGTAGTGAAATATGGTTTCATTTTCATGGTTTAAGTCTTCATTTGTGACATATCCTAGGATATCAGGTAAAGGAGTTCATTTTATTCAGGATGGTATTAGATATATCTGCTCTTATTTTTTTTTTTGGGGGGGGGGTCCTTGTTGTAATTTTCATCAGCATGGGGAAATTTTCATTAAAAAGTTTCTCATTGTCATTAATCAAGAATCCTTATCTGCTTGTTTTCTGTACCAGTAGATTTTGTGTCCTTTAAGACCAGAGTATTTTGTGCCTTTCTTTATATCCCCAGCACTCAACACAGTGCCTGTTATGTAGTAGAAGTGTGATAAATTCTTGCTCACTGACTGACTTCACAATTTTAGAGTCTGAATATGTTGCTTGTATATTAAGATGCTGAACAACTTCTCTCTCTGGTCACAGAGTACCTACTAGAAGAATTTGAACCCAGGTCTGCATTGAAGGCCAATCTCTATAGACTGCTACTTCTCTTCTTCAGATAGAAGGAAGAAAAAAAAAACTAGCTTTTACCAAGATCATGCTTGCCTTTTAACAATGGACTTAAAGCTTATATTTTGTTTTTCAGTGGAACGGTGATGCTGAACAAGTTAACACGTCTCCTAAAATCCATTTTTAGTTCATAGTTTTTCAAGAACTACAGCTTAGCAATCTATCATTGAAAACCCTTCATGCTACTTTAGGCAGCACAGCCAGCCAGAAAATAGAAAGTGAACCTGCATTCAAAGCATGACTCTGTGTTCTTGTCTAGCATGGGCTGTATAATCTACTCTTCGTTAAGTGGCACACCATTAAAACCAAATCTCTCAGAAGAAAGGCTATGCCTCCCTTATGTTTCCTGACATCCTTTGCACAGAAGGAGATCTAAAATAAGAATAAGGCAGGAGAAAAATAAAGCAATTATTGTCATTTCATGAATCCTGAGTACCCAGTGGGTATAGAACATACCAAAATGATGTTTCGGAGATACGCCTTTTGTAATTCCTGCAATCTCAAAAGAAAACTGTCTCAAAGGATCAGGTAAATTCTTTTTCTGTCATCTTTACTGCTGGACAGCCATGAACAGCTCAACATATTCATCTACATCAAATTGTTATGTTCATGGCCAATTTCATTTTAAATCGATTGGATCCTTGGTCCTCCAAGACAGCCTATGTACTTTGAGAAGAGGAAAAGTGTAATCAAATTTCAAACAAGAGTTTGGAGAATAATGAACTGAGACATTAATCGGAGCACAGAATACCCTGACTAATGTGTTGCAATCAACAAATGTCTATTGAGCAGTTCCTATGCATAAGACTAGGGCAATCAAACTAGTGAGAAAGGGCTGGGTCAGTTACATTATCTGTAAATTGGGGCAACAATAGCACTTACTTCACAATACTATTATGCAGATCAAATCAGATAACACATATAAAATGCTTGTAAGCTTTGAACCTAAAATGTTGTAATGATTATGATAATTATTAACTTATTATTATTAATATGATTATGCTTCTTATACTCACTAGCTGTGTGATCATGAACAACTCAATGGGCCTCAGAGTAAGAGCAGCTAAAAGGCCACTTAGAGACTCTCTATTATAACATCCTTATTTTATACATGAGGAAAGTCATCCCAGAGAAGTGAAGTAACTGAAATAGTATTTGAACCCAGGACCCCTGACATGAGAACCAAAACGCTTTACAGATTTTTTACAGAGTCTCAAATGAGAAATGTATATGAAGTGCTCTGAAAAAAATGGAAAAACCTTAATTATGATCACAATTCTAGAGTGAGTTCTGAGCTCCATTTTTAGATCATGAGTTTTTATATATGTCTGCAGGAGGATCTCCATATGTGTTCAAATATTAAATGCAAATTTAATGAACAAACAATAGAGGACATCCATCAGCATATATGCTTCAGGAAGACAATATGCAAAGATGATAGGCTGTACCCAGAAATGAACTACAGGAAGAAATTAAGGAAGGTAATTTTGGTAAATTGAACATTTCTCCAATGAACCTAAACCATGTCCTTAAAACAAGTTCATCTTTTTAAAAGTTACATCCTTACAAAAGCAATCCATGGATACAAACCTTTTGTGCAGAATTCAAGCTGGATGCCAGTTGCCCAAAAGATGTCACCAAAGCGACACAAGATTGGAAAAGAAGATGGAGAATGGGAAGAGAGTGGACTGACTGATGAATAATCCATGTGTTCCAATGTCTTTAATCTACTGTTAACAGAATTAGTATAAATCCTCAGATTGACCAAATCCTATACAAAGGATCTCTAAGAGGATAAGGCAAGAGTCATATTGATAGGCATGGGTTACAGTCTACATTGTTGGAGGAAATATTAAAATCAAGGAGATTACAGATATATCTGGGCACATAGGCACTCACAAATTTGTTACATAAAAAGTTTTGGTGAGTATTAGTATAACAGATCCCAATAGGAAGAAGTCTTTAAAAAAAAAAACTGAAGTAGATATTTGAGTCTCCAATGTGAATTCAGAAGTATGTATTTGAATGTATCCAAGAATCCATTTCTGCAAAGTGTAGGTAAAGAACCCTTGCTACATTGGCACAACTAAAATGAAGTGTGGATAGTAACTTTAACTATTTTGTTTACTACTATTACTACTATTATGTCAAAGTTGCTTACCAAAACCTGCAGAGCATAAACTGAACCAGATGAAAAATGTAATGAAGGAATACTTAGCAAAATAAATAAAAATACAATGAAGCATAGGTAATGTGAATTTGTGGTTTTTTAAATTAGTATGTGGCCAACAGATATCTGTTTCTATTTGAGTTGGAGCAGTGCCTAATGAGCCAATTGGCTTCTCTTATAAGAAGGTATAAATTTCTTCAAAATAAGGATACTGGCAAAAATGAACTCACTAGTCCTTTTTGATCTAGAACTGTGATCCTCTAACTTGCCCAATGAATGAATTAACAGACCAGTGCACTTGCTGCTATTAAAACAAATTCAAATTAAGTTCTATGGATTCAGTGAGATGGATCAATGGTCAGATCAGGAAATTCAAGGGATTTTTATGGATGAGAATGTCCACCTATTTCACATATAATGGTATAGAATTTACTTGGCCTACATCCACACATCACCTCATTTTGAAAAGCAATGACTACAAAGCAATATTTTTTTTCTTCTATTTCCAAGTCAAGATTTCATATTGAGGCTGGAGCCTCAATCCTGGATGGGATGGATCTATTTTCAGGAAGATAATGAATCAAAGGGCCTCATTCACTTTCCTAAATACCAGAGAGAAACATTTATCTGGGTATGCCTTCCAGACTGCTGGAATAGATCTAAATGCAAACTTTATGATATTTAGATCAGATATAAGGAATTTATGTGAAATATTTTTTTATGACTTCAGACCATTGAAAACTGATTCCCTATACAACCAGTTGTATAAAATGCTTCTCACCCCAAAAGATTGCCCTGGTAAAGATGCACTTGGGATTTGGCCATGAATATTTTAAATACCCCTGTCTCTCCTAATTTCCTCTTTTTTGCGTTTGATATAAATGATACATTAAAGAGCCCATTCTCAAGTAGATTAGACTTTCTTCTACGAGAGACTTCATTTATCTTGATGATCTAGCTATATCCTCTGATCAAGCTGCCCTTGCTTTAATCCTCTCCTGACCCCTACCTCTGAGGACAAATCCTATTCCCCAACATCCTACTCTCTCTTTACTACTTACATACAGGTCTGGCTGGGAATTTCACCCCTTTTAATGCTGCTCAGGGCTTTAGAAAGAAGTTGATGTATTAAATTTACAGTTCAGTGACTCAGAAAGATGTTAAAATGAGGAGATGGAATATTTGGGCCTTTTGCAGAATTATTTTGGAAATTTGGTTTCCCCCCTCAATATCAAGAATAAACTATTTCAAGGGCAGTGTTATCTTCACCAAGTGAGGTGGGGGCTTTCTTCTATTTTAAATCTTTACTACAGCTTTTTTTTTGATTACTTCTTTCTCTTTTCTTCTATTCTAAGTATGAAATAGTGGATAGACCAAGGGCCTTCCAGTGAGAGATGCCAGGGTCTTCCTTTGACAGACTCTGAAACTTATTACCTGTATGACCCAGGAGAAATCATTTAAACTCTGCGTGCTCAGTTTGTGAATCTGTCACCTGGGAATAATAACATATCAAGGGTTGTTTATAGTATCACAAGATCAGAGATTTAGAGATGAAAGCTACTGTAAATGCCATTGAGTCTAATTCCTTCATTTTACTGATGATGAAAGTGAGAGCTCTGGGATGTGAGGTGACATGCCCATGTGGCAAGTCCATGTTGGAGGCAATTCCTAGTCATTCCTCAGGGCCATTTCCACAAGCATCTTTATGTCCTCCATGTCCTCAAACATGACACCTTATGATATGCTATCAGACCTACCATGTAAGAATTATGAGGCATGAAGAAGATCACTTCTATAAAGAATTTACAACCATTCATTTCTAAAAGCAAGTAGGAAGTGTGGTAGATAGAGCATAAGACTTGGAATCAGGATGAACTGAATTCAAATCTTGCTTCAGACAGTAATCATCTACCTAAGATTTCTCAGACACTGGGAAGGTTCCCTGAATTCTTTGTCCTTCAGTTTTCTCTTTAATTTAGGAATAATAATAACATTTGCCTCCCAGGATTGCTTTGACGATCATAAGAAACAGCATATTTAAATCGTTTTGCTAACCTTAAAGTTCTATATAAATGTTAACTATTATCGCACATTACAACTACTATGACTAGCCCCCCTTTGTCCTTACAAAATCCTTTGAATGTCATGAATGCTAATAGGTATATGCTGACCACATAAATTAATGCATGAGTATAGATGTCAGAAAGAGAAGAAATTCAATGTAGAATCATTCTAATTCAATCTTCATATTTCTGAACAGGAAGTATTTGATCCTATGCGATTATTGTGCTACTCTGTCAACCAATGACCCCATGTCAGAATGTGGGGGATCCAGATGAGCTATGAGGGTATTTAAAAACATATTTGTAAGCAAGTGTATCCTTTTGGGAGCCAAGATGGTGGAGTAAGTAGTAAGCTACGGCAACTCTCCCATACTCACCTCCAAACAACCATGAAATAGAACCCCCAAACAAATACTGGAACAGCAGAACCAGCAAAAGGAATGAGTGAGACAATTTTTGAGTCCAAGAAACTTAGATCAGCAAGAAAGGTCCATTTCATTCGGGTGAAAGGGAAACATAGCCCAGGATGTGTAGCGTCCCAGCAAGTGAGCAGGAAGTCAGCAAACTAGCAGGAGATCCTGAGCTCCAGGGTAGTGGAGTAGGCAAATGTCAAAACCAGGACCCCCACATGTCTTAGTGTAGCCAGGGGAGCTGGCAGGGTCCAGCTCTGAGAACCACCAGGTGCTTCAGTCTAGCCTGGGCAGGCTGAGGTCCTGCAGCAGCCAGAACTCCAGACACTTAGGTGCAGTTCCAGGAGGGCAGGCGATCTCCAGTGGCTGGAATTCCACTTGCTTCAATACAGCCCCAGAAAAATAAGTAGATGTCTACCCTATGGGTACCTAAATAAAACGACAGCGGCCAGCCAGTACCTGCCTGCCATGCTTCAGCATCTCCCTGGGCAAACAGGAAGCTCCCAGAGGCCTGACTACCATTTGTTACATTGTAGCTACTGGGAAATGGAGAAACACCCTACACTGTCTCAGCACAGGCCAGACACCACCATTAGGACTGAAGCTCAGCACCAGGCAAACTGCCAGACCCCTATAGCCTCCAGCAGCACCATTCAACCCCCACCCTATGTCTATAGTGCAGTACCAGACACGAGAGTCTCTCATGGAACTCAGGGCCTTATCAGTGCAGCACAAGGTAAATGTCGAGGGCCTGAAGCTACTAGCACAAGAAGCCAGACACACTGCCCCTGCCACCCTGGAAACAGAATTTTAAAAGAAAGGAAAAAGGTCAAATAAAAAGATGTGCAGAAAATAACAACAACAAGAAAAGAATCTGACCATAGAAAGTTATTATGGTCACAGGGAAGATCAAGACACAAACTCAGAAGAGGAAAACAATGTCAAAACACCTATGGACAAAACTCCAAAGAAAAATGGGAAGTAGTTATGAGGCCAGAAATATCTGATAGAATAGCTCAAAAAGGAGCTTAAAAATCATATAAGAGATAGAGAAGAAAATTTGGGAGAAGAAATGAGAGTGATGCAGATAATTATGGAAAAAAGACTCAATGGTCAGAAAAAACTGCTTAAAAAGTAGAATTCACCAAACAGAAAAGGAGAGGGCAAAAATCCATGGAAAAAAAACCAACTCCTTAGAGAGTATTATTGATCAAATGGAAAAGAAAGTATAGAAGCTAATTGAGGAAAACGATACCTTAAAAGTTAGAATTGGACAATGGAAGCTTATAACCTGATGAGACACCATGAATCAATCAAACAAATTCAGAAGAATGAAAAATTGGTAGAGAATGTGAAATACCCATGGGAAAAACAACTGACCTGGAAAATTGATTGAGGAGAGACAGTATTAGAATCATTGGACTACCTGAAAGCTATAATCAAAAGGCAGACATGGACAGCATCTTTCAAGAAGTTATTATGAAAACTACCCTGATGTCCCGGAAACAGAAGCCAATATATAGGGATTGCAAGAATTCAGTGATTTCCTCAAGAAAGAGATCCCCAAATAAAAACCTCAAGGAACATTATAGCCAAATTTCAGAGTCATCAGGTCTAGAAAAAATACTAGAAGTGTCTAGAAAGAAACAATACAAATACCAGGGAGTTACATTCAAGATCCCACAGGCCCTGGCAGCTACAATATTAAAGGATCAGTGGTCATGGGATATGATATTCTGGAGGGAAAAGGAGCTAATATTACAACCAAGATTCACTTACCTGGCAAAATTAATCATAATAAATTAAGGGAAAAAAGGATCATTCAATGAAATAGAAGAATTTCAAGCCTTCATAAGAGGAGGATCAAAGCTAAAACAAAAGTTTGACCTCTAATATCCAGACCCAAAAGAAGCACAAACAGGTAAATAAAAAATGGGAAAAGAAAGCACAAAGGATTCAATAGAGCTAAACTGTTTATATCCCTACACAGAAAGATGATAAATATAACTGGTAAAATGGTATCACTAACAGCAGAGATAAAAGGAATATGTATCCGGGGGGTAGGGAACTTGAAGCCCCAAAGGCTTTATATGTCCCTAGGTATGACCTTTTGACTGAGGCCAATTTTTATAGAACAAATCCTTTTATTAAAGGGATTTTTTCTGTGAAGTTTAGATTCAGTCAAAGAGCCGCACTTGAGGACTCAGAGGACCCTATGTGGCCTCCAAGTCACAAGGTCCCCACTCCTGGGATGATGTGAATATAAGGTGAACTTGGGGAAATGACATAAAAGAAAGGTAAGGATGAGAAAGAAGAGTACCAAGTGTGCTGAAAGAAGGGAGAGGTAGAATGGGGACAAATTATCTAACATGGATAGGTGAGAAAGCCTTTTTGCAATGGATAGGGAAATGATAGGGTGGGCAATGGGTACCACTTGAGCCTTAAACATCAGCAGTGGATCAAAGAGAGAATAATATAAACAATCAGTTGAATATAGAAATCTATCTTACTGAACAGGGAAGTAGGAGTGGAGGTGATTAAATAAAGGGTGTGTTAGGGACTGACATGAGAGGGCAGATCAGGGGAAGTGGTAGGAAGAAACAAAATACTAGTGGGGTGGGAAAGGGTGAAAGGAGAGAGAGGACAAAAAGGAGGAAGAATAGGAGGGAAGGAAATACACAGGTAGTAATCTTAACTGTGAATGTGAATAGATGAACTCTCCTATAAAAGAGAAGTAATTACCAGAGTAGATAAAAAACCAGAATCTTACAATATGTTGTTTAGAAGGAAGACACTAAAAGCAGAGAAATGCACACAGAGCAAAAGTAAGGGGCTGTAACAGAAGCTATTATGCTTCAGTTAAAGTTTAAAAAAAACACAACAGGGGTAATCATCCTGATCTTAGACAAAGTAAAAACAAAAACAGACTTAATTAAAACAGATAAGGAAGGAAACTACATCTTGCTAAAAGGTACCATAGGCAATGAATCAATCAAATTAGAAGAGCAAGGAGTAGCCTATTTGTCAGATCTATGGGTCGGAGAAGCATTAATGACCAAAGAAGAGATTCAGAACATTGTAAAATGTAGAATAAATCATTATGATCATATTAAATTGAAAAGCTTTTGCACAAACAAACCTAATGCAACCAAGATTAGAAGGGAAGTAGGAGACTGGAAAGCACTCTTTATGTCAAGTGTCTCTGATAAAGGGCTCATTTCTCAAATATATAGAGAATTGAGTGAAATTTATGAGAAAAGAAGCCATTCCCCCAATTTATAAATGGTCAAAGTATATGAATAGGTGGTTTTCAGATGAAGAAATCAAAGATATGTGTAGGCATATGAAGAAGGGCTTTAAAGAATTTTGATTAGAGAATTGCAAATTAAAATAACTCCAAAATACCACCTCACACCAAACAGATTGACTAGTGTGAAAAAATAGGAAAATTGTAAATGTTGGAGAGGATGTGGGGAAATTAGGACACTAATACACTGTAGGTAGAGGTGTGAGCTGATACAATCACTCTGGAGAGTAATTTATGCCCAAAGGGCAGCCAAACTTGTGGACACCCTTTGATCCAGCAAGATCTCTATACCAAAGAAATAATAAGAAAGGAGAAAGGACCAATATATACAAAAATATTTATAGCAGCCCCTTTTATGGTGACAACATATTGGAAGTTGAGGGTATGCTCATCAATTGGGGAACAAGTTGTGGTATATGGATCTAATGGAATACTATTGTGCAATGAGAAATGATGAATAGCCAGATCTCAGAAAAACCTGGAAAGACTCATACGAACTGATAAAAAATGAAATGAGCAAAACCAGGAAAACATTGTACACAGTATCAGCAACATTGTGTGATGATCAACTATGACAGACTGAGCTCCTCTCAGTAACAGAACAATTGGAGATAAATATAAAGAACTCATGAAGGAAAAAATGCTATTTTCAGATAAAGAACTGATGGGCTCTGAACACAGACCAAGGAATATTTTTTCACTTTATTCTTTCTCATGGTTTTACTTCCTTTTGATCTGTTTCTTCTTCCACAACTGTGATGAATCTGAAAACCTGTTTTATGTGATAGGGCATGTATAAATTATATCAAACTGCCTACAATTTTCAGAAGATGGGAGGGGAGGTAGAGAGAAAAATGTGAAAATGAATGCTAAAAACTTTTTTGATATGTAATTGGAGAAATAATTACTATTTAAATTAAAATTATAGTTGTTAAGTACTAGGTGCAGGGCAAGAGCAATGCATTTAGGGTTAAGCAAGGGAGATGAATTGTTGCATTATCGGCCTACATCTGAGCTAGAGAGAACATAGAGATGCTAATTAACTGGGAGGAAGGAAAATAATTAAAGTGATTTAAGTACACTGACCCTTTCAGTGTTTAAAATTCTTGAAAAATATTTTAATATACAGCATCCTCCCTTTGCCACAGTTACTTGTTTTAAATGATTTGGTATTGAATTCAGATTTTAATTGAATTGAATGTCATTGAATTCAGATCCAGTCTTTAATAGGTTTTAAATCAGGGAGATTACTAGGTCATTAAAGTATGTGAACCTTCATATCTAGAGAATGAAGTTTCACTAAATATTTACTCTTTGGCTCAAAAAATTGTCCACATTGTAAAGAGTGTTGGACTTGAGAGTCAGAGAAACACGTTCAAAGTTTGCTTTAGCCACCTGCTAGCTGAGAGACTCTGGGCAGCTCTCCAAGCCTCTTTGAAGCCCAACTACCTTACCTTTAAAATGAGGATATTATTACTTGTATAACTTATAGGGTTGTTGTATCTATTAAGTTAAATAATGAAAATAAAGCATATTGTGCACCCTTGAAGGTCAAGAGAAATGTGAGCCATCGTTTGTTTTATGCTTAAAGACTAGTCCTTTCTCAAGACTCTTGACTGCATTTCCAGTGGTTATCATAGTATATGAAACACAGTTTGTGCTTGAAAATTTTTATTAACTGACTTCCTGCCTGAGAAAGACCAGATAGGATCAGTCTTTTTAATCCTGATTTCTTACAGTTGACAACTTGCAAGCATGTTTACAAATTCCTAACCTTCAGACAGGCTAGAAATATGCAACAAGTTGAAAAATATTGAAATCATACTATTCAGAATACATAAAGCTGAAATTGAATACCTGACAAATTTTACATCTACAACTGATTTTTTGTTAATCCTGCAAAAATATGAGGCAATGCCATTAATTGGAATGGGCACTGGACTTGGAGTTTGAAGTTCTTGGTTAAATTCATTTTTGGTAGGGAATTGGGTCCAAACCTTTTGGGTCTTGGTTTTCTCACTTGTAAAATCACTATCTTTACTTAGATGGCTTTTTATACCCCTTCCCACTTTAGCCCTAATTTTCTATTTGTGGTCCAACCAGAAATTAGGACTGGAAGCTCTTAGTCAACATTTATTCCAACTCTCCCACAAAATTTTCCTTTCTTTTCTCTCTCTCCTCTTCCTTCCTTCCTTTCTTCTTCCCTTCCTTCCTTCCTTCCTTCCTTCTTTTTCTTCCTTTCTTCTTCCCTTCCTTCCTTTCTTCCTTCCTTCTTTCCTTCTTCACCCATTATTTGTCTATCTTTCTTTCTATCTATCTATCTATCTATCTATCTATCTATCTATCTATCTATCTATCTATTGAGGACATAATCAAAGCATAGAGAAAGGTGGTAAGTTATTCCATATCAAAATATGCTTATTATTTTCAACCTAGGTCTTGGACCCAGGTCAGAACAGTATTCTTTATATCACACCTAAGTTTAGAACAGAATTTTAAGCTATTTATTCTAAAGAATGATCATCTCTGGAACTACTGCAAGTCCTAAGCTTCATTATCCTGATGGATGAATGACTTCCTTAGCCCATTATATAAAAAAGCTCTACACACGCTTCACTTCATGACCTCACCATCCCCCTTAACACCATAAATATATGTTCCTCACCATATTCCTCCAATCCACTCAGTTATCATCTTTAACTACCAACCTTTCCAGATCCAGAAATTTATGATTACTCTCACTACCATTAGAAAACGTGAACCACTCCACAGTCTCATGGCTCCATACCTTATTGCAGGAAATCTGTAATCCAAGACACTTTTTTTTTCACTACTAACTCCCTATTAGAATATAATCTCTTCCATGTCAGGCACTCATTGCTTTTATATCTGGAGCCCTTTTTGGTTCACAGAGTGCTTGATAAGTAAGTGCTTCATTAATTTAAATTATTCATTCATGATTCAACTCACTTCTCAACAAATGTTACTGTTCTTCAGTCATCCAGTTGTGTTTGATGCTTCATGGCCCCATTGGCCATAGCCTGCCATGCCCTTTGATACTCCATTATCTCTCAAAGTCTATCCAAGTTCATGTTTGTGACTTCCATGATATTATCTATCCATCTCATCCTCCACTGTCCCCCTTTACTTTTGACTTTAATCTTTTCCAAAACCAGGATTATTTCCAATGAATCCTGTTTTCTCATGTGGTTTCAGAAGTTTCAACTTCAGTATTTGAGATTCTGGTGAATACTCTGAATTAATTTATTTAAGTACTGATCGATTTGATCTTGCTCTCCAAGGGGTATCAAAAATTTTCTTTAGCACCATGATTCAAAGGTGTTGGTTATACAGCACTCAGCTTTCCTTACAATTCAACTCTCAGTAATTCATCTATACTGGAAAAACCATAGCTTTGACTCTACAGACCTTTGTCAGCAAGGTGATGTCTCTACTTTTTAGTATGCTCTCCAGATTTGTTGTTTTCCCCGTGAGGAGCAAGTATCTTTTAATTTCATGGCTGTAGTGACTATCTGCAGTGATCTTTGAGCCCAAGAATACAAAATCTGACACAGCTTTCATTTCTTCTCCCTCTATTTGTTAGGAAGGGATAGCACCAGTTGCCAAGAAGAGGTTTAATTCCTCTTCACTTTCTGCCATCAGAATAAATGCTATCAAATAATTAATAATATCAATAATGGTCAATATGATTAGTGATAACACTCACATAATGCATTAAGGTTTACAAAGTACATTATATAGTTTATCTCATTTGATCCCCTTAACAATCTGACAAAGAAATAGCTGTTTTCCCCATTTTAGATATGTAGAAACTGAGGCTGAGAAAGATGAAATATATGAACTCAGATCATCCCAAGTTCAAGCATGATATTCTATCCCCTGTTACAGCAAAGTACTTATTATATGAAAGACACTTTGCTAAGGAATGGGGAAAAATAACCCTTGAGCAGACTTTGCCTTAGAGTGATTTACATTCCACTTGATGATATAATATCTATGTTGCTCAGCAAATACAGTAAATTTGGAAAGTATTCGAATGGCCAAAATTGGGTCAGTTTCTATAAAGCAGAGGTTCTTAATGTTGTGTTTGTGTATATATGTGTGCATGCTATGCACACCTTAGGCATTCTGGAATGGTATCCAGGTGGCAAAATACATATTGCACTGAGATTCTTCCCGGATGAGAATTCAAATCATACTCTAGAAAATGATGATCTGTGATCTTCTGTAAGTCCCTCAAAATCTCTAGGCCTTGGTTCCTTTATTTGTAAAGTGAGAACTTTAATACAACCGACTTCCCAGGATTGTTGTGAGGATAAAGGATTTTATAAAGTGTGCAGTCCTATGTGAATATTATTATTGTCATGGTTATTAAAATTATTATTAATGAACATGCAAGTTCACAGACTCTAGATTAATAACTTATGTCATAAAGTATTTAAATACCTTAGTAAATTTGAAAGCTTACATGTCTACTATATTGTATTTCTAATTTAACATCTAAGGGCTCTAAAACAAAACAATGAGAGATTCTGTATTGCCTTTTTCACATGTGCCCTCTCAGCAGCTGGCCACAACTGCAGATGACCTTGTGTGATATCAATGCCATCAATCATATTCCTGAACTGTGGGCACAATGATATCGCACCATGCTATACCACCATGTATTATAATTTATCCAGAAAATTATATTAGAACTTTCAATGATCTAATTAGTCAATTAGTCTACAAAGCTGGTCTTCAAGGAGAAAAGAAAATTGGCGAGGGCAGAAAGTATCCACTTGGAAGAGGCCTTCATCAGTTCTGGGTGCAAAATGCCTCCACATACAAATCTGACAAGTTGGGAGCAAAATAAATATAGAGCATGACATGCAGACATGTGACATAACTTTTTATTTTTTAGCTGATATAACTGAATGGAATGTTACCAGGCTGGTTGTAGTTGCAAATGATAGCCTGGGGTCCTGCGAGAGTGACTGTAGTTCTGGAAATATCTCATTTTATTTAGAGAGCAGAGCAGTTTGAGTCAATCATCAGTGGTGGAATTGGATAGATATTACAAACTGACAGCTCCTTGTTGGCTCTTTATTCCATTTGTTTTGGTTTGTCTGTTTGTAACTGAGAGCCATACAAAGGATCGAGGTCAAATGCTTCATTTTATATGGAGGAAAATAAGGCAATAAACATGACTTATTGAAGTTCACACAGTCAATGAGAAATTTCAGATTAGATATAGAGCTCAAAGGCAAGTCTCATGACCCCATCCAGTCTTCTTTTCTCTACCTTACTTCCTGGAACAAATGACTAACATTTCTAGATTATTACAGAATATAAGATTATTGTTTACTTGCTTTGAGGGGAGAGGGGATCATGCAGAAATTTTTTAAAAGAGAAAAGAAGATTAGATTTTTTCTGCCATAGAGAGCTGACCTAGGAGCAGGGGGTGGGATCTGTGTGGAGGCTGAATTAGATTTACTGGAAATAAGTTATTTCCAATAATTAAAGTTCTCGAAAAGATGAAAAGAATGCTTTGGAAGGCAGAGGGTCCTGGCTCACTAAAAAGAAACAAATAAGCCTTTTGTTTAAGATTTACAGATATCAAAACAGACATTATATGGGGAGATAATAGACTAAGTGTCCTCTCAGGTCCCCTCAGACTCTAAAGCATGCATTTAGAGAGGTAGAGAATTGAACGAAATTGTTGATTCTAAATATGGTTTTCTTTACACGGGCTCAGAAGTCTGAAAAAAAAATAACCTGACTTCATCAAGCTCTACCATCAATTACCTGCTTGACCATGGGTAAGTAACACCACTCATCAGTGAGTTATTTTCCTCATCTGTGAAAAATGAGTAGATTGGAGGAGCTGAACTCTAGAGAATCAAAATGGATATATTTCCATATGGAGGGATTTCAGGTCTACTAGAAACCCCAGTGATCTGAAAACATCTTTGATCTGAGGCAAATGAAAGGATTTTTGTTTGTTTATTTGTTTTCTGTTTTTAATACAAATGAAATGGCATGATATAGTGAATAAAGGCCCAGCTTCAGTGTTTGGGGAGACCTACATCTCTGCCTGCTTCTGAAACACATGAATTGTGGGATCATAGACTAGTTGTTGGACCTCTCAGTGATCCAAACAGCTTTCAAAGAATATAATTAATAGAGATGATGTCAAACTGCTTAAGTGGTGGATATTTTCACTCCAAGAGTTCTCTATACTAATTAAATGCTATGTAGATGTTATATAAATGTTTCTCTCTCATGCTAATTCTCCTGGAAGTCACATGATATTAAAATTTGGCACCTCAGCATTAAAGAGTTTATCAGAACCTTTCTGAGAATCAAACTTGACAAGGAGGTGGGGGGAAAATTTGAAAGTATTGGACATACGAAAGGGATATGGAGAAAATATGATCTATAGGGTCAAATATGGCTAAAAGCAGGGCTTAGGTCATGGAAGGTCAATTTCCCATGCAGGTCACCCTGCACAGTTCTTACTCAAATCTAATCTCTTCTGTGCCTGCTTTCTTATTAACTCTGCCTTACAGAGGGCAGGGGGGAATGGCAGAACAAGGACACAGTGAAGATCTCCACTTGGTGGACTCAGGACCAGATTGGCTCAGTGCAGCATGAGAGCCTATGTGCCTAGCTGTCTCTGTATGACTTAGAACAGGATGTGTCACAGCCGTGAACTGAACCAGAGTTCAAAGGAGCAAAACAGCTTTAATATTTTATATTTATATTCCGTTTATAATTATATTTATATTCCAACCATTGTGGAGAACAATTTGAAAGTATGCCAAAAGTTCTATACGACTTGCATACCCTCTGGTCCATCAATACTGCTACTAGGCCTATACTGCAAGGAGATGAAAGGAAAAAGACTCACATGTACAAAAATATTTATAGCAGATCCTTTGTGGTGGCAAAAAGTTGAGACTGAAGGGATCTTCATAAATTGAGAAATGGCTGATGAATTTATCATATATTCATGTCATGAAATACTATAGTGCTATATGAAATAATGAAGGGGGGGCGTTTCTGAAAAACTGGGAAGACCTATATGAACTGATTCAAATTGAAGCATTCAGAATCAGGAGAATAATCTACACAGTAGCAGTAACGTTGGAAAAATGATCAACTATGAAAGACTTAGTAATTCATCAGTAGACTGATCCACCACAACTCCAGAGTCCTCATGATGTAAAATGTTATCCACCTCCAGATAGAGAATTGATGGACTCAGAGAGCAGATTAAACCTTTGTTTCCCTCATCATTTTCCCTTTTTTTTTGTTTGTTTTTGGCACATGGTTAATGTGGAAATGTTTTGCATGACTTTCATGTATAATGACTGTTGTATTTTGGGTTTTCTCTATGGGTATAGAGTTAATAGAATATGAAGATCTTCCCTGTCCATTAATAGGCCTACATGACTATATGTGTTCCCTTTTCCTCGTTGGAATAGGGGCCATGTTACCAGGTTTAAAGGAACACAAGGCATTTTTACCTCTCCAGTCATGCCTGTTTTGCTCCTTCAAACTCTGGTTCAGTTCATAGCTGTGACACACTCTGTTCCGAGTCACAAAGAGCCAGCTAGGCACATAAGCTCTCATGCTGCACTGAGCCAATCTGGTGCCGAGTCCACCAAGTGGAGATCTTCACTGTGTCCTTGTTTTGCCACTCCCACACCTGCCCTCTGTAAGGCAGAGTTTATAAGAAAGCAGGCACAGGAGAGATTTGATTTGAGTAAGAACTGTGCAGGGTGACCAGGATTTCAAGGGCCTTCCAGGAGCCGGCTCAGCCATACTTCTGGCCTGGTATGCTCCCTGGGCCTCCTGCAGGCCACACTACATTGATATGAGTGTGGCGTTGCTCAGCGCAGTATGGACGGCCACAAGAAGGTTGGCAGTCTCTACCCTGAGATGAATGTCCACAAGTACTGAGTGAACTTCCTCATAGAGCTGCTATACAAGAACCAGCTGGATGAGATGGCAAGCACAGAGTCTCACCAAGGCCATCAAACACTACCGGCATTTATATAGCATCCATCTTACTGAGACTCCTAAGGACTGAACTATGCAACTGGCTGATCATATCAAGAAAGCCAGAGTGTACTGGACACTGGCTGAGGAGGCGGGAAGGCTTCATGCCTTTCTACAGTGTGGGCAGGGGCCGTGGACTTATATCTCTTGCTCTCGAACTGCAGATATCCTGCAGTGACATCTGGCAGCTTGATAAGCTCCAGAGACGGATGCCAGGGACAGATGCTCCTGGGATCCCAGCTGCTCTTGGTTTGGGGCCTCAGCTGTCGGATACACTCCTAGACTGTCCAAAGCATCTGACCTGGGTGGGGGCTGTGTATGCCACAGTAGGTCACTGCTACTGGTGCCCAACTCATTGCCTACCTGACTGAGAATGAGTGTCTGTCCTCAGGTGCTCTGGAAGAGTTGGCCTTCAAAACAGGGGAGCAGACCTATGAGTCTCCATCCAGCAGCCCCTATGAGTGCCTTCAACATTCATCCAGCATCCTCATTACCACCATGAACAAGTTGGCCACAGCCATGTAGGGGGAGAGTATGATTTGGAGAGGCCCCCAAGCAAGATTCCCCCTGCTGAATTTCGGGCTTCAGTCCTTCCTGTGGAGATCACTAATGCTGAGGGGCTGAGAATTGGGGCACTTGTTAAGAAACTGAAGAAATCACTAAAGATAAAAAAGGAGGAGCGAGTGAGGAGACTGTGTGACTGATCCTCCTGGAGAAGAAGCTGAATACTGCACTCAAGGCCACATGTAAGAGGATAAAAAAACAAAACAGATTCAACTAGAGACTTTGTTGCAGAAGGACAAAGCGCTTGAGAAAATAATGGATGCCCTTCAGGAAGACATTGACCAACTGGAGGCTGAGAAGCTGGGATGGTGGTGCAGTCAGTCCAAAAGGATTGCTGAGGGGCTGAGGAGAGCACCCCTTTGGGCATCACTGGTGAAGAGCAGTGAGTAGGTGCTGGACAGCAGCCTCTGGGTAATATCCCTGTCCCTGGGCCAGTGAAGGTCTGCTCATTGTTGCCCTACCAGATTTCAGTCATGAGACTGCAATCTCCCAGCACTAGCATGAGAACAGCACTGTCAAGGGAGCCCAGATGAAGGCAGCAGCGGCAATTTTGCCTCCCGTGCATGGAGCCAACCTGGCACCCAGAGCATGACACCCAGACAGCAAACTAGCAGCTGGAGCTTTGTACCAGAAAACAAGCCAGCAACTGTTCATACTTCATCAGTTCAGCACTTGGACACATGTGAAAGATAGCACAAGGTCTAGCACTGGTGCAAAGAGCCCTGGGGCCCAGCTTCTGTTGCAGCTTGACTAGCTCTGATCCCTGAGTGACACCATCAGCAAACCAGGAGGAAATGATGAAGGAGACTATCAGTGCCCAGGAGCCACTGTCTCTGCTGACTTCACCACTTTCCCCTCATGAGCCTTCCTTAGGTCCAAGGAAGAGAAATGAGAAGATACTGTGCATGTGCACAGAGTGACCTTCCCCTGCTCTGGGTAGCAGCACTGGCTAGCTGATCCATGAACACAAGCTCCATGGCCACCCCTTCTCCTAGCTCTATCTGCTTCACTCTATTCCTTTTCATGTTTTCCCCACACCTGAGGGTTCTGCTGCTGCTGCCTCATTTAACCCTCCAGTAGATCATTCCCAGATAAGAATATCACTGCTTGTGTAAAGCCATAATGCTCACCCTCCCCCAGCCCTACTTTTGGCTTCCCCAGTCCCTTGCCTTAGCTGCTTCCTCATGGAGGGTTGGGGGTGGAGGACAGGTTGACCTGGCCCTGGGTAAAGGTGCTCAGTCTCAGGATGGGGCATCATTTCCTCAATAATGTATCTTGTTCTTAAAAAGAATATATTTATTGAATATTTGCTATATGTAAGATCAACTGATACGTAGAAATTTGCCTACCTGTAAGCCTATATTAATATCAATAGTGGAAGGGATACTCAATAGAAAAGGAATTTGATTTTTGCAGTAAATACTGATCAAATTCTCCAAAGAATTTTACAAATGAATCTCAAATAAAGGCAAAGAGTGAATAATGTGTTTGGGAAGCATCATATAACTGATGAGAATCATTGAAGAATGGGAGTAAAAATGTCATCAGGGAAATATGTCACAGGGAGAGAAGAGAGACTGCTTAAGTGGCAAGGCAGAAGAATTATGTTTCAACAACCTCATGGTTTTGACATCCTGAGGGGTCAGAAGAAAGTAGGCAAGGACTCAAGCATCTTGGGTGAATACCTGGGATATGCTTAGGGGAGGATATGAACTACAATCTCAAAGGGTCAGTAGGCATAAATGAGTTGCCATCTTTATCACTGAAAGTAAAGTTCTTGCTCCAATGAGATCCCATAACCATTGAAGCATTTGAGTACTGATTACCTTACTACTGCCAGTCCTATGATTCATCTGAGTTGGCATATTTATTTTTACACTACCCTCTATTAAAAAGGGAAAAATTAAATTTGTGGTAATATTCTATGGAAGTCAAGGCAGTGGACTGAACACACCACTGGTGGAGGAGTGAGGGAATCTGACATCTGGTTCATATTTTGCCACATTCTAGCTGTGTGAATATGAGGTATTAATATCATTTTTCTGAGTCTTGTTTTACTCATTTATAAACTGAAGATAATGGGATTGAAAGTTGGAAGGAACCTGAAGTTTCTACCTCTTTCACAGTTACATGGAAATTGTTGTTCTACAAAAGATCCAGAATATCAAGGGAATTAATGACAAGAAATGCTAGGGAAGGTGACCTAGCCATATCAGATTTTAATTGTATTATAAAGCAGCAGTAATCAAAACTAGGTACTGGCTGAGGAATAAAGTAGTGGATCAGTGGAATAGATTAGGTACATGAGACATAGCAGTCAATGATTATAGTAATCTACTGTTTGATAAACCCAAAGACCCCAACTTCTGGGATAAGAACTCACTATTTGACAAAAACTTCTGGGAAAACTGGAAAAGAGTATGGCAGAAACTGGGCATAGACCAAAATGTTACATTGTAAACCAAAATAAGGTCTAAATTAGTACATGATCTAGATATAAAGGCTGATACTGTAAGCCATCTGGAAGTGCAAGGAATAGCTTACCTGTGAGATTTATGTAGCAGGCAAGAATTTATATCCAAGTGAGAGACAGAGAGCATTACAAAATGCAAGATGTATAACTTTGATTACATTAAGTTGAACAGTTTTTGTATGAATAAAGCCAATATGACCAAGGTTAGGAGACAAGTGGAAAACTGGGAAAGAATTTTTACTACCAGTGTCTTTGATAAAGGGCTCATTTCTAAAATATACAGCAAACTGAGTTAAATTTATAAGAATACATGTCATTCCCCAATTGATAAATGGTCAAAGTATATGAACATGTAATTTTCAGAGGAAGAAATTAAAGATGTCCATAAGCCTATGAAAATGCTCTAAATCACTACTGATTAGAGAAATGCAAATCAAAACAATTTGGAGGTGCCATATCTGACCAACCAGATTGGTTAAGATGAAAAAACAGGAAAATGATAAATCCTGGAGATGATGTGGAAAAATGGGAACACCAATGCATTGTTGCTGGAGTTGTGAATTGATCCAATCATTCTGGAGAGCAATTTGGAACTATGCCTAAAGGGCTATTAAAATGTACATACCCTTTGACCCAGTAATACCACTTCTAGGACTGTATCCCAAAGAGATCATGCAAGTGGAAGGAGGACGCATATGTAAAAAAATACTTATAGTAGCTCTTTTTGTAGTGACCGAGAATTGGAAATCAAGGGGATGCCCATCAATTGGGGAATGGCCAACCAAGTTGTGGTTTATGAATGTAATGGAATACTATTATACTATAAGAAATAAGGAGCAGACAGAGGGGCAGAGCCAATATGGCGGCATAAAAGCAGGAAAGGTCCCTGCTCTCCCCCCATAACTACCTCAAATACCCATAAAATGACTCTAAACAAATTTAGGGCTACATAACCCACAAAGTGATGGATAGAAACACATTTTCTTCTAAAGACAGCCTGACAGGGCAGAGCCAAGATGGTGGAGTAGAAACAGCACTTCCAAGATACTCTCCCCCCAGATTACCTCCAAACCATGTAAAAGGGGACTCTGAACAACTTCTGGAGCCCCAGCACCCACAGAACGACATAGAGAAGCTAACCGCTTGCTGAGGACAGCCCAGCAGCCCTGCAGGAAGGGGCAGCACAGCACTCTGGGAGCCAACAGCCCAGTGTGCCTGAGAGCCGAGCCCAAGTCCTTGTGAGCTGAGGTTTTAGCCCCAGGGTGGCCAGGCCAGCAGCTGGCCAGAGGGACCCCAGAACACCAGCAGCTGTGGTGATTCCAGAATTATCAACACAGATATGCCTAGGACAAAGTGAGAGGTTGGTGCCCTATGGACTTTGGGACCAGTATTTGGGGAACATGTCAGCTTCCTCCCCTAGGGGCTAGAAGCCACTGAGGAGACATGCCATTTTGCAATTTCAGTGTCAGCTCCAGCTCCTGGCCTGCAAACTGTAGGGATATCTAGTGATCACTCTTGGGGGGGCAATCGCTCTTGCTTTAACCTCCCTGGATGTGGGTTGTGGTCTGGGGTAGAGGTTGTGGGGTGGGTATCCAGCTTTCCAGAACCCGGAAGCTGTGAAGACCCCAACATTGGGACGGAAGCTCCCCTGTCTGGTTGCAGAATCCTACTGTGGCAACAAGTGCAAAAGTCAAATAATTAAGTGGCAACATGATGAGGCAAAGGAAACAAAATAAACAGAAAAATGCAACATTAGACTTCTATTTTGGGGGCAAAGAGGTTTGAAGCATAGAACAGGATGAGGACTGTGAGGTCAGAAATCCTGCTCCAAAAGCCCAAAGAAAAATATGAGCAGGTTACAGGCCATAGGGGACCTTAAGAACGACTTTAAAAATAAAATAAGAGAAGTGAAGGAAAAACTGGGAAGAGAAATGAGAAGGATGCAGGAAAAGTATGGAATGAGGGTGAACAGCCTGACGGAGGAAAATAACACCTTAAAAAATAGACTAACTCAAATGGCAAAGGAGGTTCAAAAGGGCAATGAGGAGAAGAATACCTTAAAAAGCCGAATTTTCCAGATGGAAAAAGAATCTCAAAAGCTCACTGAGGAGATTCATTCCTTCAGAGTTAGACTAGAGAAAATGCAAGCTAATGACTTTATGAGAAATGAAGATGCTGTTAAATAGATCCAAACAAATGAAAGAACAGAAGGCAATGTGAAATATCTCATGGGAAAAACCACTGGAAAAGAGATCCAGGAGAGAGAATTTAAAAATTATTGGACTACCTGAAAGCCATGATCAAAGAAAGAACCTAGAAATCACCCTTCAAAAAATTCTCAAAGAAAATTGCCCTGATGTTTTAGGCCCAGAGGGCAAAATAGAGGTTGAAAGAATCCACTGATCACCTCCTGAAAAAGATCCCCAAAAGAAAACTCCCAGGAATATTATGGCCAGGTTCCAGAATTCCCAGATCAAAGAGAAAATACTCCTAGCAGCCAGGAAGAAACAATTTCAATATTGTGGAAACACAATCAGTATAGCCCAGGACCTGGCAGCTTCTACACTGAGGGATCAAAGGGCACTAAATATGATATTCCAGAGGGCAAAAAGCTGGGATTGAAGCCGAGGGTCACCTACCCAGAAAAACCAAGTATCTTGTTTCAGGGGAAAATATGGTCTTTCAGTGGAATAAAGGACTTTCAAGCATTCTTGAGGAAAAAACCAGAGCTGAATAGAAAATTTGACATCCAGACACAAGAAGCAAGAGATGCCTGAGAAGGTAATCAGGAAAAAGAAATCAAAAGGAACTTATCAAAGTTGACCTATTTACATTCCTATATGGAAAAACAATAATTGTGACTGATTAAACCTTTCTCAGTATGAAAATAATGGAAGAAGGGTATATGGACATATGAATACATATGTGAATGTGTGTATATGTGTTTACAGTTACACATGGATAGAGGGCATAGGTTGAATTTGTTGGGAACGAATGATACTTAAGGGGTGAAATTATGAGGTGAGAGGAAAGTGGCAAGAGGAGATGGGGAGAGACAGGGTAGGGTAAACTATCTCATGTAGAAGAAGCAAGGGGAAGTGGCTACAGGGGAGGAGAAGAACATGAATGCAAAAAGGTAAAACCATATTCTCATTAAATTTGGCTCAGGGAGAGAATGACATACATACTAAATGTAATATCTCAACCTGCAGCAGAGTAGGGAGAAGGGGGATGAGAGGGGGGATGATGGAGTGGAGGACATTCTGGGGGGATGGGAGGTTGGAAATACCCACCTTCAAAGAGGGACAGGATCAAAATAGGGAATGGACCAGGTGGGGGATGGGATGGGTGGGAGGGAATTATAAGCAGCCTTTAATAATATATCTACTATGGCAATGTTTTGCATAGCTATACATGTACAACAAATACTGAATTACTTATCTTCCCAGAGGGAATGGGTGACAAGAGAGGAAGGGAATGGATCTGAAATTCGATGTCTTAAAATTAAATGTTTCAAATAGATACAAATACTATTATTAATACTATTTTGCATGTAATTGGGAGATAAGATGTGTAGGCATTGGGGCACAGAGATCCACCTTGCTCTAATGGAAAAGTGAAAGAGGTATGGGAGAAGATATGGAAGAGAGCAGATTGGATGAGGGGAAATCTTGTGGGACTGCTATTCTGGGATGGTGGGTAGGGGAAAAATAGGGAAAAATGTAACTCAAAATCTGATGGAAATGAATGATGCAAACCAGAAGTTAATAAAGCATTTGTTGAAAAGAAAAAAAAAAACAGCCTGACAGGCTGACAGGAAGGCTTTATTACAGCTTGCTGGGAACAGAGCCCAGCCCCACCTGAGTCTATGGTTTTAGCCCGAGGGTGGCCCCATAAGCTGTGGCTAGCCAGACACTGGGTGAGTAGATCACCAGCAGCTGTGGCAGTTTCCAGAATTATCAACCCATAGATTCCAAAGAAAAAGTGAGTTGAGTGTAGACTTTGGGAACAGGGAGTCCAGGAGTGTGGTCTGGCCTTTGACCCCAGAGGGAGAAGTAGCTGAGGCATGGTGGCTGCAGCCACATGGGTGCTTCAGAGCTCCTGGCCTGCAGATTGTAGGGGGACCAAACAACCATTTTGAGGGGTAAACACTCTTGCTTTAACCTGCTTGGATCTGGATTGATATATAGGGTGGAGGTGGGTGGAGGTCCTGGGGTACATGACCAGGTGTCAGAGCCTGTGGAGGCTTCAGAGAGGGCAGTTAACTAAAAGCTCCAGCAGCGGAGAAAATTCCAGAGATATGGGACAAAGCTCTTTTCTCTGGAAGCAGAGTTCTACTGTTGCAAAAAGCTCAAAAGTCAAGTAATTGAGTAGCAACATGAGCAAGCAAAGGAAGCAAAGCAATCACAGCAATCCAACTTTGGATTCCTTTTTTGGGGACAAAAAGAATCAAAGCATGGAACAGGAGGAAGACAATGAAGTCAGAACTCCTGCACCAAAAACTTCCAAGAAAAATTTGAACTGGTTACAGGCCATAGAGGAGCTTAAGAAGGATTTTGAAAACCAAATAAGAGAAGTGGAGGAAAAATTGGGAAGAGAAATGAAAATGATGCAAAAAAATTATGAAAAGAGAGTGAACAGCCTGACTGAAGAAAATAACAACTTAAAAATAGACTAACTCAAATGGCAAAAGAGGCTCAAAAAGCCAATGAGCAGAAGAATGCCTTAAAAAGCTGAATTTTCCAGATGGAAAAGGAATCTCAAAAGCTTACTGAGGAGAATCATTCCTTCAGAATTAGATTGGAGCAAATGGAAGCTAGTGACTTTATGAAAAATCAAGATATCATTAAAAAGATGTAAACAAATGAAAAAATAGAAGGCAATGTGTAATATCTCATTGGGAAACCCACTGACCTGGAAAATAGATTCAGGAGAGATAATTTAAAAATTTTTGGACTACCTAGAAGCCTTGATCAAAAAAAGACCTTAGAAATCACCCTTCAAGAAATTCTCAAGGAAAACTGCCCTGATGTTTTAGAACCAGAGGACAAAATAGAGGTTGGAAGAATTCACCAATCACCTCCTGAAAAAGATCCCATAAAAATATTCCTAGGAACATTATAGCCAGGTTCCAGAATTCCCAGATTGAGGAGAAAATATTACAAGCAGCCAAGAAGAAACAATTTGAATATTGTGGAAACAAAATCAGGATAACACAGGACCTAGCAGCTCCTGCACTGAGGGACTGAAGGGTTTGGAATATGATATTCTGGAGGTCAAAGAAGCTCGGATTAAAACCAAGAATCACCTACCCAGCAAAAATGAGTATCAAGTTTCAGGGGAAAATATGGTCATTCAATGAAATCAAGGACTTTAATTATTCTTTTTTTTTTTTTTAGAATAAATAAAAATAATTATTGTCATAAATAACATCTGTTGGGAAGGGGAAGGGAGTGGGGGGCAGCCCTCCAGGGGCATCAACACCCCCTCGGGACAAAGGCCCAGAGGCTGGACCTGGCAGGGGAGGGGTCTATCTCTTTCAGGTCCCACTCCTGGTGGGGAGACTGCACCTAAAAGCCAGGAGACTGGGCCAGAGCTGGGGCAGCCTCAGACCCTACCTCCCTCACAAGCCAGCTGGGGCAGGTTGTGGAGGCAGCCCCTGCCAGGCCTCCCTGAGGGTCGGCGGTGTAGGGGGAGGCCTCCCTGAGGGGCCACGGGATGAGGTGCTCAGGGCACCCTAGGCCCCGCTGCGCTGCCACAGCAGGTGCAGGACTTAGTGGAGCTGCAGCAAGAGGTCCAGGGAACAGCCCAGCCTCTGCAAGTGAAGGGCTTGGTAAGTGTGGGCCTGTGGTCCCAGGCCAGAAGGTGACAAGCAGGGGCTCCCAGCCGCTCAGGATTAGCTTGGTTTGGTCTATGTAGATGTTCACCTGCACCGTGCCATCGCTGAACAGGAGAAGCAGGGCCTACTGCAGGAGCAGGGGTCAGGGCCCTCAGTCTCATCCATGCTGGGCAGGTCTCCCCCCTTCATGAGGTTCTGAACCATGTAGGTGGCAAAGTATCGAAGGACCCCAACCTGGCCCTGCAGCTGCCGAGGGACGGCCTCCACCAGGAAGAAGTTTTTGGTGTAGGTTGGATTATAATGTATGGTCTTCCTGTTGGAAGACAGGGCCATGTGGGTGCCATCATTAAAGAGGATGGCCACCCGCTCGCTGGACAGCTGGTAGCCAAAGCCACACTTGTTGGAGTAGTCCACCCACTTACTGACCCACAGCAGGTGTTCTGATGAGGCCAGGGGTGCTGGGTTCTACTTAGCTGGGGGCATAAAAGCCAGGCAGTTTTGGAGGGCACACAGCATAGACTCCATGACTGTGGCTGCTGTCAGACACTCCTCAGACCCCTCACAGCTGCTGCCCATGGCTGCCAGGGACCTGGGGGAGCCCTCTTCAGGGGCTGATTCTGCTAGGCTGGGGGCAACATCAGCCTCCTCCTGGGCATGCCTTGGCTCCTTGGAGCTGCTCTGAGGGCAGATGGAGGTAAGCATGAGGTCACTGACAAGATGGGAGAGATTGTCCTGTTCCTGGAGAGCTGTCTTACCTTTGTTCTTCCTATGGCCAAAGAGGCTCTTGGTCACTTTAGTAAAGTGGCTTTGGGCAGGGCTGGGGGGGGTCAGGTCAGGGACTATAGTGCAGCTGCTGGGGGGCAGTTGAGCTGGGGTATAGCCCTTGGTGAAGAATTCATGCTGAAGGATCTCCTCCAGTGAGGGCCGGTCTTGGGGTACAGGGCGAAGGATGGCGGCCAGGAGGTTTCGGGCAGACACAGAGAGGTAGTTGGGCAACGTGTACTGAACCTGCTTGATGCAACAGTAAGTCTCCTTCAGGTCAGCCGTCTCAAAGGGGGGACTCCCACACAGCAGTGTATACATGACACAGCCCAGTGACCATACATCTGATTCAGGGCCATGACCCTGGTGTAGCAGCACCTCAGGGGCCAGATAACTGGGGGTCCTACATATGGGGACCTTCTTCCTTTGATCCTGGGCTTCCAGCAGAGCAGCCAGCCCGAAGGCCCCAAGCTTCAGTTCCATGTTCTCCATGATGAAAAAGTTTCCCAGTTTGAGGTCTTGGTGGAGGACCCCTCGTTGGTGCAGGTCGCGTAAGCCAGCGATGACCTGTCGAAGGTAGTTCTGTATCGGACCTCGGGCTCCAGAAGCGTGTGCCTTGCCTTCCAGTTGTGAGCCAATGACTTTTTGGCTACAGTACTCCAAAAAAAAGTAGATGCTGCCTTCATCCTCGAAGTGGTGTGAAAAGCGAACTATATGCCGATGGTGGAGGCTGAGATGCAGGGCGATCTCCTGAAGGATCTTCTCTCTCTGGTGTGGCTTGGCCACCTGGCTCTGGGGAATGACCTTGACCGCGTAGGTATGGCCATTGCTGGTGTCCGTGGCCTCATAGCATTGGGTGAAGCCCCACTTGCACAGGAGGTGGCCCCGGTGGTAGGTACGGCCACTCTGTGGGTTCCTGATAAGGTGGGTGGGGTCCAGCAGCGGATCGGCTCCTGGGCAGCCGTGCTTGGGCTCCCGGGTCCCGGCCCTGGCAGGGTCACTGTCTGGGGGCCAGGGTCCAGGCATGGGGCTCGAGACTGGCCAAGAACTGCGGGCACAAGAAGGCCGCCATCTCCATGGCTGAGGGTTGGCGCTCCTGGAGGGCCTGAGCTCGGCCTGAGATCCCTGCACGCGACCCGGCCTCCTGCCACCCTTCCAGCCTCCCTGGGCTGCTACTCTCAGCTCTCTGACTTTAAGTACTCTTGATGAAAAAAACAGAGTTGAATAGAAAATCTGACATTCAGATACAAGCAGAAAGAAAAGCATGAGAAGGTAAACAGCAAAAGAAATTAAAAGGAACTTATCAAAGTTGAAGTATTTACATTCCTACACGGAAAAACGGTAATTGTAACTTCTGAAACTTTTCTCAATACGAGAATAGTTAAAGGGAATATATATATATATATATATATATATATATATATATATATATATATATATATATATATATGTATATATAGATATATGTATACTATATATACATATATGTCTATAGGAGGGTATATGGGCATATGAATACATATGTGAGTGTTTGTATATATGTATACAGGTATACATAGAGGGCACAGGACCAATTGAATAGAAAGGGATGATATTTAAAAGGTGAAATTGAGTGGTGAGAGAGGAATATAATGAGAGGAGATGGGGAGAGACAGAATGGAGTAAATTATCTCATATAGAAGAGGCAAGGGAAAATGGTTGCAATGGAGGGGAAGAATAGGAAGGCAAAAGGGAATGAGTCAACCTTCTTGCATTGAATTTGGCTTAGGTAGGGAATGACACAGACAATGAATAGGGTATCTCACCCTAGAGGAGAGTAGGGGGGAAAGGGATGAGAGGGGGGATGATAGAGGAAAGGGCAGGTTTGGGGGGAGGGAGTTAGAAGCACACACTTTTGAAAAGGGACAGTGTCAAAGTAGAGAATAGAACAAGTAGAGGGTGGGATAAGATGGAGGCAAATATAGTCAATCTTTCACAATATATCCACTATGGAAATGTATTGCATACCTACCACATGTTCAACCTATATTGAATTGCTTACCTTCCCAGTAAGGGTGGGTGACAAGGGAGGAAGGGAAAAAATCTGGAATCCAAAGGTTTAAAATCAAATGTTTAAAATACATATATATATATATATATATATATATACACATATATATATATATATACACACACACACACATATATACACACACATATATACATACATACATATATATGTGTGTATAGATAGATAGATAGATAGATAGATAGATAGATACACACACACATATACTATTTTTACTATTACTTTACATGCAACTGGGAAATAAGATATACAAGCACTGGGGTATAGAGATCCACTGTGCCCTATGGGAAAGTTGGACGGGGGATGGGGGAAGATATGGGAGAGAGCAGGTTGGGGAAGGGAATATTCAGTGGGATCACTATTTTGGGGTTGTGTGTAGGGGAAAAATAGGGAGAAATTTTGTAACCCAATATCTCGTGGAAATGATGTAAGCTAAAAATTAAAAAAAAGTGAGAATGCAAAAAAAATGAGTAGCAGCAGCAGCAGTAGTAGTAATAATAGTAGAAGCAGTAGCAGTAGTAGTTTTTAAACAGATTTAGGTACTGATTGCTACCATTCTTCCCTTCAATGATGGACTTCCCAAACCCTCTGTGACTATACACCCAATGCTATTTTAGCTCCCATAATTAAGCCACAGGGGACCTACCCAGCTTGTTGTTGGTCTTCCTCCCTTGCTCTTGATATTAGAAGGAAAGTATCAAAGCAAAAATGCTGCTTATCAGTTTTTTCTTCTTTTTATCATTTTATCAAAACCACTTACCAAGGCTGACACTTCTACTTGTTCTGGGGTTTGCATTCCATTCCTTCTCTCCAAAAAGATCTCCTCTGTAATTTCCACTCCATTATTTATTTTCCATCTTCCCCTTTACCCTCACTCATATCCTATGTCCTTGCACACATGACCATGCCCCACTATCCTGAAAAAGAATCCTCACTTGGTGTTCTATCCCTGCTAACTCCTATTGTATATCTCTTCTACCCTTTGTAGCTACACTCCTAAAAAAAGGCCATTTGCAATAGGTGCCTCCACCTTCCTCTCAATCTTTTGCACCTTTCTTAACCTTCTGCAATCTAGCTTTCAATATTATCACTCTATCAAAATCGTTCTCTCCAAATTAACTAATGATATCTTGGTTTTCAAATGCAATGGTCTATTCTTAATCCTCATTCTCCTTGACATCTCTGCAGCCTTTGATACTGTTGGCCACTCTTTCTTCCTATATATTCAATCTTCTCTTGCTTTGGAGGACATAACTCTTTCCTGCTTTTCCTGACACCTGACTTCTCTGTTTCCTTTGTTGAATCTTCCTCCAAATCATGCCTTCTAACTATAGGAATCCTTCAGGATTTTCTCTTAGACCCTATTCTCTTCTTCCTCATTTAGTGATCTCAAGCTCCCATGGTTTATTTATCATCTCTATCCTGATGATTCTTAAATTTACCTTCCTTGACCAGTCTTTGCTGACCTCCAATCACATCTCTGACTGCTTTTCAGTTATCTCAAACTAGATTCCAGAAGACATCTTATACTGAATATGTTTAAAATAGCATGCATTGTCTTTCCCCTATATTCTCCCCCCTTCTACATTCTCTATTACTCACTATCTCTCCTCTCCCATATTCAATTATGAAGGCCTGTCTATTTAACCTCTGCAAAGTCTTTTCAATGCACATTTTTTTGTCCTCTGACATAGCTATCACTCTCATGCAAGGATGGAGTGAAATAAATTTCCAACCCAAGACAATAGAAGTTGGTAGGGAAAGGTATGTCACATTGGGGTGAGAGTAGATCACAGCCCACCATAAGCAATGCTTGGTCAAGATTGAAGCAGACCCCACCTCAGCAAGCCAGTAATAGGCCTTGGGGAAAGCTAAATCAGAAGCAAGTTTCCAGAGCTCCCAGCCCACAGATGGTAAGGGGGTCAGACAACTGGTCACAAGGAGATTAAAAGGATTCTATTTCTGGCATATGGTGCAACTCTGCTGTATTGTTCATACAGGCATATAGGTCATAAATCTGGGTCCCGGTTCCAGAATGAGGAAAAGCAATAACATACCTGAGCTTGTAGCCACAAGGAAGTGAAAACTTTGGTCACAGTTCCAGGGTGGGAAAGAGTGCTAATGGTCACTCAGAGACCAGAGCACAGACCAGGAGAGCATGACTATGCCTCCCCTTAAACCACGACAATTTGAATGAACTGAAAACTTAGAGACCTCCAGAACTAGTTCAGAGAACAGCAGCACAAAAAAAATCTGAAGCTTGGGACAGTACCTCCCTAAGCCCCCGAGTCCAACTTTAATATGAAATTAAAAGTAAAAAAGTAGACTGAAAAAGAGTAAAAAACAACAAAAACAAGAACAACTTGACCATAGAAAGTTATGAAAACTACTTAATATCAAACACAAACTCAGAAGAAGACAATAGTCAAAACTGCTATATCTAACACCTAAAAGAAAAAAAATGTGAAATGGGCCTCTGGTCCAAAATGAATTCCTGGAAAGGCTCACAAATTATTTTAAAAATCAAACAGGAGGTGTCAAGGAAATTTTTGGATGTAATTGAGCCAAGAAAATCATAAAAAAAGTCAACTTGATAAAGGAGTCAGAAAGAATATTGAAGAAAATGACACCTTAAAATAGATCAAATTTTAAATATGCCATAAAAATCCAGTGAAGAGAACTTAAAAATCAGAATTGTCCAAAATAGAAAAAAAGATATACAAAAATTGACTGAAAAACTCCTTAAAAAGCAGAATTGTTGAATGGAAAAGGAGGCATAAAAGCTTACTGAAGAAACAATTCTTTTAAAATTAGAATTGGAAAAGGAAACTAATGACTTTATGAGACATCAACAAACAATAAAACAAGATCAAATGAACAAAAAAGGAAATGCAAAATGTCTCACTGGAAAACCATCTTACCTAGGATAATAGATTGAGGGGAGGTAATTTAAGAATTATTGTACTATCTGAAAGCCATGAAGGGGGGGAAAAAACAACTGATCTAAATATTACCTTTCAAGAAATTATCAGTGAAAACTATTTTGATATTCTAGAACCAGAAAGCAAAATAGAAATTGGAATAATACACTAAACATCTCCTGAAAGGGATCCCAAAATTAAAAATTACCAGGAATATTATAGCTAAATTCAGGAGTTCACAAATTTAAAGAGAACATATTACAAATATCCAGAAAAGAATAATTTAAATATCATAGAACCACAGTCAGGATCATACACATTTTAACAACTTCTACATTTAAGCATTAGAAAGTCTGGAATATGATATTTCAAAGGTCAAAGGAGCTAGGCTTATACAACAACCACTTACCCAGAAAAAACTGAGTATTATCCTTTTAAGTATTTCTGATGAAAAGACCATATTGGAGGAGCTGAACTCTAGAGCTTCAATATGGTTAAATTGTTTACATTTCTGTATGGAAAGATGATACTTGTAATTCCTAAGGACTTTGTCATTATTAGGACACTTAGCAGGAAAATTCATCAAGAGAAGGCACAGGTGTGGATGGGTTGAATATGGTAGGATGATATCTAAAATAAGATCAGAGGGTGAGATAAATAAACTGGGAGAAGGGGGAAGGAAAAGGTAGAATGACATAAATTATCTCAGATAAATGAGCTCTAAAGGAGTTTTTGCAGTGAAATGGAGGATGAGATAGGGGGAAGCACATGAACATTAGTCTCATTGGAATTGGCTCTAAGAGGGAACAACACACACATTCAGTGGGGTATAGAAATCTATTTTACCCAGCAGGAAAATAAAAATGGAAGGGAATAAGAGAAGGGAGAACAGATTGAGGAATGTGGTAGTCAGAAGGAAAACATTTTTTGAGGGAGGGGGAGAGAGAGAGAGAGAGAGAGAGAGAGAGAGAGAGAGAGGGAGGGAGAAGAGAGAGAGAGAGAGAGAGAGAGAGAGAGAGAGAGAGAGAGAGAGAGCAACAGGAGGAAAAACAGGATGAAAAGAAATACACAGTAATCATAACTGTGAAAAATAATTTCCAGCAAGTTCCTCTGATAAAAGCCTCATTTCTGAAGTGTATAGTGAACAGATTCAAATCCATAAAAATAAAAACCATTCCTCAAGTGATAAATGATCAGAGGATATGAACAAAAATATTTAGTCATATAAAAATTCTCTAAATCACTATTGATTAGAAAAATGCTAATTAAAATAACTCTAAGGTACCACACCACACCTTCTGGATTGGCTAACATGAAGAAAAGGAAAGTGACAAATGTAGGAGGGGATATGGGAAAATTCAGGTGGTAATGCAGTATTGTTGGAATTGTGAACTGATTCAACCATTCTGTAGAGCAAATTGGAACTATGTCCAAAAGACTATAAAATCACATACACCCTTTGACCCAGCAATGCTACTCCTGGATTTTATCCCCCAAAAAGTAAGAAACAAAGAGGAAAGAGGCCTATATGCACAGAAATATTTAAAGTAGCTCTTTCATAAAGAATTTGAAATTGAGAGGATGCCCATAAATTATGGAGTGGCAGACCAAGGTGTGGTATATCATTGTAATGGAATGCTATTATAGCATAACAGATGACAACTGAACTGCTCTCAGAAAAACCTGACAAAACTTACATGAACTGATGCAAAATGAATTGAGCAGAAAAAGGACAATGTTGTTCACAGTAATAGTAATATTGACACTCAACTTTGAAAGACTTAGTTATTCTCAGCAGTACAATGACCCAAGACAATTCCAACAAACTTACAATGAAAAATGCTACCCCCCTCCAGAGAAAGAACTGATTGAGACTGAGTGCAGATTGAAGTATGATTTTTTTTCTTCAATTTACTTTATTTTTCTGTGTTTTCTTTCACAGCATGACCACTGTGAAATTATATATTTTTCATGACTGCACATATATAACCTATATCAAATTGCTTGCCTTCTTAATGAAGAGGTGCAGGGAGGGAGGGAAAGAATTGGAACTTCAAATAAAAAAAAATGAATGTTGATTTTATTTTTATATATAATAGAGAAAAATGTTAAATATGTTTTTAAAGGTTATGTAACTTCCTAAATGTAATATCTCTTGCTCCCATTTTCCTGTCTAATTCTTACCTAAACTTGAGGTTTATTTGGAGACATATTTAAATTTCTCTTTATCTGTCTGTCTCTCCATCTGTCTCTCTGTCTCTGTCTGCCTCTCTCTCCCCACACACAAATTGATGAACTCAAGTTTGTCCATTTGAATATATCAGAAGAAAAATGGCACTTATTTAATCATTCAGAAGGGTCAATTCAACTCAACAAAACCAACTGAAATACCATGCTAATTGAATGACATGCATAAGATTAAATTGATATCTTGGGGGAGGGGTCACTCAAGTGATTCCATATATTACTTCAATTACTTTTTTAAAAACATATAACTTTTGGAATTCTCCTAGACAATTCAACTGTGATAAACAATGTAGCCTTAATAAAGCAATAAAACACTATATAAAATCTTTAAATTGAAAAGGTTAATTTTACTTGGGAAACTTTCTGAAGCTAGCAGAATAAAGAACATAATTGGCCTGACAATATGTGATAGAAACATTTAAATAATGCCGCAACAGGCTAAAATGATAACCCTGGTCTTCTTAATTAACTTGATGTTTATTATAATATTTTAATTATAAGATTTGTTTAATATCATATATTGTGATCAGTAACCCATTTTATTTTTATTTGTTATTAATTAGAATTAATAAATTACTCAAAGACATACTATTAATTATGTTTACACAGTGGCTGAGCTATACATTGTATATGAAACAGTGTGATGATATAATGAAAAGAGAATTGAATTTGGAGTTTGAATACCAGGATTCAAATATCAGTTCTGCCACAAGCATAGGATCCCTTCCTCGGTACTCTCTATAGACTTCAATTTGCTGAATTTTGAGCAACTAAGTCATTCTGGCTATTACAAACAGCCAAATTAACTACAAAGGACATTATCTGCATTCAGGGAAAAAAAAACTAGTAAATAGAAGTATGTATAGATTGATGATAGCTAGCTAGCCATGTGTGTTATGGTAACCATATCTATGGCAGGGTGTGGGGAATGTGTAACAGCAAGCACTTTAGCATACCCAGGATGGCTGCTAGTACAGGTTCTTTGATCTGCTTTTCTAAAGAAAAGCAACTCAAAAAGGGTTAACTATCTTACTTTAATCAAATATTTATGTCATTCGCTTGGTTTGGGGGAAAAAGTCATCACCCTGAACTTCAGAAAATACAAACAGAAATTACAAGCAGATAAAATATACAGAGAAAATTACACAATTCAACAAACCAACAGACAGGGCTTCTAGATGCCTGACTATTAATATATAGTGTTAGTTACCAGAGAGAGGACAAACATGGGGGTTTTCAAAGCTGGTCAACAGCTGTCCAGAGTCTCATCTGACCAAATCACATAACTCTTCCCATAAGTAAGTCCCAAATCAAAACCTCACTTTAGGGAATATATGTAGCTTTCTCCAGGGTCAGAGAATATCACAACTTTCATGACCCACTACTTAATTACAAAGTAACAAAAGGTTTGGGCCTTCCTGAAAATAAGCCTCCCCTAAGCAAGTTTCTCTTGTTGGGCTCCAAGTGAGGACCATTAAGAGTCAGGAAAGATCTTCAAATTCCCATACCATTACAGGGAGAGGGAAGGGAAAAAGGGGAAAAAAGAAAGTTACATGACAGTTTTATTGTATATTTAAAAGGAACATCAAGTTGTACATAGAAGATTTTCAGTTTCATGTGCAATCATTTTTTCCTATTCTATTGTGTTAGAAATGCTTATTTTATTTCTTAAGTTCAGAATTTACAAAAAAGATACACCCTCCAAAAAATTAAAAAGAAATCTGGTAACTACTCCTTAAATAGGATGAAGATCAATGGACAGGAATTGCAAAGAGAAAAATACACACTTTGTATGGGGGAGAATACACCCTATATTTTTGGAATACTTCAAGTAGGTTTGAACTTGTTAGTCCATCTGTATGGAGCACTACTGGTAGGGAAGTTATCTCCTTTGATGCTGATTTTCTATTTGTCTATAATTCTTTACTTTGAGAGAATTGCCTGATACACTTTAAAAAGTTTTTTATTTAATTTTCTTTACATTCAACTGAATCCACAGGACTTATTAGAGAACTTGGTATACAAACATGTGTTTGAAAAAATGTTTATTGATTTGTCTTTCTAAAGGACTGACATGAATTTCAAGCACCTATTGTATTAGATGTAAGACTTGAATTTATGGCTTCCCGATGGCCAGGCTTGCCCACAGTCCACTCTACCATGGTGTGACTTTTCCTAATCATTATTAGCCTATAAGAATGGAAATTGTTACCATGAGAAGTTATCCCCGTCATTGGAGTTTTTTTTATAAATACTGATTGAACAAAAAGAAGGTATGTTTAAGGGAATTTTTCTATAGATATTGGTTGACTTAGATCATCTTTCAAGTTCATCTTATCTCTGAGATTTGGTGATTCCTTATTATTTTTGTTAATTAAATAGCCTCCATGTCATAGTTGTAGTCATAGCCCATAATCTTTTTTTGAACACTTATAACGTGCCAGGCATTGTGTTAAATTCTGGGGATATGTAAAGAAACAGTGCCTGGCCTCAAAAAACTCACAATATAATGTGAGTCAGAACAAGAAAACAAATGTATATAAAAAAAACAAACTTTAAACTTGATAAATGGGAAATAAATAAGAAAGAGAAGGAACATGTAGCTTCCCTTGGTTAGTTTTGGGACTATCCTCTGGAACTATAATTCAGTAATCCACTCCCTTTACAAAGTGATAGCCTTTTGTATTTTTAAAGACAGCACTCACTGACTTTCTAAATTTTCTCTCCTTTATGCTAGCAATCACGTTTCATTTTATAGCTTATAATGTATATATATACTGATCTGTCCATACTCTTCAATCCTCCTCCCCCCTCCCTCATGTCATGATTCATTTACAACAGGTTTGATCAGATATAAGGTACTTACATGACTAAGAACAATGGTCTGCAAGAAAGCAACTGCTCCCACAAACATTTAACCTGAGACCCATTGAATGACAGTCTCTAACTCATTGAACCCAATGGTTTTGAACCTAAATCTGAAATTTTGGCTGCATTCACATATGAAAATTCTGTAGGTTGAAAGATAGTTTAATTTATTCTAATATTTCATTGAAACAAAACAAAATTAAACAAAAAAAGCAAAGAATCAAAATTCTAACAAGAAGAGTAGGATCAAAGATTTTAATCTGGAAAGAATAAGAGGTAGTTAGGTTTCACAGTGGATAGAGATCTATATAGGGATCAGCAGATATTAAATCTACAGACACTTATGTGTGATTCCAGGCAAGTCCTTTAACATGTTTGACTCAGTTTCCCCATTTCTAAAATGGGGGTGATATCAAGATATTCCTCCAAAACTTGCTCTGAGGATAAAAATTCATAAAACATTTTGCAAACCTTAAACCACTATATAAGTGATACTCATTATTAATTTAATGCCCTCATTTAGTAGATGATGCAACTAAGGCACAGAGAGATAAATCATCACTCTCAATTTCCCACAGGTGGTACATAGAAATCCAAGACTTGAATCTAGCATTTCAATATTTAAATATTGGAGCTTTTCCATTGCACAAGCCTGGCTCAAAGTGATATACCCACTGTAGATAATTTTCTATTGTGTGAAACCCTCTGCACATAACTATATGATCACTGACTGAATACATAGTGACATAGAAGAGTCATTAAGAAAACATCCAGTTACCTTTGGTCAATGAGTGGCTTAAAATGCAATTTATGAGCATTAGGAGATCCTTCTGTCTATGTTTTTTGAAAAGGTGATTTTTTTAAAAAATATGCTGCTGCCTATGACGTGTCACATACCACACACTGACATTTTAATGCAGGGTCCAGTGTCAACTCAACAGATGGTTTTCAAAGTGGCAGAGAATAGTAGTTGACCCAGCTTTGTGAAGAGATTGCTCATCCTAAATTAATCTCAAACTCTTGTCAAGAGTCAATAATATGGGGGTGGCTAGGTGGTGCAGTGAATAGAGCACTGATCCTGGAGTCAGGAGGACCTCCTGAGTTCAAAATCATCCTCAGACGCTTAACACTTACTAACTGTGTGACCTTGGGCAAGTCACATAACCACAGTTGCCCTGACTTCCCCCCTCCAAAAAGGAAAAAAAATGGGTCAATATGAATCAATACATTAAAATTTTAATTAGTAAAAATAATTTCTTAAACACTTTTTATGTACAAAGCTTCTGAGTAGTAAAAAACCTGTGATTTTCCATATTTGGTTATGGCTAATCATTCAACAGGCATTCCTATTTATCAATGACTATATTTCTATACAAATATCATGCAGTCTAGAGGATACTAGGATGATGTAGAGTAGGTCAGAAAATTCCAATGTCTCTGGGTTTTTCTCCCACAAACAAGGCAAAATAGTGCTTTAGGGCAGCTATATAGAGTAGTAAAAATAAACAAAAATAGGGGCAGAATAGTGGTCCTCCTGGAAAAATCAAAAATGAAAAACCCCAGGATTAAGTTTGGTCCCTGTGAAGTATAAACACCTCCAGGCTAGTTCCACTGAAACAGCAAACAGTGAGCCCCAGGGCTGGCTGGATTGGAAGGTCCACCCAGCCCTAGGCACAGAAATTTTCACCTCCCTGACAGTGTGGAAATTTGGTCATCTGAGTAGGGGAAGATTGAGAAGGACACACAAACATAAAATAAATATCAGGAGTAGAATGTACTAGGGAAAAAACAAAACAAAACAGGGGGAGTAATTATCTCAGACAAGTTAAAGCAATAACACATTGAATCAAAAGAGAAAAATAGGGAAACTACACTTTATGTCCCCATATTAATCAATATTATTTTAGATTATTTAAAATAACTGGACAGTATAAGGTTGGAATATTGCTACATTGTAAGAAATGATGAGTTGATGGACTTAGAAAAATATGAAAACACTTGGACTTATGAAGGAAGATGTTGTCCACTCTCAGAAAAACATACACACACATACAAATACAGCCATGCTTAATTGTAGCCTTCCTGGAGGAGGAAGGAAGGAAGGGGAAAAGAGAACTAAGTTAAAAGCACACAGAGAACAGAAGAAAACTCACAAGGAAGCAAAGAAAAGATGGAAAGCTCTGAACACAATGTATAGTATTTATTACATGGAATTTCCTGAACTGGAAATTTATTGCTGTGTTATTTTGAACCCTCTTTTATGTTCTGCTGTGCACATGGCAATGTTTTTTCCCCCTTTTCTTATTGTGTGTTTAAGTTTATAACATATTTCTTTTTCTTTTCTTATTTTGTATTTGAGTTTTAGTATTCAAGTTTAAGATAAATTAATAAAAATGACATGTAACCTTAATGAGAACACATTAAAAAACAAAACAAAACTATAAAACCATTTGAATAGGGTCCAAACATTTTTCTTCATGCTACTTATTTCCCAACTGTGTATGAAAATGTCCCCAAAGACTGAGCTAATCTGAGCTCTGCACACCAGGGAAATGCTTTGGTTGAAACAGAGATCAATGCTTTTCTCTCTCTGTGGCCTGTCACCATTTCAACTACTGCTTATTGAGGAAATGAGGGCTGTCATTAAAACTCTGCTACCATTCATCACTGGGCCCAGAATGGATTAGGGCTTAGACTGGGTGATGTAGCAACATATCCTTCTGTCTATAGATTTATGATTGAAGAATGGCAAGAAGAAGAAAGCTTAATACAGCAGGTCTGGCAAATCTGATTTCTAGGCTTCAGGCTTGCAAGCAGAATCTTTTATTTATCTAGAAAAACATGGAAAATGGTGTACTATCTGTGAATCTCCAGTATAGATAAAAATGATCACATCTATGATAGCCTAATTTACAAGTGAATATGAACAGCATTTTTGAAAGCTAAATAATCGAATACTATAACAGTATAGTACATTTGGGAATTGGCACCTACTGAATTTAATCACTGGGCTTTCATACATGCCCATCCTATGGAACTTCAGCCCATGTATTTCCCAAAGTTTGTCAACTTGAAAACCTAATATATTGTTTTAATTTTCTCCTAAAATAATGAGAATTTTCACCTAGACAGTGACCTTTCTATTGACTATCCTTTGTTCCTGCTTCATGAAAAGAAGTACAGTATAATGGAAATAGTGATGGTCTATAGTTAAGGACCAGAACTCTAATATTTGCTCTGCCACTTGTTAACTTGGACAAGTCCCCTAACTCACATGAGATAATTTTAGATCATATCTAAAATGAAGGCACTGGATTAAATGACCTCTTTGTCTCATTCATGATGCCAGTCTATTGTTCTATGATCAGTCCACCTTCTTTTCCACTTGCATTTTTCCTCAATGATATTCTTTCAATTCATTCACTTTTGAAGTTTTTTGTTTGGTTCTAATATGAAACTTACACACAAATGCATCCGTCATGTGTCCTCTGGGTGATCTTCATTTTCAGTTCTTCTGTAACTAGTTTTACTCCTAACTATATAACAGCAAAGCTAAAAGTGTTAAGATTTGAACCTTTGTTTTAATAAGAGTTTAGAGACATTAAAAAGTTCTTTGATATTTCCGAGGCAGTTAAATCCTAATTCTAATTCACTATGAGGTCATGATTCCATGAATGAGATTCCATTACAAGGGACCTCTGGGGCCACCTAGTCCAACTTCCTTATTTTATGGCAGAGGGAAGTGAAGCCCAGAGAAATGAGAAGAATTTGACCAAGATCACAGAAACAACAAGCATCAGACAGGATTTCCATGCAGATCTTCTGAATCTAGAGCAAGTATTTTTTCCTTCTGCATGAGATTTTTATCTGTCCAATATGGAACTTACAATGAAAAATCCCTCCACTTCAGCATCAAAGCTTTTATAATAGTCAAGAAATAGATATTGTTTAGTCACTTGGCTCTTTCTGGGTTTATAGCTGAACTAATACTTTTGAGTGGTTATAGACCTTTTCTAGGAGGCAACAAAATATTCCAGGATTTGATGTAGTGAATACAGTCTTATTTATGAAAAGAAACATTTGTGTTAACTGACAATCTAAGGAGAATCCTTTAACTTTGAGTCTCTCTCATTTATCTATCTATTTATCTATCACCTATCTACATATTTCCACACATAAATACATACATATACATATATATGTTGTTGCTGCATGTGGTCATAAAGAATAGACATGACTAAAATGAATGAACAACTATATATAATGTATATATATGCATGTATATACATGTACATATATATACCTATATACACACATTTATATCTAGATATCTATTTTCCCATAGTTCACAGTACCTGGCATATAAATATGGAAGGACGGAGAGGCGGATAAGGAGAGAGGAGGGGAGAGAGAGGAAGAGAGAGAGACAGAGGGAGAGAGGAAGAGAGAGAGAGAGAGAGAGAGAGGCAGAGGGAGAGAGAGGGGGGGTGGGTTTCAGGATTTATATAGCTCTAGTAACCTGGTGAGTAAAATAATTGGTATTTAAAAAATAGTTTTATCTCCACTAGAGACATTCCATGTACAGCAGAAATTATATTTTTTTCCAGGAAGGAAACTAGTTTTGTTGAATGGTAAAATTATCTTTATCTCCATTATAAACACAGAGCTGAATCTAGTCAGAGAGTTTAAATGATTTGAATTCAATCACATGACCAGAATGTTACCCAGTGAGGTTTCCAACCCTACTCTTAAGAGACCAAGCCCACAACCCTGCATTATAAGAGATTGGTTCTCATTTTACCTCAGAAACTTCTTCAGTATTTTTGTCATAATAGGAACTTACACTAGTTTTGAGTAAGTAAATATATGCTTTGTTTGTTGTGGGTGCAAAATCAATTTACAAATATTTTACCTTGAAGGTCATTTACTCATTCCCTAAGATTTCTTGTGACCAATAATATATTTAAAAAAAATAAAAAATGAAAGTAAATATGCAGTCTTCTTTTTTTTTTTTTTACCTGAGTAGTTATCACATTTTTATTCAACATCCTAATAATCCTTAGGACACTGGAAAAATAAAATAAAACAAAAACCGACTAGTCTACTTACTATAATTCGCAAGATTAGATTAAAGATAGTTTTTCTTATTTAAAATTATACAGATCAGCTTTGTTTTACTTTGATGGAGTTATACTTTGGGCAACTTGTGTAGGTTAAATATCTTTGAAAATCCTCCCAACCTGCTGTGTCTAATTTTAAAATTGTGAGGCTATTAAAAGAACCCATTATTTAATTCATCTATTCATCACCCCATACCAATTTTAATCAGAAATATTTGTTCTAATACTTTACTTTGCCACCCTGAGAAATGAACTCCTACAAAGTTCTCAAATGGCCTCTCTTTGATACTTGGAGAAGTTAAAACTTTTCAAAAATGCCGAGTCTCCTGTACAGAGTCAGCATGTTGCAGGGAGTTTCAGTCTCAGAGCTGGAAGGGCCATCACAATCCATTTATTCTAAGCCATACAGGAATAAGATTTCCTTACAGCATACTCAATAAGGAGTAGTCTATGCCTAGGTGGGCTTCATGTTGTTGGTTGCTGAATGGTATTCATGGGAATTCAGGAACTAAAGGACCAAAAATCTGGATTTGGAGGAGATGTTGGCCCATTCAGATTTTTACCAAATATTGACCTTTCCACGAACTCACCAAGAGCTGCAAGTGGAGTTAATATCATTTTTTAAGCCTGTGAACTTTTATTTTCACTTTTTATTTTGAAGTCTTCTAGGTAGGAGGAAGCCATACACCATATGGGAAAGCATCTACCTTGGAATAAGTATAATTCTTAGAATTTTTTTCTCTTTACTAAAATTGGCAGAGTTGAGTTTTGAACTTGGTTCTTTGACTAAAAATACAGTGCTGTTTTCCCTATGTCATGCATTTTCTGATATAGTAGGTTTTTTTATTGTTTTCTTCTGTGTGCTGTGAAATTCCCCTTTTCAGTTTCAATTTTAGTAATTTGATTATATAATCTTTCTTTTTTTCTCTGTATTTACTGGGTTTATGAATTTTAATGGTAATTTCAAAGATGTTTATTAGTTCAATTAAAATTCAATGTATTTATTTCATTTTAATCTTAAAATATTCCTTCAATTTAGTTTTTGTGTGAGTCAGTTTGCATACCGTTGCATATTATACATTCATGTTTTAGGACCTAGGCACCTTTTTTTTTCTCCTTTGTCAATATGCACTGCTATAATGATTTTTTTCTCAAAGAACTTCTTTAACCATAGCCAGTAAATTTACACATTGTCCTACTATCTTTCATATAATTCACAAAAAAATTTCAATGATTTATTTTTGACCTAATCATCTTTTAGTGTAAATACAAGTACATTTTGTATATATAAACACAATGAATACATACATTTGTGGGGTGTAGGGTGTGTTCAGGGAGGACTGGTACCTCTGGTGTGATGGCTGCCAAGTCCTTTTCAGGGTTGCTTTCCACCTTTAGTGAGAATATGGGAGAGAAGAGGTATTGGGCTGACTACCAAACTGAAGGTCTACAGAGCCTTTGTGCTGACATAATTGTTATATGCCTGTGAAACCTGGATAGTCTACCAGCGCCATGCCAAGAAACTGAATCACCTCCATTTGAATTGTCTTAGGAAGATTGTGTAGAACACCTGGCAGGATAAGGCACCAGATAAGGTCCTTACTCAGACTAAACTGCCAAGCATTCACACTCTGCTGCAGAGAGCACAACTCCAATGGGCTGGCCATGATACTCGAACATAAAGCATAAGCTTGCCAAAAAGACTGGTTTATGGAGAACTCACACAGAGCAAGTGTTCGCATGGTGGTCAGAAGAAGTGATACAAGGGCAATCTCAAGGTTTCTCACAAGAACTTTGGAATTGATGGTGTGACATGGGAGAAACTGGCACAGGACTGCTCAGCACGGCATGCCCTCATCAGAGAAGGTGCTGTGCTCTATGAGCAAAACAGAATTGAAACAGCTCAAAGGAAATATAGGATGTACAAATTTAGCGAATCTACCCCAAATTTTCACAAGTGCTATTTGTGCCCGAACTTTGGTAAAGCATTCTGAGCTCATATTGGTCTGAACAGCCACAGTTGGTCACACTGAAACTTGACTTTAGTGATGTCATTTTGGTCCTCTTCGAGAATGAAGGACAACAACCAGCCAACATACATTTATATATGATATGCACATGGGACTCTAGTATATATAAATGTATAAGTGTACATATTTAATATGTGTGTGCAATATATGCTTATCCACACATGTGAAAAGATACATTATATAAATGCATATATGTACACATATAGAAATAAATATTTGGTGTTCCTATTTTCCATATTTTCTTTATTGACTATAATTTCTTATTTTTGCCGGTAAAGTATGTATTTAATATTTCTTCCTGCAATTAAACATTATTATATATGTGGATATGCATATGTATATATAACAATTTATAATCATCCTTTGATCCACAATTTTCAAAGTCCATACAATATATAATATATACAGAAATTTCCATTTATGACTGAAGAAATGAATGAACACTCTAAAATGCCTATTCTTCATAAATTTAATTTCTTTCTTGTTTCTATTTCTTCCATAATCTGAAAGAGGGACATTTATACTCTCTCCATTAAGTACCTTAATATCAGGCTCATTTCAGCATCTTGTTTACTATTTCTTTCACATGCTTACTTGTGTCTTGTGTATTTTAGCAGTATATATTTAATGTTGTTTAAATTGAAGGGGTGATATCTTTTAACTCATGTATAAACTGGATTTTAATAAGTCAGTGTTGTACAAAGTCATTGGCCTCACTTTTTCTTCCAAATCCTTTATATTCCGTAGCAAGAAAAAAGTCAAGATGACTGGCAGTGGCTTGGGATGCAGTGGATGACTTTGGCCTCTCAGATGACTAACAAGGTCCAAGCTCTCCACAGCCCTCGCTTCCACTACCTTTGAGGCATTTTGGAACAGATTGTTCATATTTACCTATTCCATTGAGGAGGTCTTTTACATGCTTGGGGTAGAACACCGCCCCCCCCCCCGCCCCGCAACTTGCTGACAGGTTTGAGGCCTGTTGGTTGCCCTCAAAATCTGGTTTAGCTTGTCTGCCAAAATGGTTTTACTAGAGTGTGGCCATGGGTATGCTATAGCTTCTTGGAGCCACAGGTGAGAGTTGGAGGTGGACAGAAAAAAAGAAAGCAGCCCTGAAAATGACCATGACAGCCCTCATATACTATTCTTTCCTGAAGCTTAAAAAAGACACAAGCCAAGACTAAAGTGGAAGGAAAGTTTTTACATGACTTTTTGTTCACAGATAATTGTGTAATCAACACAGCCTCTGAGGCTAAGATAAAAAAAAAGAGTATGGCTATGTTTATGCTAATTTTGACCTAACAAATAACACCAAAGAAAAAGAAGTTCTTCACCAGCAAGCTTCACATTAGCGATATGTGGCACCATTACAACAAATGGAGAAATTTTGAATGTTGTGGATAAGTTCACTTACCTTGGCAGTATACTTTCCAGAGATGTACACATAGATGATGAGGTTGATCATGCATTGCCAAAGCCAGCTTAGCATTTGTGAGGCTCTGAAATAAAGTGTGGGAGATACCAGTATTAATAGGCCGCTACTAAACTGAAGTTCTACAGAGCCATTGTGCTGACCTCCTGGTTGTGTGCCTGCGAAACCTGAACAATGTGCCAGTGCCATGACAAGAAACTGAATCACTCCCATTTGGATTATCTTAGATTCCTAAGATAACTTGGCAAGGTAAAGTGGTACATATTTTCTTTTTTTCCTTTTTGGAGGGCAATTGGGGTTAAGTAACTTGCCCAAGGTCACATGGCTAGGTTTTGTGTGTGTGTGTGTGTGTGTGTGTGTGTGTGTGTGTGTGTGTGTGTGCATTAAGTGTTTGAGGCCGGATACGAACTCAGGTCCTGACTCCAGGGCTCTACTCACTGCGCCACCTAGCTGCCCCCCTACATATTTTCTCAAGGCCCTTTCTCAAGCTCAACTGCCAAGCATTCAAAATCTACTGAAGAGAGCATAACTATGATGGGCTTTCTATGTGATTGGAATGCCAAACATAGGTTTGCCTAAAAGACTGATGGCAAACTCACACAAGGCAGGTGTTCACATGGAGGCCAGAAGTAGCAATATAAGGGCATTCACCAGGTCTCTCTGAAGAAATTTGCAATAGATATGGGAGACACTGGCACGATATAATCCCAACATGACATGCCTGTATCACAGAAGACACAGTGCTCTGTGAGAGAAACAGAATAAAAGTAACTCAAAAGAAATGGGAGATACACAGATTTAGTCATCTCCATCCACATGTTCATGCAGATTATTTCTATCTGACTTGTGATAGAGCCTTCTGAGCTCATATTGGGCTGATCAGGCACAGTGAGGCAGTATACAATGGCCACCAACACTGTCATGCCATTTTAGTCCTCTTTGAGCACAGACAAACGATAACAAACAACAATTTAACATTATTGTTTTATTAATGGCTGGGTTATAGGAATCTGGCTTAAATGGCAAAATTCTTTGGCAATAGCAAGCCATGAAACAAAAATAAATATCTTTGAGTCCATGAAACTCAGTCAGCATCAAGTGATGGCAAGTGAGTGGTAAAAATAGACATAAGAGAAAAGGGCATGAAATTTATAACACTGATCATTTCTAGCTATTGATATTAAAATATGAAATCTTAATTCAGTAGTCAGTGAATGGAAACAATAATTAAGGAATTGAATGAAGTGAACCTTGGAATTTATTATTTTTTATTTTAGATGAATACTAAAACCTAAATACATAATGAGAAAAGAAAAATAAATGCTATAAACAAACATAGAATAAAAAAAATATCATGTCATGTACTCAGCAGGACATAGGAGAGGGTTCAATATAGCAATAACATCATTTCAAGAAAGCCTTTATATTATATACTATGTGTTATGTTGGAAGCTACCCTTCTTTTCTTCCTTGTAGGCTTTCTTTTGCTCTCTGCTGCACACTTTTTTTTCTCCCTTCCTCCTCCCTACTCACCATCCCAAGGCTACAATTAAGCATGGATATATTTATATGAAGGTATTAATGTATACATACATGTATACATATATACATACATATGTGTGTACATATACATTCCCTAAGAGATTCTGCTCTGAATCTTGTTTTTATCTTTGTGCACGTCTCTCTTTTCCTCTCTCCTAACTCGTCTGCTTTATTTCTACCTGCTACCTTGCTCTCCTATTACTTAACCTACCCCATTCCAACAATCCCTCCATTATTCTACTATTCCCCTAAATCTAAAAGCCCTTCTATATCCCCCTTTTAACCTGTCCCCTCTTCCCCCCCTAAAGATCCCTCCTTTATCTTCTACCCCTCCCTATCCCCTTAGAGTTTTAATTCTTTCTAAATTTAAAAGACTTTTATACTCTTCTACATATATATGTATTTTCCCCTCTTGAATGCATTCCCAATGAAAATGGTTTCCAGACCTAACAACCCCCTTCCCCCATCTAATTCCTCGGTATAGGTTCTTCTTCTTGCGCCTCATTTGTATAAGATAATTATTCTGTTAGCTTTTTTGAATGGTTTTACTTTTTAAAGTCATATACTCCGGTCTACCCCAATCTTTCTTATAAGCAACCAAATTACTCGTAACGATCTTAGATACAGGTTTTATATTTTCCATACATAAAAGGAAATATTCTATCCTTATTTAGTCCATTGTAATTGTTCATTGGTATGTACCTTATATTTTCCCTGGCTCTCATATGTCAAATCTTCTATTGACTTCAGGTTTGTGCTTTTTTAACAGAGTCCCAAAAGCCTGACAGTTGATCAAATGTCCATTTTTTTTTCATTAAAATTATGCTTAGATTTGCTGGGTATGATATTTTTGGCCAGAAACCCAGTTCTCTTGCTTTTCAATACATGGTGTTCCAAGACCTGTGATCTTTTAGTGTCACCAATATTAGGTCTTGTATGATTCTAATGTGGTACCATCATATGTAAATATTTTTTTCTTTCTTATTGCTCATAACATTTTTTTAAGCAATTGGGGTTAAGTAACTTGTCCAAGGTTACATGGCCAGATATTTTTGTATGGATGTTAAGTATCTGAGGCTGGAACCAATTCTGGGTCTTCCCAATGCCAGGGCTGGCACTCTTACTCACTGTTCCACCTAGCCTCCCCATTGCTCATAATATTTTGTTCTTGATCTGGGGGTTTTGGAATTTAACTATAAAGTTCCTGTGAATTTTCCTCATAGGATCTCTTTCAGGTGGGGAAGGGTGGATTTTTTTCTATTTCTACTTTTCCCTCTTGTTCTAATGCTTCAGGACAATTTTCTTTAATTATTTCTTATATTATTGTATCAAGGTTCCTTTCTTTTATTTTTTTTTAAATTTTAAAAATATTTTTCCAAATGCTTTATTAACTTCTGGTTTACATTATTCATTTCTGCAAGATTTTGAGTTACAATTTTCCCCCCGTTTTTCCCCACCCACCACCCCAGATTAGCAGCCCCACTAGATATCTCCTCATCCAATCTGCTCTCTTCCATATCTTCTCCCATACCCCCTTCGACTTTTCCAGTAGGGCATGGTGGAACTCTATGCCCCAGTGCTTGTATATCTTAATTCCCTGGAGGTATTTACTCTTCACCTGGAAGAAATCATGTACTTGGATTTTTCTTCAGGTCTTCTCTGATTATTCCAAGAAGACCTAGGTTCTGCCTGTACTCTTATTTGTGTTCATGAATCTATGTTCACCCAGCTGTGCTATTTTATCTCTTTTGTGGAAGAAAATCTTGAAGGCTTGAAATTTTCTAACCTACTCCACCATCTTCCCAGAATCCTCTCCTGGAATTTTTTATGTAAATGAAACAGGATAAAGGAAATTGAAACCCAGTGGAAGAAGGCCTCATAAGTTTTCCCTTGGCAATCAAATGTAACACCAGGTGGAGTTATTTAGGGAAGCATCCTAAAGCAACAAGAAAATTCATGTTATTGGATCCTACATCATCTTACAGTGCAACGCTCATGATAAACATTAAGAATAATTTTGAATAATTAAGATAAACATTTTTTTTACCATTCATACACCATAGAAAGGAAAGGGGATTAAGAAATTCCATGATCAATTCAGTAAGCCTTTTAATTAAATGAATATGCAATTTCATATATGATATTGTTGGTTAATAGGTAAATAATGTTAGTTAAAATGTTTGTATGATTAACATATGGCAATGAAAATGAGCAAATACAGCAAGGAAAAAATGAAATAGAATTTAGAAAACATGGCACATATATAAGAAATAAGATAAATAGCAAAACTCATAGCTAGTAAAGAAATATTACATTTATTGTTTCTAATATTTTCTTTAAGAGGAACAGCAGGATGCTATAGATTTAAACATCAAATGATATCCTAACATATATTGCTAAAGTAATATGTTAATGTCAATTATGTCTATGTTAGAGCTAGAATATTTTACACTATTTTGTGGAGGAATGTAAAGGTAATTCTATTGGCATAGGGAATAATTAATCAGGAAATTCTTCTTAATAATACAGATTAACACTTCTTTTTTAGGGTGAATAAGAATTTAAATAACTCACCAAAAGTCACACAACTTACATGTTTCAAAAGTTAAAAATTAATTCAGAAGGTCTTCCTGACCCTATATCTTGCCTTCTCTATATTACTCCATGGCACTTTTCTAAAATAATAACACTAACAACTTATATTTATACTTTGATACACAAATTTCAAAGTGTATTTATATGTTATTTTTTTTTAGATATTTACAGTAATCCTAACAGATAGTTAATGAAAGTAACTTGTTCTTCAGTTGGAAGGGGGGATATATATATATATATATATATATATATATATATAGAGAGAGAGAGAGAGAGAGAGAGAGAGAGAGAGAGAGAGAGAGAGAGAGAGAGAGAGAGAGAAAGAGAGAGAGAGAGAGAGAGAGAGAGAGAGAGAGAGAGGTGTTCTGGCCATGTAGGTAATTTTTTTCAAGCTGGAAATAAAATCTAGGTCTTATGCCATCCAGCTGTGTGACTTTCTTTTCTATGTGCTTATTCATTGACTAATTTTGATGCTGATATTGAGATAAATTCATTTTTCAAAACATTTTTTTTATTTTGACAGAAGCAGTTGGAAGTTATTCAGGTCAGACACAATTCTCTTTTGTCAAAATATCAAGGTTTCTTTAGAAAAGACCAAGAAGCCCACATCTTCTAACATATTTCAGATAAAAAAACAAAAATTACACATTTTCTCCTAAATATGAAAGGATTAAAATTGCTAAATCCAAAACAATTTTTTTCAAAGCGCACATTTTACTTAACAAAGACATTTCATTAACAAGTTTCTGGATTAGTCATTCTTGGTTTTCCCTGTTATTTTTTTGTGCCCTCCAAATAGATGATATGGTCAGTCAATTTCCATTTGCCAAAAAATGAAAACACATAAAAGTTCATTGTACAAAACAACAATATCAGTGAAGTGAATATATATACATATATATATATATATATATATATATATATATATATATATATATATATATATATATATATAAACAGCCCTTATGGTACCTGAGAACTTGTATACAATGGTGGCCTTAGAAATACTCGAGAAAAATCAGGTAAACAGTATAAATACATTTAAAAACTTAATGGAATACTGGTTGCAAAGTTTTAGATGATTTCATTAGGATGAAATAGAAAGTCCAAGTTAGCAGGGATTTTTGTAATCATAGCACCTAGCATTGTGTTTTGCACACAGTAGGCACTTAAAATATTTATTTATTGTTTGAATTTTTCAGATTAGTTTATTCCTTTATCTTTTTAGGTATCTATTCCAATATTAGATCAGCACATACTATGAAATGACTTCAATATCCAAGTCATATATATACTTTTCATAGGGATGAATTTAGTTATTTGAGCCTCCTACTTGCCATTTTTCTCTTTCCATTTACCAAACACACACTACACACTGAAGCAGAACAACTTACCCTGGGACTTTTAGTAATGTCATTCTCTATTATAATGGGGCCATGATAGGGCTCTTAGAGAAATTGGAATATTTGTCGCTTTGGAAAAATGCTTTTCCTTCAAAAGAAACTGTTTACCATTTGAAGCTATTTTGAAATATTGAAAGCAGTCCAGATTATCTGGTTAATTTGGTATTTTATTGAACAATAGCTGTCAAATACAGTGCTCTTAAAATTCAATATAACAGCATTTAGATCCAGGAGATTTTAAAGAAAGCTGTGCCCCTTTACTCTTGAGATATATTTTAAAAATAGATACCTAAAAGGAAAGAACAGATCTACTCTCTGATACCACTTCTTATGCCCTTACATTGTCATTGACCAGTCATCTGATGAGATCTCATAGTTTCACTATTCCTAGTATTTTACCTTTTTAGTTACAGTAGGGTGTTTGCCAAAGGACTGTGGAAGAACACTGAAATCTACTCCAGCATTGTTAGAATGTTCATTCCTGCCTTAGTGAAGGCATTGAATTCAATTTGTTTCAAGATCTTTTTTCCCCATGAAAATAACAATGATTTTTCCCAGAATCAATTAAAAAGACAGGGTAAGTGATCTAGTCTCTACCTTTAAAATGGTCCCAAAACATCACAAAACTTCCTATTTTCTTTCTTTTAATTGTGAGTTCTACTCTTTTAAAATATATTTAGAACATTTTTCTTAGACACTGCAAATGGAATAGGAGGGATAGTTCAGGCTGGAGTACGTTTGGGAAATTATGAGGTGTTTTCATTTTAATACCTATGTTATTTCCCAATGATTCTACATCCTTGTGAATCATGAAATAGCCTACTCCCAAGGTTTTAAATTTGTGCTCACCCAAGGGGCAATAGAGAACCGAACGGTATCTGTAGACAACCTGAATCGTATCACTAAGTACAGTATTGCTAATGACAGAGTGAGGCAGAAAAGCATCATCAAAATATCACCAAAATTTATCCAGAAAAGATTAGTTTCTACTGTAGAGACTTAGGAATAAAAGACAGGAGCTCCTCACGCTATACTGAAATGCCTAGACATTGAAAGGAAAGAGCAGATCATTTGAAGTCATGAGATGATCTAGGGAAGCATTGTACACGATGGATACCATACTTTTTATCCTGGAGTCTCCATGATAAAGAGATTTTGGTTTTCTTGAAATTTCGAAGGAGAAAAATTCTCAGTATTACTGTGGTGTTATCCTAGATATATCTCAAAATGATGGTGACCATAAAACAAAGCCGGATTTGTTATGTTTTGTTTTGAACAATCTATTTACACGTTTCAATGGTGCTAGGAAACATAGGGCCAGTCACTGTCATTGAGGGAACTTTGCTAGAGTTCCATGTAATATTAAGACAGTTGCAAAAGTGATTATTCCTCCAGGTCACCATTGAAGAAATTCATTTCATCACGTGTTTTCAGAGCAATTTCTGTCTTCTAGTTGCTTTCAAAGCAGACATAGGAAAGAAAATCAGCCCTCAAGGAAAATGTAATCTCAATAACATGGTTGAACTGAAACAGATACAATTACAAACAAGTAGAAATTGTATCAAATTTGAAATAATCATGTACCAGATATTTTCAGTCAAGAGGTGCATGATTACTAGATGAGTATCTGGCATATTGCCAATCATAGAGTAAGCATATGGTAAGTTATTTATTTGACTATCATCTACCTTTCTTCCAATTTATCCATTTTTCTATCCATTAATCTATCATCTTTTCAAAAATCTATCATTGGGTGGAGCCAAGTTGGTAAAGAAAAGGCATGGACTCACCTGAACTCCCCCACAAACCCCTTCAAGTATCTTTACATAATGACGCTAAACAAATTCTAGAGTGACAGAATCCACAGAAAGACAGAGTGAAACAACTTTCCAGCCCAAGACAACTTAGGGGTCAGCAGGAAAGGTGTGCTGCTCCATGATGAGAGAAAAGTGCAGTCCAGTGCAGGTTGTACCAGCACAGCCCTGGCCCTGGAACATTAGGATTAGGCCTTATGGAATCAGGGGCAGTTTCCAAGGCTCTCAGCCCACAGACACCAAAGACAACTAAGAAGTTTAGCAGGAAAGGTCTGTTGCACCAGAGTGAGAGAAGAGTGCAGTCCATTTTGCTTCATTTGTAGTCATATATTTGATTTATATTTATATTAATTTATTTTACATAATTTTAAACATCATTCTGAGAGGGGGTTCCATAGGTTTGACCTGTCAAGACACAGCAAGGGTTAAAATTTCCTGGTATCATAAAACTATCAACATGGATTTGCAACCTGAATATAAAATTCCACTTTTTTTTAACAGAAAGATAGAGAAAGAGAAGAATGAAAAGCAATATCTTTCATATTTATAACTAGCATAGAATTCTTAACCAAGAAAAGGATAAGTAAGATCACAAAAATCAATCTAATCTGACTACATAAAGTTAAAAAGTTTTCAAATGAATAAAATCAATAAGATTAATTTCATAGAAAAAATGTTTGTTGCAAATGTTACTGATACAATCTCACATCCAGGGTCTATAGAGAGGACATCAAATGAAAAGCTCAAGAGTTGTATGTTACTTAATAGACAAATGATTAGTCAATTAATCAAGACATTTATTTAGTGCTTACTTGAAAAGCAAGATGCTGTACTGAGTATCCAAAGACTCAAAAGGAACAATGCCTGCACTCAAGGAGCTTCCATTTTAAAAGGCAAAAAGAAGGTGCATTGGTTTGTAAACAAATTATTTTTGTTCGCTTTCACTTATTTATTTTTCTATTAATTAATTAATTTTTAGTTTTCAACATTCACTGCCACAAGATTTCGAGTTCCAAATTTTGTCCTCATTTCTCCCCTCTCCACTCCCCAAGATGGTGTGCATTCTGATTACTCTTTTCCCCAGTCTGCTCTCCCTTCTATCACCCACCCCCCTTCTCTTATCCTTACATTTTCCTGTAGGGTAACATTGATTTATATATCCCATTGCCTATAAAAACAATTTTTTTTTGCTTTTTTGGAGGGCAATTGGAGTTAAGTAACTTGCCCAAGGTCACACGGCTAGGCTTTTGTTTGTGTGTGTTAAGTGCCTGAGGCCAGATCCGAACTCAGATCCTTCTGACTCCAGGGCCAGCACTCTACTCACTGCACCACCTAGCCGCCCCTAAAAACAATTTTTAACATTTGTTTTTAAAACTTTGAGTTCCACATTATCTCCCTCCCTCCCTCCCCACCTACCCTCTTTGAGAAGGCAAGTAATTCAATATAGGTAATACATGTATAGTCATGCAAAACCCTTCCACAACAGTCATATTGTGAAGGACAAACTACATTTCCCTCCATCATACCCCCCATTTATTCTCTTTTCTCCTTTGACCCTGTCCCTCCTCAAAAGTGTTTGCTTCTGATTACCCCCTCCTTCCATTTGCCCTCCCTTCTATCATCCCCCCTTCTTTTATCTCCCTTCCCCCTACTTTCCTGTAGGGTAAGATAGATTTTCATACCCAACTGAGTGTGTATGTTATTCTCTCCATAAACCATATCTGATGAGAGTAAGGTTCACTCATTCCCTCTCACCTCCTCCCTCTTCCCCTCCATTGTCAAAGCTTTTTCTTGTCTCTTTTATGTAAGAGAACATAAACAAATTATTTACCAAAGAAAACATGGTCATTTTGCAACAGGGTGCCCTAGCAACTCAGTGAACACCAGGAGGAGCCTCAGTAGAAGGTTGTGCATGAACTGAGTCTTGGAGGAAACCAAGGATTTTCAAATATCAAGGTGAGTAGAGAGTTACTTTGGCCCAAGGAATGGGCAGTGCAAAAGTTCAGAGATGGATCTTTCACCTCCATACTAGGTTCAGGGAAGATCTTATTTCACAATACTATTTTGCTTGCCACATTTTTCAACTAAGAATTTTCTCAAAATTCAGAGTTTGCTTTTTATCCATGGCTCTTTTCCTTCCATCAAATGAATGTTTAGAGAAAATTTTGTAGCTAAAATCTAATGACCAGGGAGGCTCAAACCAATTAGCTGCCCTACTTAAGGGAATACAACTTGGTTTCTTCAGCTAAAACAGCACAAATAGTGATATAATAATAAAAATGAAGCATAAATAGATTAATTATGTGAATATACTCAAACTATACCAATTTTTCCATGATTTCTTATGAGAGTACAGCTCAGCAGGAGTGTATTTAATTAGAGTAAATGGGAGTGTAACCCCAGTGGGCCTTCTTTGCATTACCAAACTCAAATATTACTGGAAGCAATACCAAGAAATTTTTAGTGCTAAGATTTCCATTATCTACCATAAATGATATTAAATTGCCATTATCTACTAGGCAATCCTGTAAACACTGCCCCACTCCCTTTCTCAGCATTGTGATGCTGTCAGGATAAAGCATTCTTTGGTTATATTACTGGCTGTATGAACAATGTGCAGAAAGAAAGCAGACATGATGTAATTGTTAGGTCAGAGAGACTTATCTGAAAGGAAAACAAAAAGTATTAAGTAATAACCATGATCAATATGGACTGTCTACATTAGTTGGCATTGCAAGATTTTTCTACATTAGATTTCCTTTTCTGAGAGAACTGTCCAAGATGGGTTACTGATTTTTAACAGAATGATTAGAATTTGAGTTAGAATTTTAGTTCCTTGAGAACATGGACTGTCTTGCTTTTTCTATTTGTAGCATCGGTGCTTAACAAAGTAATTTTTTTTAATTTTATTTTTTAAATTTTTTGCTTTTTTTGGAGGGAGGAAGGTGGGGCAATTGGGGTTACTTGACTTGTCCAACGTCACATGGCTAGTTTTTTTGTGTTAAGTGTTTGAGGCCAGATTTGAACTCAGGTCCTCCTGACTCCAAGGCTGGTGCTCTATTCACTGCACCACCTAGCCACCCCAACAAAGTAATTCTTAATAAATGCCTCTTCCTAACAGAGAGAGAGACAGAGAGAGAGAGAGAGAGAGAGAGAGAGAGAGAGAGAGAGAGAGAGAGAAAGAGAGAGAGAGAGTGAGAGAGAATGAGAATCACAACAAGATCACTACACTAATGTAAAGGGATATGACCTAGAGTGGAAAAACCCAAAGGATAAAGGGGCCAAGGTTCACTGGAGATCAGTGATATTAAAATTAGTTTGCCTATGGGGGCTCTAGTTCACCAAAAGAATGGCAATTTGTTCTAAGTAACAGCTCCATCACTGACAGGCCTGTGTATGGCCATCACTTCATTTTCTACTCCTTAAAGAAACTGGACAATTTGAAAAAAAAATTATTGGATGTGAATGAGAGCCAGGATTTCCCACGTCAGTTCAATTTTTAGCACTAGAATCAACTACAGTTACATGAAGGAAAAAGACATTGATTGCCAGTAGCTGGGAACCCAGAAAATGGGAGATTTTTAAAAAATCACTTTATTTTCCTCACTCAATTACCAAGGATTAAGTTTAATAATTCAACTTCACATAATATTAGTATAGGGCAAGAGAACCATTAGAAATTGTCTGATCCATCCCCTCATTTTTTTTAAAAAAGGAGAGGGGTGGCTAGGTGGTGCAGTGAATAGAGCACCTGCCCTGGAGTCAGGAGGACTTGAGTTCAAATTCGGCCTCAGACACTTAATACTTACTAGCCATGTGACCTTGGGCAAGTCACTTAACCCAAATTGCCCTCCCCTCCCCCCTCCAAAAAAAAACAAACAAACCAAAAACCCAAAAACAACAACAAAAGAAACAACAAAACAGAAAAAAAGGTGAACAGAGTCCAAAAAAGATCAAGGTGATCACTGATAAAAACTGTTTCTCACAGAGGTGATCAAAAGATGAAGTATGGACAAGTAATACATAAATCAATGAGAAATTCTCTTGAAGAAATTCTCATTAGTGGTTGGGAAAAGTGGTCTCACCAAGAATTGTAGGTTCATAGAATTTCAAAATGAAAAGGACTTTCAGACTCATCTGGATCAACCCTTTCATAGGAGTTCAGATTTAGAGCCAGGATGTTGAGTCCAAGCACTCCATTTTAGTGATGAAGAAACTGGAACTAAGGCTATTTGATTGATTTACACAGTTCACACAGCTAGTAAATATTGGAGACAGGATCTAAATCCATGTCATCCTGATTTCAACAAATCAAGTGGCCTGTGTATAACACCATACTGCCTGTCTGTAGATGAAGTCCATTATAAGTCAGAATTTTTAAGAACAGGATGACCAACTAAGAGGTCATTACATGTGTGCTGATCCTGGAGATGAGAAATCTATACACTTGACTATTTCTAATCTGATGTAATCCAGGCTCTGCCTAATCAATATAACCCTCTGGTTGATATGAGATGGCAAGATGTCAGATTCAAGTGGAAGACTTGGAGGCCAAGGTGGAAGAAGGTGGATTTCCAGAAGCGAAGAGCAAACACTTCTGTTCTTTTAGAGTCACAGAATTGTGTGGCACTGGAAACAATATCACTGGGACAAGTGTACTTTTTAATAGACTTTAGAATGTGAGGAAGTCATTTCAGCACTCTGAATCTCAATATCTTCCTTTATACAGTTGGAATGCTAATACTAATACTACAGTGTTATTGTAACAAAAAGTCTTTGCAAGTTCTCAAGCACTTTGTAAATGGGAACTCTCATTGAATGGAAATTACAGGGTCACACTCAGATTATGATGACTAGCTGAGAAGTGGCCTTCTTGACTTAAAATTTTGATATGAAAGGTTTGGCATTCACACTTTTTCACCATTGTTTTGCCCTTAGCAGTATAAACAGAGAGCAGCTCCCCTTTGCTTTCCTTTATCTAGTTTCTCTCTGAATGTTTGTAAAAATAATTACCTTCCTAGATTGATGACTTTCAGCAGCTTGTCCACCAATACTTAATTTCTCTCTGATGAAGTAAAAGAACATGGGTTCAAGTTCTGACATTCCCACTAGTTATATGTGTGTGCTGGAAAAAGTCACAAGCTTCCTGTACCTCAGTTTCCTTATTTGTAAATGAAAAGGAATGTACTAGAGAACCTTTAGTGTCACTTCTCTCTCTAGGTCTGTAATACCCCTTGTCCTAAGACTTTGTGTGACTCTAATAGAGACTTGCCTCATTTATTCAGGAGCCACATAGGAATGAAGACTCCCATGGACAGTAATGAAATTATCCATATCAGTAAGGCTCAGCCAATGAAGCTGCACAATGTTTGTTAAAAACTCTTTTAGGAAAATATTTTAGAAAATGTATTAGAGCATTATCTGCCCCTCCCCCCCCGAATATCTTGAAGGCAATTCAAGATGCCATTAATGGTATTATTGACCTCATATTTATTGATTCCAGGTTATCACACAGAAGAAGAATCAAAGTTATCATTGGCTTCAGAGGGCAGAACAAGGAGCAATGAGTGTATATTTCAAAAAAGCAAAGTCATACTGGATGCCAGGGTCAAAAATAATCCTTCCAGTGCAGTCATGAAGGGGAATGAGCTTTGTTGGAAGGTCCTGAATGATAATGTCCTTGGCATTTAGTATCCTTAAAGACAGCTGGGTGGTGCCATGGATGGAGTCCAGAGTCCTCAGTCAGGAACCTGAGTTCTAACCTGGCCTCAGACAATTACTAGCCTTGTTAAACAGAGAAAAGTCCTTAACCTCAATTTTCTCAACTGTCAAATGGTGATAAAGCTCCTATGTCTCAAAATTCTTAAGATGACCAAATGAGATAATATTTGTTAAGTGCTTAGAGCAGTTATTTATAAAATAATAAGTACTATATAAAAGCTTAGCTACTTGCCCTCATTCTCTTCCCCATGACTAGAGACTATTATCTAAATATTGGGTGATCATTTATGTATATTTTTTCAGGATGTGGGTAGGACAAGATGACTTCTGAGGCTTTTTCCAGATTCAAAATTCTAGCATTTTGATGATGAATACCCATTTAAAAATGTTAGGAAATGTGGTTGTATGACTGCCCCCCTCCACTTTTTTGGCTTCTTTCTAAATGACAGTTACCATTTTTCTTATTCATTATACCTGAAACTGAAAGCCTCCTTAGCACAATCCCCCACTACACCCCGAACATACTCTTGGTTATTGATCTTGGTTAGAAACACCCATATATCTATCTAGCAAGGTAGTTAGCTTTCGATCTGCCTGTCTTTCTATCTCTATCACTCTATTTAACATCAAAATACATATGTGAATATCATGGGATATTTACAGAGGACTGGCACTTCTGGTGTAAGGGTTTGCCAAGCCCTTTTTGGGGCTTCTTATCCACTTTTGGCATCCACCTTTTGCTCAACTATTACCTTTGTCTCCAAGAAACTGTACCATGTGCAGTGGTCACATTCTGGTAAAACTATCTTAGTGGATGGGCTAAATCCAGTTTGACAGTAAGCAACAGGCCTCAAAGCTATTCATGAGTTAGGAGAATGTCTACCCCAAGCATGCAAAGGCTTTCCCCAGTGAACTGGGCAGATGAGCATAATTGGCTCCAATGGCCATGAAAGTGACTGAAAGAGGCACTGTGGAAAGCTTAGAGCTTGGTGGGACAGCAAAGACTCCAAGACCATCCACTGCCTCCCAGGCCTGCATCCCAGGCCTGCATCCCAGACCATCAAATGTCATCTCAATTATTGTCATTCCACTGGACTTCAATGACTCTGAAAGAGATAGTGAGGTTTAGAAATTTGCACAACTCTGCCACATTTAAATTCAATTCATATGCAAGTCAAGATATGACTCTTGTGATGTCATTGATCCTTTTTGAAAACAAAAGACAAACAACAATGTTTATATGTATGTATATAAAATATAGTCATAATAGATGTAAAAATACAAACATAAATACACAAACAGCAACAAATATAATAACAGGCATAGATATAATTATAGATATGGATATGAATATAGATAGATATGGATTTACTGCCTTCTCCACAAAAGACTTGAAAATATCAAGATTCTAATAAAAATATATCACTATGGGGTGTGTGTGTGTGTGTGTGTGTGTGTGTGTGTGTGTGTGTCCATGTCCTTTCTTCAGTATTTCATGTGTTCTTAGTGCTTGTTTTGGTGTTTTTGTATCTAATCCGGGGAGGGAAGGCAATCAGAGTTAAGTGACTTACCCAGAGTCACACAACTAGGAAGTGTCTGAGGCTGGGTTTAAGCTCAGGTCTCCCTAACTCTAGGGTCTAACCTAGATTCTTAGGATTTTTAGCCATCCATCTCATGTCCTCACCTCTGACCCCTGGAATTCCTGGTTTTAAGGCTCAGCTCAGGTGGCACATTCTAGAAGAGTCTTTTTTGTTGATTTCCTAGTCTCCAAATCCACTCCCACTGCAATGACTTTGGGGGGAAATTTTTTCTATTTACTCATTTGCTACAGGTATTTTCTCCTTAAAATAACTCCTTGTGGCCATTTTTGTCCAACCTTTTGTCTTTTTCTTTTGCATCACAGTACATAGCAGACCTTCAGGTGTATAATAGGTTCTTTGTAAATCATGAGTTGACTGCTACCTGCTATGGTTGACCCCAGCAGCCTGTGGCAGAGTACACAGGATCCATATTTAAAAGACCTGGGATTGTGTCTTGACTCTGCCATTGACTTATTTGAGACTTTGTATGGTTCATTTAACTCTGTGTAACTTCAGATTCTCTCAAAAGAAGAGGGACTCAAATTCCCTCCTGACTAAAATTGCATCATCCATTGATTTCAGTTGTGTGACAGAGCCTGAAGACATGCCCATTGGTAGCCTGGACACCCACAGCAACTGTTTTAACGTCACTTTGTGACTATGAAGTCACCCTCCACAGGCTGAGGATAAAGACACTGATATTAACATCATTTATATGCTGATTTAAAGCTGGCCATATTCTTTACAAGTGCTATTTCATTTGATTGACACAATGACTCTGTGAGGTTAATATTATTATTATCTCCACTTAAGAGATGAAGAAAGATGGTGAGAGAATTAAACAACTTGTTCAGAGACGTAGAGCTCATAAGTATCTGAGGCAGACCCCAAGTCCAGCACCCTACCCATCGTTCTGCCTAGCTGACTACTGGGGCTGCACTGGTAACAGCTGCACTCTTCCTCCCCTGAGTAGAGGGACAATGGAGAGAGTTTGTTCAATATTACGCTAGATGTCCTGACGACAGCTAGGAGACTGTGTGTGGAGTGTCAGGCAGTAGCACACATTTCACTGGCTCTCATCCTATATTTCACTCTTCTGCCAAACAAAGGGCTACATCTTTTGCACAGCCCTGGATCCAGTCACTCTCTATATAATTGGCATGTCAACATTTCCATGTGTGAATATGACAGCTGCCCCAAACCTAGCCTAGAAGCAAGTTTATGGTGCCATTTAAGTGAATGACAACTGAATCCAATTCTTAAAAAAGAGCTCCATGATTGATTATAAAAGTGATAAACAAAAAATGAGATAAAGAATATTTCAAAAGCAAATATATATTATATAATATTAAATGTTGCATATACATGCAATATTTTATAGTAAAAGATAATGATATGGTCTGTCTGTATTGGGAAGGATCTCTTGGACGCCATTTTTAATTCATGGCTGGTGAAGCCAGGCCTGGAATCTTTTGGGGGGGAAAGATAGATATGCACAGCTGGCACCATTTTGGCACATTCATTTAAAGAACATTTTGGGGATCTACATATATGGGGATTTTGTGGGTGAATGTATAGCTGGCTTTGATAGTATCATGTTCCTGATTCCTAAGATGTGCACTCTGGGGTGTTGCTGGGTTTTATATTTGAGTCCAATAGTCAGTTATGGTTAGGGTTTCCTAGGTAAAGCTGGCAGTGGTTGGAATTCCTTATGTTGATATCAGGCATCATCTCCTAGTCCCAATCTTCACCATGTTTCTGAGTAAAAGTGAATATCTAATAAAAATGGAAATCGTGAGGGAGGACCTGATAGGAAGAATGCTGCCAGAGTCAGAACATCTGGATGTCAGATCCAGTCAGAACTGGATGATTTTGTAAGTCACTGTCTATTGCTGGCAATTCAATTGCCTCCTCGCAAAACAGGATAATGTGCATTGTGTAGAATATTTGGCACCTTACAGGATCCCAGGCATAGCAGGATAATGAGGCCCACAGAGACAAAATGGTGTTTCTGAGGCATGTGACAGCCAGGATTTGAATACATGTCTTCTGCCCACAATTTCAGTACTCTTCCCTCAGTTTTCAGTGTGAGTCAAGTTTGATTTTATTTGTAAACAAGTCTTGCCCATCAATATTGCCATTTCTTTGATCATTATTATTGTTTTCAACTGGTCTTATAATTTGACCAGTTTAGAAAAATTAGGAACTCCTACCACAGAGTCCCTCCACTGATGCAGAAAAGCATCTCCTGTACTACTTATACACACAAAGCTAGTAAATGTCAGGAAGATGGTTTGAGCCAAAGTCTTCTGGAAACCAAGAGCTGCTTTCTCATCACTAGAATTATTGTTATCAAATAACATTTATCCAATACATCATATGTGACAATTCTCGTCAGTTCTCCCGGGACAAGTCTTCCATCTGTCCCCTGCTGTTCATGCAAACAGTCACCACTCCATTTCAGGCCCTCATCACATCTTTCATGGATTACTGAAATCTCTTCCTAATAAGTTTCCCAATTTCCAGGTTTGGTTTCTTTAAAACATACTCTAGGGGCAGATAGGTTGCACTAAAGTGAATAGAGCAATGGCCCTGGATCAGGAGGGCCTGAGTTCAAATCTGGCTTCAGACAATTGACACACTTACTAGCTGGGTGATCTTGGGCAAGTAACTTAACTCTAATTGCCTTGCCTTACCCCCTCCAAAAAAATCCCCCAAACAAAACCAACAACCTAGAACACCTTACAAAATGTATATTCTTAAAACAAAGTCTGACCATAATGTTCCATAGCTATGAAACTCCAGGGGTTACCTCTTGTTTCTAAGATGAAATATAAAGTCCACCCTCTGTCTGTCAAAGTAATATCCTTCACATTCTGGTACAGACCTCTTTTTTCATTTTATTTCATATTATTTGCCATCATATGCTCTATATGTCAGAGTAATCATTCTGTTTGCTGTTTCTTATGAAATAATCTGCTATGTCCCACCACACTGCCTTTGCACAGACTGGATTTTATGCTTGGTGTGAAAGCCCTCCTTACTTCTGCTTTCGGGAATACTTAGGCCCGTTAAAAGTGCAGTTCAAAGCTACCTCCTACAAGATGACTTTCCTGAAAGTCCTCCCCAAAATAAAACAAAACAAATGAATAGGGATTTATCTATATTGATTTTATCATTGTCTGTTTACATGTTTCCAGTGATTGGAATATAAATAATCTTAGGAATGTGATTTTTGTTTTCTTCTTTATTCCTGAAACATTTTAACTTAATAGTGATATGGCAAATTATACATTGAATCATCATGTCCTATAAACAGACCACCTACATTACTCATGCTATTATAAAAGAGACTTTGGAAAAAAGTTAAAACTATATAAATGCAAGTTATTGCAATTATTTTATATACTGATGTAATGATAATGGAATTTAAAGATCCCCTTATAGTGGCTTTGTTTTTGGGTTGTGTTAAAACCCAGAGCTTGTAAATCCCACTTGTGGGATGGACTTGTTGACATGAAGAGAGGAGGCTCAACTGGGAGGAGCTGGTGCTGTGGATAGAGAGGTCCAAGCAGAGAGAGTCTAGAAGAACTTTTGGGAGCAGCATCATGGAAGCAAAGAGGGGGAGAGAGAGAGAGAGAGAGAGAGAGAGAGAGAACTGCCAGCTGAAGCCACCTGGATTGCTGAGGGCCAGTTGGAGCTGCCCAGGACTTTTGAGAACTGACACCTGGAGCTGCTGAGAACTGAGGAGGAATGACTGTGGTGCTGGTATTTTGGGGGTCTATTTTGATGTTATTTTACCAGATTCATCTTCTGGTAAAGGACAGTGCTGTTGCTGCAGAGGTCTTGCTTGCTTTTGGTTCAGAAGCCCTGAAGGAGGATTTTCTTGTTGTATGTTTACAGAAATCCTGGAGGAGGGTCTTGCTGATGTTTCCAGGGGTCCTGAGGCTGTTCTGTAGGCAGAGAGTGAATAGATGAAGATGCTGGCAATGCATATTTTGGCTTTGTTAAGCTTTGCCTTCCCAGGAACAGAGATCGCTAAGAACTTGCCTTGGGTCAAGATGAAGAAAAGACCTCTCCTTGAGTATTGGATGCTGTGATGATATCATAACCTTGTTGTGGCTTAGAGGTAAATGGCCTTTGTGCTCTCCACTGCCCCTTTGAGAAGGTGCTTGGTGGTGGTAATTGTATTGTAATTCAGTTGTGATCCAGGGGTAAAGTACTTTGATTTTTGTGCTTTGTGACTGACCAAATGAATGTACTTGGTTGATGATTAGAAACTAATCTCCACTTAGAAAAAAAATAATGTTAGAAACACTTGATTCTGCTGATCTTTTGCTGATCTGATGCTAGTTTGCTGCTTCTATCAAGCAGGCTATAATAACACAGAAATGTTTGTGATTTCACAAAAAGAATGCTAATCAAAATTGGCCAAGACCCTTCAAAGACGTAACAGATATAACTTCATTTAACAATACCTCTAATAAAATTTTAGGTGAGGCATAAAACATTGAGATATATGCTAACCCAAATATTTGTCACTGTTGTGAAGAAGACCCAGCAAAGGGTCCATGTCAAGGAGGCATTCTTTGTAAATGGTGAAGTGCTGGAGATGTTTCTACTTGTGTTTGGCATTGTTAACTGCATCAGACTCTAAAAGACTGTGGTCTCCTAGAATAGATCAGCAATGATTCAATGAGTTTGGCCAGTTCTTGTATACAGAAAGGACAAAATGGATAAGGATGGCTGGGGCCCAGATTTCAATAGTCATCTGAATAGGCACCTTATAGAACTTGTGCAGTGTTATTCACATTTCATTCAGATAATGCAGATGTATAATGAACTGGACCCAGAGTTGAAAAGAGGAAAGGGGTCTGATTACTTTTTATGCAACTTATTCCACAGTTTCCACCATGGCAAAGGCCCATCTTTTAAAAACCAGTGATTTTTAGATCCAGGAGAGATAATTTAAAAATTATTGGACTACCTGAAAGCCATGATCAAAGAAAGAACCTAGAAATCACCCTTCAAGAAATTCTCAAGGAAAATTGCCTGATGTTTTAGACCCAGAGGGCAAAATAGAGGTTGAAAGAATCCACAGATCACCTCCTGAAAAAGATCCCCAAAAGAAAACTCCCAGGAATATTATAGCCAGGTTCCAGAATCCCCAGATCAAGGAGAAAATACTCTAAGCAGCCAGGAAGAAACAATTTCAATATTGTGGAAACACAATCAGAATAGCACAGGACCTGGCAGCTTCTACACTGAGGGATCAAAGGGCATGGAATATGATATTCCAGAGGGAAAAAGAGCTGGGATTGAAGCCAAGGGTCACCTACCCAGCAAAACTGAGTATTTTGTTTCAGGGGAAAATATGGGCATTCAGTGGAATAGAGGACTTTCAAGCAGTCTTGAGGAAAAAACCAGAGTTGAATAGAAAATTTGACATCCAGACACAAGAAGCAAGAGATGCCTGAGAAGGTAATCAGGGAAAAGGAATCAAAAGGAACTTATCAAAGTTGACCTATTTACATTCCTACATGGAAAAACAATAACTGTGACTGATGAAACCTTTCTCAGTATGAAAATTATGGAAGAAGGGTATATGGACATATGAATACATATGTGAATGTATGTATATATCTATCTATCTATCTATCTATCTATCTATATATCTATATATGTTTACAGTTATACATGGATAGAGGGAATAGGTTGAATTGGTTGGGAAGGGATGATACCCTAAGGGGTGAAATTATGAGGTGAGAGAGGAAAGTGACAAGAGGAGATGGGGAGAGACAGAGTAGGGTAAACTATCTCATGTAGTAGAAGCAAGGGGAAGTGGCTGCAGGGGAGGGGAAGAACAGGAAGGCAAAAAGGCAAAACCCTATTCTCATTGAATTTGGCTCAGGGAGAGAATGACATACATACTAAATGGGATATTTCACCCTGCAGCAGGGTAGGGGGAAGGGGGATGAGAATGGGCATGATGGAGGGGAGGGCCTTCTGGGGGGAGGGGAGGTTGGAAGTACCCACTATAGAAGAGGGACAGGATCAGAGTAGGGAATGGACCAGGTGGGGGGTGGATGGGTGGGAGGGAATTATAAGCAGCCTTTTACAATATATCCACTATAGTAATGCTTTTCATAGCTATACATGTACAACACATACTGAATTACTTATCTTCCCAGAGGGAATGGGTGACAAGGAAGGAAGGAAATGGATCTGAAATTCGAGGTCTTAAAATTAAATGTTTCAAATATATATAAATACTATTATTAATACTATTTTGCATGTAATTGGGAGATGAGATGTGCAGGCATTGGGGCACAGAGATCCACCTTGCTCTAATGGAAAAGTCGAAGAGGGTATGGGAGAAAATATGGGAGAGAGAACTGATTGGATGAGGGGATATCTTGTGGGACTGCTATTCTGGGATGGTGGGCAGGGGGAAAATGGGGAAAAATTGTAACTCAAAATCTGGTGGAAATGAATGATGTAAACCAGAACTTAAAACAAATAAAACAAATAAAAAATAAAAACCAGTGTTTTTATTTCCAGTGTTTCTTTTTGCAGTGAGACCTGGAACACTCATGATTCCAAAGAGCTAAAGCTTCCCAGCACATAAAGGACAATCAAAAAGCATGTAATAATTGTGCTTGGGGGATGGCTAGGTGGCACTGGCCCTGGAATCAGGAGGACCTGAATTCAAATGTGACCTCAGACACTTAACACTTACTAGCCATGTGACCTTGAGCAAGTCACTTAACCCCAACTGCCCTCCAAAAAGCAAAAAAAAATTGTGCTTGGGCTACAACACATAACCATTGAAGAACTCCAAAGAGAAACAAGAGAAAAGATTTTCCTCAAGGAAAAGAACAACAAAAATGAAAAGCTGGGCTAATCTTGCAGAAAGAGCAAGAGATGAGAGATGAACAGCCAGATAGCTCCTGTGATGCCCAGGGCATTCTGGGGGAAAAAGGGAGAAGGACTTCAAATGTGTTGGGTCATTCATCTGGGGCAATCTTTTTGAGGGGTATAGATGGATGTCATACTGGATGAGCAGTGATGGATTAATTGATTAGTGTTCATATTGGAGAGATCTCTTGAATCAGTGAGAATATAGATCTTTATGATTATTTGAGCTTAAAAACCAAAACAATATATAGACTTCTATCAGAATTGAGTGTTTAGGAAATGTATACACACACTCACATACACACACTCAAATATATGCAAAGACAATCCTACTTTTTTTTTTTTCTAGGAGCATAACCAGTAGATAATTCTTGTCTGCCATCTATAGGGAGATAGTTCTTCCAATACATTAGGTGTGTTCTGAGTCCCAGCTGGAACTCCCAATTGAATGAATCAAACGGAATGCCTTTAACCCATATGCTTCCATCAGCCTCAAGATTTTATGGTATTCAGGGGGCTAAAAAGTTGAACTCATATTGATTTCCCTAGTGAACAACAACTGAAGTAAAGTGTTTCTATTCTTAGTGTTGGGTACCATCCTTTTCGTGTAGAATGTTTAAATACAGTTAAGAAAAAAAAATCTGTTTGCCATCTGAACAGATTAGAGAACCCACAGTCACTTTTAGGTTGCACCTTTTAGAGAACTCCTGCTTCTCAGCTCTGCCAATAATCATCTATTTGTGCTAATGACTTTTATAATTTGAGGATTTTTTGTATTCTCTGATTATTTTATGAATTTTAAACAATTATTACTGTGTAAAATTTTATCAACAATTTTGATATTTTTTCAAATCCAAGCAAAGTTGATAAGATAAAGTGTCTATTTGATGAAATTCCTGAATTTGATAGGAAATAGAAAAAATGGTTCAAACATGATAGCTATACACTATTCCTTCCATAATGGAAACAAAAGTTATTTTATCTCGCAGTCTCAGAAGCAAGAAGATTATAAGGGTGTTAATGGTCTTTAAAAAAAAAAAAGTTGAGTAAACAACATATGTAATTACTCTGTAGGGAAATGCTGCTTAATTAAAATGTAAAGTCATTCCATTAGCATACACACCTGCTACTCCTATGGTTCATTTCTTCTTGGAAAAGCTCTATCCATGAGTAGGTCTTTTCCAGTTCATCTCCTTTGTAAAGCCCACTTCACTATTCTCTCTTTAGTCATGCTTGGATCTATTCTCAACTCACATAAGGGTGGATATGATAGAGTCTCAATTGAAAAACTACTTTGATCTTGCCTGCTGTCTCAGATAGAAGCACCAAACTCAACCCCCCCCCCCCCAGCTCTCAATGCAAAAGTGTTATGTTTTCATTTCTATAAATCCAATGCAGCCAATATTAATCAAGTATCTCCCCAAGATAATTAGGAAGATAATAAGAGAGGACCTACATACTTTAATGAGTCCATCACCTGGGCAGCTATATGCTTGTATACTGAAGGAACTGGCAGATGTAATTGCTGAAACTGTCAATAATATGAAAAATCACGGGGAATAGGAGAGTTAACACAGATTTGGAGCAAGGAAAAAAAAACTCTTCTTTAACAATCAAGATAGATAAACAAAGACAGAGAGGTAATATGGAGAGGGAGAGAGACAGAATGAGACAGAGAGAGAGAGGGAAAGACAGAGAGACAGAGACAGAGAGTCAGAGACAGAAAGGGACAGAGAGGCTGAGACAGAGAGAAGAAAATGGAGTTTATAAAGTATAGGTTATTTAGCTTATATTTGATGATTGGCAAAAAGTTACACTATTTTAGTAACATTGGAATATCTGGAAAGGGAAAGGGAAATATAAAATGGTAATCACCCACAAACTGCATAATATCATCAAATAAAGGACAGGCCAGATTAACCTAATTTACTGACTTGCCAGAGTTCATATGGTAGATCATATATTATAAATCATTACTCATACATTATATATCATAGACTTAGAGGTAGAAGTGACTTCAGTAACTACCTAAAAACCTTCATTTTATTTAAAAAATGAAGAAAAACATTTATGGAGTATAAATGACTTATCCAAGGTCAATCTTGTTTTATCTATCAGAGAAATGATTTGAACTTGAATACGCTAAAGCTAAAGCCTTGGGCTCAATCTAAAATATGATAAATTTTAAAAAGAATCTATGTAAGGCCTTACAATGATTATGATATGCATACATATATTTATGTAGAATAAATTCTTGTTTTGTAATATGTGTAAATAGCTTTATATATGTGTGTATGTATGTGTACATGTGTACAGACATGTATGTATGTATGTACATATGTACACTTTGTAAATACAATATAGGGTAAGCATTATTGAACAGTCATTGTTTTGGGAAACAACAGAGATGACAGGGAGGTTTTAAAAAATTGTAACTTAGTGTGAGTGAGTACTGTGATGTACTATCCAAATAAAGATAAGGTGGGGGGGCACAGACATGGCGGCATAGAGAAGGCAGGGACTCTCCTGAGCTCTCCCCCAAACACCACCCCAAAGATCTTTAAATAATGCCTTAAAACAAATCCTGAAGAGTCAGAACTCACAAAAGAATGGGGATAACAATTTTCTAACCCAAGATAAAAGTTTGGCAGGAAAGGTCTGTCATACTGGAGTAAAAGTGGAGTGCAGGCCACCTCAGCCCTTGAGAGCCATTGAACCAGCAGCAGCAGTGACGACTTCCAGGGCTCTCAGCCCACAGAATGTAAGGGAGTCAAATGACTGCTCAGAAGGAAATTACATTGGTCTCTTTGCTGGAAGTGGGGTCAGGAAATTGTTACTTTACTTATACTCAGATCTGGATGGCAGTCCTGGTTGGTAGTCCCAGGGCAAGTAGGAGCACCAGCACAGCAGAGCTTGTAGCCACAGTGGATTGAAGCTGTCCTCACAGTTGCAGGTCAGAAAAGAATGCTTGTGGTCCTCACAGACCAGGGCACAGGCCAGGAGTGGAGTAAACACACCTCTCCTTACATTGTACCACCTTGGAAAAAACTGAAAACTTACAGGTCTCCAGAATTATCTCTGAAAATAGCTGTACAAAACCCCTGAAGTTTTGCACAGTGCACCCTCCAATATGGAAGTAAAGCCCCACTTTAGCAAAGAGGTGAAAGTCAAAAAAAGGTTGGGGAAATGAGCAAACAACAGAAAAAAGTTCTCACCATAGAAAGTTACTATGGTGACAAGGAAGCTCAAAGTGCATACTCAGAAGACAATAAAGTCAAAATCTGTACATCCAAAGCCTGCAAGGAAAACAAAAGTATGAATTGGTCTCAGGTCATGGAAGAGCTCAACCCGGATTTTAAAAAGTAAGTTAGAGAGGTGAAAGAAAAATTGCAAAAGAAATGAGAGTGATGTAAGAAAATCATGAAACAAAAGAGTCAACAGCTTGTTCCTCTTTTAAAGCACAAAAAAATACTGAAGAAAAAAGTTAAGGTGGGGCTGGACTAAAAGCGAAATTATTTCCTGGAAAATGAAGACAGTAATCCCGTGGCATTGTGAGATCAAGAGAGCTTCATGAATGCTGATGACAAGATAACAGTTACTTGTTCAGTATGCTTTGGGAGCTTGGAATACGTAGATACTGATAATCTGGTGAATGTCTTGGTGGGGGCAGGAGGTGCCAGGATGGTGAAGGCCTTGATTATGGGGTAGATAGATAAGTATAGTTTCTTCAAGAATTTGAAGGGCTATCACTTGAAGGAGGGATTCAATTTGTTCTCTTTGCTCCTATAGGGAATAATCAGGAGTAATAGGTAGGAGCTCCAAAGACGTCAATAAAAGATATATTTCAGGTGAAGGCAAGGACTTCCTGACAATTAAAGTTGTAAAAATTGGATTGAGTTTGCTTGAGAGAAAGTAGGTTCCTCTTCCTTGGTAATCTTAAATAAAAACAAAAGATAACTACTTGTTCAGTATGCTTTGGGGGATTCTTTTCATGTATGTTTTGCACAAGACAGTCTCTGAAGTCCCTTCCAATTTTCAAATTCTTTATCTCTAGAAATAGATGTTCAATGATTTGTAATTATAGAGACATTGAGATGGAGAAGTGCATATACAAGTATATATAGGTATGCATATATATATACTTATAAATAATGATATAGATATAAATATAATATTTCCTTAAGCAAAGATCTAACCATGTCATATCTGCACTTCATAAACAATCATCTCATTATTTCTAGGGTAGAATATAAGCTCCACCATTCGATTTTTAATACTTTTAAAAATGTGAATTTAACCTCCCTTTTTAGTCTCATTGTAGATTCTTCTCCATCCTGCTAGCCATGGCCCGACCAAACTGGCCTTCACTATGTTCCTCATACATGTACTTCTCTTATTATCTGCCTGCATTCATATGTGCCAGTCCTTGTTGTAGATACACACAGCCCCCTCTGCCTTGCTGTGCAAATTCTTTCTCTTCCTTCTGAACATGAGGTAAACGAAGCTGTTTATATACAAATCTCCCTGATTGTCCCAGACTGCTTTTCCCCTAATTATCTTATACTTAACCACATTATATTTATTTTCTGTTTTTTTTTTATGCTCACATGCACACATGATGGCACTTCTAATGCCTCTTTCTTTCTTCTTGGGGAAGGATTAAATTTTTGTTTTGTCTCTCTATTCACAGGAACTAGCTTGTTGCCTGGTATATAGTAGATAATTAATGGAAGCCTGTTTAAAAAATGCTGTGTGTGTGTGTGTGTGTGTGTGTGTGTCTGAGAGACAGAGAGAGAGAGAGAGAGAGAGAGAGAGAGAGAGAGAGAGAGAGAAAGAGAGAGAGAGAGAGAAGGGTTAAAAAAGTGATCTTCATAAAGTACTATAAGATGTAAATTAGGAAGACATTTTTGATTCAGTGATTTTCTAGTTTGATAGAAAAGATTGACTATACAGACCTATGATAGAAGTGAATTGCAAGCATAGGTAATGGACTACTGAAATCTATAGTAGAATTAGCCTGGTGAACTATCTATTTTGTTGTAACATAGAATACATTAAAAGAAGTATTGTGCAATAACATAGGAAAGATTGTATCCAGGTTGTAGGGATTAAGAAACTGGTGAAAACAACTTTTATTCATAATACTTTAAACATTGAAGTATCTGCTGAGAAAGGAGGAGTAAAGGTGGCAGAGTATAGGCAGTGACCCAACCAAACTCTCTCATCTTGTCCCACCAAATAACTTCAAAATAACACCTCAGATTGAAATCTGGAGTAGCAGAGTCAACAAAAGATCAGAGTCAGACGTTTTTCGAGCCCAAGAAATCTTAGGAAGTTAACAGCATATGTCTGTGCCACTGAGGTGGGGGCCAACACAGAGTGAATGGAGCAACAATAGCAACAGTAGGCACTGGAGATGACTTTAACAGTGGCAGCAGCAACAGCTTTGAGGAACTTTTAATACAGAGGTGGTAAGGAAGTCAGATAACTGGTCAGAAAGAGATAATAAGGGCCCTTTGCTGACATTAAGTGCACCCTACTGCATTTCCCATATGTAATTTGGGGTCACAGGTCCCAAGTAAACAGGAGCAGTAGTGCTTATGGACACAGAAGAGAAGGGCCATTATTCACAACTTCTGTACCAAGAGGAGCAGTAGCACTTATGGCCACAGGGGAGTAGGGGCCCTGATCATAGTTCCAGGGAAGAGAAAGGTGCTTTTGGTCACTCACAAGGGAATAGGGAAACTGATCTCAGGTTCAAGGTAGAAATTAGCACTAGCACTTGTGGCTTCCAGAAAGTCAGTTTCAGGGCCAAGAGGAATGCTAGCACTTGTGGCAGAAGGGAAACAAGATTCCTTTCTGGATAAGACCAAATCAGAGAACAAGAGAGCAGTGACCACATCTTTCCTTGGATCATACCACCTTGGAAGCACTGAAAACTTACATACATACCCCACCCCCTAGAACTAGCTCTGAAAACAGTAGCACAGAGAACCTTGCCAAAACCTGAAGCTTGGAGCAGTGTCCCCTCAATTCTAGGAGCAGAGCCCAATTTAGTATGAAGTTAAAAGTAAAAAATAATAGGCTGGAAGGGAACTTCTAGGAGTGGAGGCAGGATGGCAAAATAGAGAAAGCACTCAGCTGAGCTCTCCCAACATTCCATTCCAAACAACTTTAAGGTAATGCCTCAAATCAAATTCTATAGTGGCACAGTTGAAAAGAGATTAGACTGAGGCATTCTTCCCAGCACAACTTAGATCAGAAGGAGACATTAATGACATGAAGTGGGAGGAGATAGACAAGAACACATTTAGATGAATCATTAGTGTTGGGATCAGGAGGCAGTAACAGCAGTAGTAGCGGTTTCAAGAGAATTTAAGCAAGAAATAGAATGTGGACCTGGGAACTAGTCAAAATGAGAACCCCTGTGCTAGCTTGGATTCAGGACCAGATTCTTATTAACAGTTCCATTTCATATTCCCACTTCTGCATCATAGTTCAAGGGTAGAGAGAAATACTTTTGGTCAAATGGGAGCGGAAGCCCCGAGAAGTAGTACTGTCTTCGATCACAAGGGATCATAGAGCCTGAGGAACAATGTGACTTCTGGTCCCAAGGGAAGAGTGCAGTGGAGGAGAAGTACTTATTGCAATCCCATGATATCAGGGGCCTTCTCTGGGTAAAGACTAGAGTGCAGAACAGAAAAACAGTGATAATACCTCTTTCCTGATGACACCGTCTCAGAAAAATAAAAAATTTCCAACTCCCCAGAACTAACTCTGAAAATCCAGTGTAAAAAAGTCTGACACTGGGTGGAGTCAAGATGGCAGAGTAGAAACAGGACTTCCAAGAGGCTCCTGCTTCCACCTCCTCCAATTCATATAAAAAAATTAAACAAACTTTGGACCTACAGTACCCACAAAATTACAGAGAAGCTAACTTCCTGCTGAAGACAGTCTGGCATGCCAGCAGGAAGGGGCCAGCTCAGCAGTCTGGGAGCCAAGGCCAGCCCCACTCAATCCAGAAGTTTTAGCCTCAGGGTGACCAAAATCAGGTGCTGGCTGGAGGGACTTCAGATCACCAGCAGCTGTGGCGGTTTCCAGAATTATGAACTAATAGATGCTAAGGACAAAGTGAGAGGTCAGTGCAATGTAGACTTTGGGAACAGGGAGTTCTGGAGTGCCTTCACCCCGTGGAGGAAGAAGCTATTGAGGTGCCCTGCCATGCAGCTGCTGCCATATGGCTATTTCAGAGCTATTGGTCTGCAGATTGTAGGGGGACCAAGAGACAAGTCTGAGGGATAATCACTCTTTCTTTAACCTGCTTGGATCTGGATTGTGGTCTAGGGTGGAGGTCCTGGGATGCGAGACCAGTTTGCCAAAGCGTGTGGAGACTTCTGATAGGGCACCCAACTCATATCTCCAGCAGCTGCAAAAACACCAGCAATTGGGACAAAGCTCCCTTTCTCATAGCAGAGTTCTACCATAGTAAAAAGCTCAAAAGCCAAGTAATTGAGTGGCAACATGAGCAAGCAAAAGAAGCAAAGCAAGCAGAACAAACTGACATTAGACTCCTAATTTGGGGACAGAAAGGATCAAAACATGGAACAGGAGGAAGAAAGCGAAGTTGGAACTCCTGTACCAAAAGCTTCCAAGAAAAATATGAGCTGGTTACAGGCTATAGAGGAACTTAAAAAGGATATTAAAAACCAAATGAGAGGGGGGCGGAGCCAAGATGGCGGAGTAGAAACAGCTCTTCCAAGCCTCTCTGCCCCCAGATTCCCCACAAACTATATTAAAAAGGACCGTGAACAACTTCTGGAGCCCCAGCACCCACAGAACGACACAGAGAAGCTACCCTCCTGCTGAGGACAGCCCAGCAGCCCTGCAGGAAGGACCAGCACAGCGGTCTGGGAGCCAGCAGCGCGCAGAGCGCAGAGCACAGGAGCCGAGCCAAGCCAAGCCCAGGTCCACGTGAGCCGAGGTTTTAGCTCCAGGGCGGCAGGGCCAGCAGCCGGCTGGAGGAACCCCAGAACACCAGGAGCTGTGGCGATTCCACGATTCCAGAATTATCAACATAGACATGCCTAGGACAAAGTAAGAGGTTAGTGTCCTATGGACCTTGGGGCCTGTATTTGGGGAATGCGTCAGCTCCCTCCCCTGGGGGCTAGAAGCCGCTGAGGAGACACGCCATTTTGTAGTTTTCAGAGGCATTTCCGGCTCCCAGCCTACAAATCGTGGGGAGATCCAGCGATCAGTCTTGGGGGGTAATCGCTCTTGCTTTAACCTCCCGGGATCTGGATTGTGATCTAGGGTGGAAGTTGTGGGTGGGTTTACAGCTTGCCAGAAAAGGAAGTTGCCCCCCACACGTTCGGGACGAAAATTCCTCTATCTGGCCTTAAAGCCATAGTGTGGCAACAAGCCCAAAAGTCAAGCAATTAAGTGGCAACATGCCAAGGCAAAGGAAACAGAAAAATGCAACCCTAGACTCCTATTTTGAGGGCATAGAGCGGGAAAAGGACTGTGAGGTCAGAAGTCCTGCTCCAAAAGCCCCAGGGGGAAACATGAACGGGTTGCAGGCCATAGAGGACCTTAAGAAGGACTTTAAAAATCAAATAAGAGAAGTGGAGGAAAAATTGGAAAGAGAAATGAGAAGGATGCAGGAAAAGTATGAAATGAGGGTCAACAGCCTGACTGAGGAAAACAACACCTTAAAAAATAGACTAACTCAAATGGCAAAGGAAGCCCAAAAGGGCAAGGAGGAGAAGAATGCCTTAAAAAGTCGAATTTGCCAGATGGAAAAAGAATCTCAAAAGTTCACTGAGGAGATTCATTCCTTCAGAGTTAGACTGGAGCAAATGGAAGCTAGTGACTTTATGAGAAATCAGGATGCTGTTAAGCAGATCCAAACAAACGAAAGATTAGAAGGCAATGTGAAATATCTCATGGGAAAAACCACTGACCTGGAGAATAGATCCAGGAGAGACAATTTAAAAATTATTGGACTACCTGAAAGCCATGATCAAGGAAGAACCTAGAAATCACCCTTCAAGAAATTCTCAAGGAAAACTGCCCTGATGTTTTAGATCCAGAGGGCAAAATAGAGGTTGAAAGAATCCACCGATCACCTCCTGAAAAAGATCCCAAAAAGAAAACTCCCAGAAATGTTATAGCCAGGTTCCAGAATCCCCAGATCAAGGAGAAAATACTCCAAGCAGCCAGGAAGAAACAATTTCAATATTGTGGAAACACAATCAGAATAGCCCAGGACCTGGCGGCTTCTACACTGAGGGATCGAAGGGCATGGAATATGATATTCCAGAGGGCGAAAGAACTGGGAATGAACCCACGGGTCACCTACCCAGCAAAACTGAGTATTTTGTTTCAGGGGAAAATATGGTCATTCAGTGGAATAGAGGACTTTCAAGCATTCTTGAGAAAAAAAACAGAATTGAATAGAAAATTTGACATCCAGACACAAGAAGTAAGAGATGCCTGAGAAGGTAATCAGGGAAAAGAAATCAAAAGGAACTTATCAAAGTTGAACTATTTACATTCCTATATGGAAAAGCAATAATTGTGACTGATGATATCTTTCTCACTATGCAAATAATGGAAGAAGGGGTGTGGTCATATGGATACATATGTGAATGTGTGTGTGTATATGGTTACAGTTATATATGGATAGAGGGCATAGTTTGAATTTGTTGGGAAGGGAGAATACTCAAGGGATGAAATTATGAGGTGAGAGAGGAAAGTGGCAAGAGGAGATGGGGAGAGACAGGGTAGGGTAAACTATCCCATGTAGAAGAAGCAAGGGGAAGTGGGTGCAAAGGAGGGGATGAATAAGGAAGGCTAAAAAGACAAAACCACATTCCCATTGCATCTGGTTCAGGGAGAAAATGACATACATACTAAATGGGATATCTCAACTTGCAGCAGGATAGGGGGAAGGGGGATGAGAGGAGGGATGATGGATGGGAGGGCATCCTTGGGGTGAGGGGAGGTTGGAAGTACCCACTATAGAAGAAGGACAGGATTATGTAGGGAATGGACCAGGTGGGGGGTGGGATGAGTGGGAGGGAATTATAAGCAGCCTTGTACAATATATCTACTATGATAATGTTTTGCATAGCTAGACATGTACAACATATACTGAATTGCTTATCTCCCAAGAAGGAATGGGTGACAAGGGAGGAAGGAAATGGATCTGAAATTCGAGGTCGTAACATTAAATGTTTCAAATATGTATAAATACTATTATTAATACTCTTTTGCTTGTAATAGGGAGATAAGATGTGCAGGCATTGGGACACAAAGATTCATCTTCCTCTAATGGAAAAGTCGATGGGGGTATGGGAGAAGGTATGGGAAAGAGCAGATTGGAGGAAGCGATATCTTGTGGGACTGCTATTCTGGGAGGTTGGGTAGGGGAATAATGGGGGGAAAATGATTGTAACTCAAAATCTGGCGGAAATGAATGATGTAAAACAGAAGTTAATAAAGCATTTGTTTAAAAAAAAAAACCAAATGAGAGAAGTGGAGGAAATATTGTGAAGATAAATGAGAATGATGCAAGAAAATTATGAAATGAGAGTCAACAACCTGATTGATGAAAATAACACTTTAAAAAACAGAGTAACTCAAATGACAAAAGAGGCTCAAAAAGGCAATGAGGAGAAGAATGCCTTAAAAAGCCAAATTTTCCAGGTGGAAAAAGAATCTCAAGAGCTCACTGAAGAGCATCATTTCTTCAGAATTAGACTGGAGCAAATGGAAGCTAGTGACTTTATGAGAAATCAAGATATTATTAAACAGATCCAAACAAATGAAAAAAATAGAAGGCAGTGTGAAATATCTCATTGGAAAAAACACTGAAATGGAAAATAGATCCAGGAGAGATCATTTAAAAATTATTGGACTACCTGAAAGCCATGATCAAAAAAAGAACCTAGAAATCATCCTTCAAAAATTCTCAAGGAAAATTGCCCTGATGTTTTAGAACCAGAAGGCAAAATAGGGGTTGAAAGAATCTACCCATCACCTCTTGAAAAAGATCCCAAAAAGAAAACTCCTAGGAATTTTATACCCAGGTTCCAGAATTCCAAGATCAATTTCAATAGTGTGGAAACACAATCAGGATAACACAGGATCTGGCAGCTTCTACACTGAGGGATTAAAGGACTTGGAATATGATGTTCTGGAGGTCAAAGGAGCTGGGATTAAAACCAAGCATCACCTACCCAGCAAAACTGAATATCATATTTCAGGGGAAAAAAGTCATTCAATGGAAGAGAGGACTTTCAAGCATTCTTGATGGAAAAAGCATAGAAAACTTGCACTCAGACACAAGAAGCAAGAGAAGCACAAGAAGGTAAATGGGGAAAAGAAATCATAAGGAACTTATCAAAGTTGAACTTTTACATTCTTACATGGAAAAATGATAATTGTAACTTTTGAAACTTTTCTCAGTATGAGAATAGTTGAAGGGAATAGAAATTTGTGTATGTAGGTATGTATATATATATATATATGTGTGTGTGTGTGTGTGTGTGTATATATATATATATGAGAGTATATGGGCATATAAATATATATGTGAATGTGTGTATATATGTGTACAGGTGGCACATGTTAATAGGAAGGAATGATATTTAAAAGGTGAAATTAAGAAGTTAGAGAGGAATATAATAAGCAGAGATGGGGAGAGATAGAATGGGGTAAATTATCACATATAGAAGAGGCAAGAGAAAACTGTTACAATGGAGGGAGGAACAGGAAGGCAAAAGGGAATGAGTCAACCTTATTCGGGTTGGCTTAGGAGGGAATGACATACACACTAAATAAGGATCTCACCCTGACAGGAGAGTAGGGGGAAGGGGATGAGAAGGGGTATTATGAAGGGAGGGCAGGCTGGGGGGGGGAGGGAAGTTTGAAGCACCCACTTTTGAAAAGGGAAAGGATTGAAGTAGAGAATAGAAAAAGTGGGAGGTGGGATAGGATGGAGGGAAATACAGTAGGTCTTTCACAATATGCCCACTATGAAAATGTTTTGCATAGCTACACTTGTACAACCTATATTGAATTGCTTATCTTTGCAGTAAGGGTGGGTGATAAGGGAGGAAGGGAAAAAATCTGGAATTCAAAGTTTTAAAATCAAATGTTTAAAAATATATTATTATTATTTTTTTGCATGTAACTGCGAAATAAGACATACAGGCACTGGGGCATAGAGATCCACTGTGCCCTACTGGAAAGTCAGAGGGGGAATGGGGGTAGATATGGGAAAGAACAGATTGGGGGAGGGGACATTCAGTGGGATCACTGTTTTGGGGTGGTGGGTAGGGGAAAATGGGAAGAAAATTTATAACTCAAAATCTTGTGGAAATGAGTGATGTAAACTAAAAAATAAGAGAGAAAAAAGAGATACCTGGATATGTATATACATATCTATACATATTTCTGTGTATGTGGGTACATTTAAGGAACTCAAGGCATTGAGAATATATTATATATGTGTATACACCCAAATTTACATAAATGTATATATTTGGATTATTGATGAAAATTTGTTATTAAAGAATGATCAACAAGGGAACAAAGGCTAGCTTTAAAGCAAATATGTATATATATATGTATATATATACATATACATATATATACATATACATATACACACATCTATATAGATATCTAAAAACAAAAGTCTAACACTTCACTGCCCACCACCCCAAAAGCCAGAAATAGAGTACAACTTTAACAAAAAGCTTACAATCAAGAAATAGGGTGGAAAAATGAGCAAGCAACAACAAAAAGGAATGTGACCATAAAAAAGGAACTACAGTTAGGCAAGACCAAGGCATAAAATCAGAAGACAACAATGAAGTCAAAACAGTTAGAAGTAAATTCTCAAAAAATGTGAACAGGAATTTCTGGAAAAGTTAAAAAAGGATTTTCAAAATCAAGTGATAGTGATTAAGGAAAAATAGGGAAATACATGAAAGCAAAGAAGAACATAATAATAAAAAAAAAACAATTCACAGCCTCTTAAAAGAGACACACACACAAGATGCTATAGAAAATAACACCTTAAAAATTGACCAAATTGGGAAAAAAAAAGAGGTTCAAATACTCACTGAAGTTTCTTTTTTTTTTTTAATTTAGATTTGGGCAATTGGAAGCTAATGACTCAGTGAGACATCAAGACACAAAGTCAAACAATGAAAAATAGAAGCAAATGTGAATCTCAATAGAAAAAATAACTGACTTGGAAAATAGATAAAGAAAAGGTAATTTAAGAAGTATCATAGTACCTAAAAGTTATAATCAAACAAAAAAAAAGCCTAAACATCACATTTCAAGAAATTATTAAGGAAAATGACACCATTATCCAAGAAGCAGAGATTAAAATAGAAATTGAAAGAATCTACCAATCACCACCTTAAAGAGACCCCAAAATTAACATTTCCAGGAATATAATAGCTAAATTCCAATGCTCCTTGGTTAAAGAGAAAATAGCTAAAGCACTGAGAAAGAAATCATTGAAAATTTGTGGAGTCACAGTCAGGATCATCCAAGATGTAGCAGCATTACAGGAGCAGAAAGCTTAGAATGTGATATGCCAGATATTCCAGAAGGCAAAAATAAAATAAAAATAAAAATAAAACCAAAACAACAACTATGCTTAAAATCAAAAATAATCTACATATCAAAACTTCAAGAGAAAACCTGGATATTTAAAGAATTCCTTTTTGTTTTGTTTTTCAGTTGCTTCAGTCATGTCCATATCTCTATCACCCCATTAAGTATTTTATTGGCAAAGATACTAGAATAATTTATCATTTCCTTCTCCAGTTCATTTTATAGATGAAGAACTGAGGCAACTGTTTCCCAGCTCAGGGGTCTATCCACTATATCACCTAGATGTCCTATTTGATGAAATAGAGGACTTTCAAGTATTCCTTGTGAAAAGACCTGTGCTGAATAGAAAATTTTACTTTCAAATACGAGATTAAAGAAGAGCATACAAAGGAGATGGGAAATAGAAATCTTAAGTGACTCAATAAGGTTGTACTGTTTATCTTTGTATATAGGGACATGATATATGTAACTTCCATCATTAGGATAGATGGAAAGATAATACATAGAAAGAGGGTATGGTAATGAGTAAATTATGTTGGGATAATGTAAAAAAATGGATAGGTGAGTGTAGCAGCAAGCACCCCAATATCCCCAGGGTGGCTGCCAACACAGGTTCTTAGATCTGCTTTTCAAAAGGAAAGCAACTCAAAATGGGTTAACAAGCTTACTTTAATCAAACAAACACACATTACCTACTTCAGGGGAAAAAGGTCAGCACCCCGAACTTCAGAGTTACAGAACTTACAGATCAAACAGACAGGCTTCCAAACTGTCCAACCATTATATCAATACCAAATCACAGTTACCAGAGAGGGAAGTGTCAACATCTGGGTTTTCAAAGCCGGGGGGCTCTCAACAACGGCTTCTCATCTGGTCAAATCACACAACACTTCTCAAAGTGAGCCCCAAAGCAAAGCCTCTCCTCAGAGTTTATATAGCCTTCTCCTGGCTCAGAGAATGTAACAACCTCCTTGACCCACTGCCCAATCACAAAGTATCAAGGTGTGGGCTTTCCTGAAAAACAAGCCTCCGACCACAGGCTCCAGGTGCACTTAAGCTAGGGGCAGGGAAGATCTTTAAATCTGCATTTCCATTACAGTGAGAAAGGATGACTTGGAGAAGGGGGAAGGAAGAGGAAGAATAGGGAAAAATAACAGACATAAGAGAGGAAGAAGGAAGATATTTTCCACTGAAAGGGAAAATGGTAGGGGAGGGTACAGAACCTCATTCCCATCTAAATTTGTTAAAAGAGAAAATGTGGACATTCACACTCACTAACAGAAATATATCTTACCCTAAATTGACAAGGAGGAGAAAGGTATCAGGGAAATGGAAAATGATAACAGGGAGAGAAGATAAAAGAGGGTAGTGGTGAGAAGCAAAACAGACTGTAGAGAATGGAAAGAATAAAAGAGAAAGAAGTTTAAACAGAAGGAAATTAGACAGAGGGAACATCACAGGAATTTTAACTGGGAATATGAATGGAATGAACTCACCCATAAAATGGGAACAGAAAGAAGAATGGAGCTGCATACTTTGGCTGAAGTATGTGAGGCGGGGTAGTAAGATAAAGTAAAAGCAAAAACAGGCCTAAGTAAAAAATGTAAGCAGGAAAAGTACATTTTGCTAAAAGGAACCGCAGACAATAAAATAACATCAATACTAAACATATATGCAACAAATGTCATAACATCCAAATTCTTAAAGGAAAAGTTAAATGAATTACAGGAGGAAATACACAGTAAAATTATACTCACCTTTCCCCTCTCAGAACTAGATAAATTTAACCATAAAACAAATTTAAAATGAAGTTAAGGAAATAAATAGAATCTTAGAAA
>WOXC01006050.1:0-92361 GCA_011680675.1 Gymnobelideus leadbeateri | reverse complement strand
GAAAACCCAGATGTTGATGCTTCCCTCTCTGGTAACTGTGACTTGGTATTGATATAATGGTAGGACAGTTTGGAAGCCTGTCTGTTTGATCTGTAAGTTCTGTAACTCTGAAGTTCGGGGTGCTGACCTTTTTCCCCTGAACTAGGTAATGTATGTTTGTTTGATTAAAGTAAGCTTGTTAACTGATTTTGAGTTGCTTTCCTTTTGAAAAGCAGATCTAAGAACCTGTGTTGGCAGCTACCCTGGGGATATTGGGGTGCTTGCCGCTACACTCCTCTAGGCTGGCCAACTGAGGAGGGGCCTACTCTGTTGTATAGGGCCTGAATTAGGCACCATGAAGCTGAAGCCTGATTGAGAACTCTGCCCAGATCATGTGAGTTAGTTGGTGGCAGAACCTTGAAGTCCTATAAACTCACAGACATTCCTAGTTCTCTCTCTCTCACTCACCCCTCTCTGTCTCTCCCTCCTCTCTCTCTGTCTCTCTCTCTCTGTCTCTCTCTCTTACACACACACACATACCACCTTCTTGAGCCTTCTCATAAGCCCAGTTTGTCTTCAGTCCCTCCTGAGGCAATCCAGAGATCAGGCATCAAAGCTTCCTCTTCTGCTCACTGGGGACTTGGATGACTCTTTTTACTTCAGTGAGATTAGCTCAGCTTCTTTAACTGTAAAATAGAGATAATGGTATGATCCAGTCTCAGATTGCTGGGTTTAGAGTCAAAATCCTGAGTTCAAATTCTGGCTGCATCACTCCCTGCTTGTGTGACCTGGGACCAGTCACTGGACTCAGAAAGGAAAGGAATGAATTAGATGGTTTCTCAGAGCCCTTAGAAGGCTCAATTTGAGGTCCCCTGCTCACCTCTCCAGGCCCCTCCTCCCAGGCCCTGGCCCCATACTTCCCCCCCGCCCACCACCAGATAGATGCCAAGTTGAATCCTGGCCCCTCCCTCCCACTCCCTCCTGCCATCTCTGTCACCAAAAATCAGCCATTGATCCAGGCTTAAAATAACCCCCTGGCATCTGAGTGTGTCAGCAGCCATCAGGAGAGATGTCGTCCCTAGCAGCTTGAAGGGCACCTCCTCCTGCCTTGCTGCCAGAAGGGGGAGGCAGGAAAAGGCAGGGCTGGAGGGGGAGGGTAACTTGGGAGCCACAGCAAGCCCCTACCAGGGCCAAGAGCCTGGATCTGGGGGCAGGAGCCCTGGGCACAAATTCTAACACTGCCCAGACCTTGGACAAAGCTCTTCCCCTCTCCAAGCCTCAGTTTTCTCCTCTGTAAAATAAGGGGGAGGGAGTAACTAGATAATTGATTGGATTTTTTTCTGCTCTAAGCAGAAAAACTTAACAAATAAGTGATATGCAAATATGAAGGCTTCAAGTATGAGCTATTAATATTATTATTAAGCTCTAATATACCATACCGAGAAGAAGTAGGGTGTGCTGGTGGACAATGGTCAACAAGTATTTATTAATCACCCACTATGTGCTGAGCACATGGCCTGTGTTCAAGCCTGGTTTCTGACACCTCCTGGCTGTGAGACTCTGGGCAAGTCACTTAATCTCTCAGACGTCAGTGAATAGCAGGGGCCGAATTGAGCAGGTGAAGGAAGCGTCCTCACGGTGAATTCCCTGCTGGGATGAAAGCATAGACTCCATCAAAATGAAAGGAAACCAGAAAGCCCAGAGCATTCCAGGATTGTCTCAGACAGCCAAAGTGCAGCACGGGCGAGGGCCGAGTTGCATTCTGGGGAGGCTGCCTAGAGGAACTGGCCCTTGAGCCAGGGTGACAAGTGAGACCCTGCTAAGGGCAGGCTTCTGCCTCCTCCCCTGCCCCAGAGCAGCTCAGGCAGAGAGGCCGGGGAGTACCATTATGCCATATCAGAGCTGCCAGAGCTGAAGCACGGGGTTGGGAAGCCTGCCCAAGGTCTCACAGTAACTGGGGGGCTCCAAACCCACCACTCTGAGATCCCTAACTCTCCCTCCCTCCCTTCCTGCCTGTCCTTCTTTTCCAAAGTCTCTGTGATTTTTCCACTAGAAGACTTTCCTTCCTTCCCTCCTTCCTCCCTTCCTCCTTCCTGCTTTCCTCTCCCTTCCTCCTTTCTTTTCTTCCCTCCTTCCTTCCTTTCTTCTTTTCCAAAGTCTCTGATCTTTCCATTGGAATCCCAACTGTGAGTTGAGAGAAAACCTCAGAGGAAGGAGGGTGACTTCAGTGGGAAGCCCCTCAGCCCGTGGGACTCTCAGCAGGTCTCAGCTCTCAGAGTGAACCACTGTCACCAAATTGAAATGGAAAAGAACTTGGGGTCCTCCGTGGGGGTTTCTCCTAAGACTTTCACCTGGGTCCTCTTCTTAGGAGGAAAAACACAGAAAGAAGGGAGAGCTGAGACAAAGCAGGAGGAGGAGCCTGAGGAGGAAGACACCTTGTTTGGGGAGTGGGAGTCAGGCAAGGCTTCCTGGAAGGAAGGGCATGACTTGATGGGCTTCAGCAAAGACAGAGGTGAGAGAGGGTAGGACAAGGAGGAGGCTGGAGAGGAGTCCTGTTTGCCTGGGCCCTAAAATACAGACAGTCTGCTCTAAGGCTGGAAAGGCCAGACAGGACCCATTCGTGAAGGGCTTTGAATGCCAACTGAAGAGTTTTTTATGTGATCACGGAGGTAATAGGGAGTCATTTGAATTCACTGAGGGGTGGGGAGGTGACATGGTCAGACCTGCTTTAGGAAAATTACTTTGGTAACTATGTAAAGGATGTATTGGAGTGGGAGAGACAAGACAGGAAGACCAGTAAATCAATCAACAGGAATCCATTAGGTGATCACCTTAGGCCAGCTCTGGTAAATGCCAATGAAAAGACAAGATCAGTATCCGAAAGAAGGAAAGGAGGGCTTGACCTACCATGGCAGCTGTGGGAGGAGAGAAAGATAGAGACATCATGATGGCATAAAAGGCCAAGCTGATCATGGCAAGTGAAGGAGATGACAGGTGTGTGTGTGTGTGTGTGTGTGTGTGTGTGTGTGTGTGTGTGAGAGAGAGAGAGAGAGAGACAGAGACAGAGACAGAGACAGAGACAGAGAGACAGAGACAGACACAGAGAGACAGACAGACAGACAGAGACAGGGAGGGAGAGAGGGAGAGAGAAAGAGAGAGACAGAGACAGATAGAGAGGGAAAGAGAGACAGAGACAGACACAGACAGAGAGAGACAGATAGAGAGGGAAAGAGAGACAGAGAGAGACAGACACAGAAACAGAGAGAGAGGAGAGACAGAGACACACACACAGAGGAGAGAGAAAGAGACAGAGACACAGAGACAGAGAAATGGAGAGAAACAAAGAGGGAGAGAGAGAGAGAGACAGAGAAAGAGGCAGAGAGAGAGGGAGAGAGAGGTCGAGACACAGAGAGAGGGAAAGAGAGAGACAGAGACAGAGCAAGAGGGAGAGGAGAGAGAGAGGGAAAGAGACAGAGAGAGAAGAAGAAGAAGAAGAAGAAGAAGAAGAAGAAGAAGAAGAAGAAGAAGAAGAAGAATCCAGGATGAGTCCGGGGCTGGGAACTGGGGTGACTTCCTATCTCACATCTGGAAATGAGGGCATAACAGCTGTCTTCAAATATTTGGTGACCTCAAGTCCAGGCAACTGGCATTTATTAAGCATTTACTGTGCCAAGCATTGTGCTAAGTAGTGAGAGTACAAATACAAGCAGAAAGAAAGACAGTCCCTACCCTCAAGGAGCTTACATTCTAATGGTGGAAAGAGTACAAAAAAGGTGACTGAACAGGTGCCTGTGGCTAGGCAGACAGAGATGCCCAGGGAGGGCGAGGCAGATGGGAGAATCCGGGTGGAATGAAGTCTTGGTTGGCCTCAACACCCCCCTTCAGATGGAGGTTGTGGGAATAGCCATTCCAGTCAATGGGAGGGAGAGGCCCCAACTGTAGAAGAGGACTGGGATTTCTTCTGCTTCCACCCAGAGCTCAGCCCTGCCACCCACACCCTCTGCCTTTTGTTCAATACAAGGGAAAAAACTTCTTGACCATGAGAGCTGACCCAAAGTGACCTCAGTGTACCCAGATATTCCCAGAGCCCTGGTCGGATCTCTCCTTAGGCCCATTGCTGCCCACTTTCAAGTAATCAATAAACATTGACAAAGCCAGGAGACATAATACAAGCAAAACAATCCCTGCCCTTAGCTAGCTTACATTGGATCATGAGGAAAAAACTGCACACAGGTAAGTGTGTGTATTATTAAGTAAGTGTATTACTCATTGGTACTTAGTCAATCAACAAACATTTATTAAGTACCTACTATGTGCCAGGCACTGTGCTAATCACTGAGGATGAAGAGAAAGCAAAAGACAGTTCCTGCTCTCAAGGAGCTCAGTCTAATGGGGGAGATGACATGAAAGCAGGTATAGGCACAGAATCTAGCCAGGACAAGCTGGAGATAAGCAATTTATTGCTCTTCAGTCATTTTTTTCACTCCTGTCCAACTCTTTCTGACCCCTTTTGGGGTTCTCTTGGCAAAGATACTGGAGGGGGGGTGTCCTGCCTTTTTCTTCTCCAGCTCATTTTATAGATGAGGAAACTAAGGAAAGCAGGGTGAAGTGACCTGCCCAGGGTCTAGTGTCTAAGGTTGGATTTGAATTCAGGTCTTCTTGACTCCAGATCTAGTGCTTCATACACTGGTGCTCCTTAGCTGCCCAGAAAATCAATAGACATTCAGATTAAGGAGGACTGTGTGTAACCCAGGGCAAGTTATTTGACCTCTCTGAGCCTCAGTTTCTCTATCTGTAAATTTATGAGATTGGCCTCCAATGACCTCTAAGGCCCTTCCCAGCTCAAGATCTAGGCTCCTGTGGTCCCTGACCGTCCTTGTAGCAGAGATTTTAGCACTGCTCTTGGTGGACATTCCCCTGGATGTGGTGGAATGCATAGTGGGGTGGGCTGCTTTAGGGGGTGGTGAGTTCCCCATTAGGGGAAGTCTTCAAGCAAAAACCGGCTTTCCTCTAAGTGTGGTTATAGAGGTATTTCTGTTCAGAGACATAGTGATACCTCCCTGCCCCACCCCACCCTCTCACCGAGGGTTTTTGTTGCCTATACTTATGTGTACACTTGTCTTTCCAGTAGGAGGGCATCTTTAAAAAAAGAAGAAGAAGAAGAAGAAGAAGAAGAAGAAGAAGAAGAAGAAGAAGAAGAAGAAGAAGAAGAAGAAGAAGAAGGGAAGCATCTTGAGGGCAGAGAATGATTCCTTTATGCCAACATGACCCTGATAGCAGTTAGCGCAGGGCCACCCCACCCCACTTTAGGTGCTTGGTAAATGTTCCCTGATTGATTGGTCGGTTGATTGATTGATTGGCTAACAGATCTCTGAGGAGCTTTCCAGTGCTGAAATTCCAAGACCTGGCTCTGCCCCTAGGCCTCTGGGGGTGGTGGGAGCAACTGGGAGCTCTGTGGGGGGTGGGGGGAGAGAGAGAAGAGAAGAGAAGGAGGGAGGGAGAGGGCTGAGGGTGTGGAGAGGACTGAGGGTATGGAGGGGGCAGGCTGGGACAGGGGAAAGGGCTTTTGTGGGGGGAGTGAAAAGAGCGGGCAATTATGCCTCTGAGTCACCAGGGTAAGGGAAGGGTGGGGAGGAGAGGGGGCTACAGCTCGAGCAGAAACCAGCCTCTTTCAGGAGATGCACTGGAGAGATTGGGTGTGGGAGGAGGAGGGAGCAGGGTGCAGCGTCTGACCTGGGACTCCTTGCTGGAAGGAACACATTGGTCCCATTGGGAGATATTTAAAGGCTTTGTGTATGCAGGGACCTCAGAAGCCACCTGGTCCAGCCTCTTTGTTTTACAGATGAGGAAATGGAGACCTAGGGAGGTTCACCTTACCTAAGGTTGGACAAGTAAGTAGTAAGTAGTCTGAGGAAGGATTTGAGCCCAAGTCCTCGGACTCCAAAGCCATCAGTTTCAAAGAGAGAAGGCCCCTTCTCTTCTCCAATTTGTGGCCATTCTTGGGGAGGGGTCCAATTCCCTGGCTCCCGTGGCCAAGTGGGCTGGCCAGGCTGAGTCAGGAAAGGGGAGGATGTTGGGACCATGGTGAGGACTTTAGAAGGCGAGAAGGAGCCCAGACATTCCCCTCTCCCCATCTCCCAGGCTCCCGGCCCTGGGCTGTCTTGCTGACAGCTCCTATCTGGGTAATGAGAGGGTATGAGACAGCCATTGTGCAGGCTCCTGGGGGGAGCCTGGAGCCCTGAGTCACTGTGCCTGAGCCGCCCCCTCTGCCTCAGCCCCCAGCCCCACTGCTGGGAGGGGGAACCTGGGACAGCTCCCTTTTCTGTCTAGCGCTGGAGACTTAGGGCCTGCCCCCAGACCTCCTGGACATAGAACTAAGAGGAACCTTCCAGGCTGACCTCCTCTCTTTGCCAAGGAGGAAAGTGAGAAGTGAAGGGACTTGTTAACAGTCACACAGTGGGAGAGGCAGGATTTGAACTCAGCTCCTCTGAGTGCTAGCCCTGGGGGATCCTAGGAAGGGACAGAGGAAGGAGAAGACACAGAGAGCCCTAGTGTCAGGGAAAGACAGGAAGAGCTTACCTGTGGGGTGGCCCTTGTAGGAGGTAATCAGGGGAGGCCTCTAGAGGAGATGGACGTTTGCCCCATCTCTTAGACAGCTCCAGGCAAGGTAGGGGGTGGGCAGCTCTTTAGGAAGGGAGAAGGGGAGAAAGAGAGGAGAGGGAAAGAGAGAGGGGAGAGAGAGATATGGAAAGAGAGGGAGGGAAAGAGGAGGGAGAGGAGGAGAGAGAGGGAAAGAGAGAGGAAGTGGAGAGAGGGAGAAAGAGAAGCAGGGATAAGGAGAGAGAGAAAAAGAGAGGGGAGGGGGGGGAGGGAGAAAGGGGGGAAGAGGGAGAGGGAGAGAGAGAGAGAGAGAGAGAGAACACTTTCTCCCATCCTTGCACCTCTGTAGACAGCTCCTTGAGCCTGCATTTCTGTTTCTGCTTTTGCCTCTGGCTTGCTGCCTCCATCTCTGGCATGAAGGATGGAGGCCTGTTTCCCAAGACCCTCCTCTGTGCCAGACTCTGAGCTTGGGTGCCTCTGGCTGGGCATCTCAGAATCCCAGCCCAGGAAGGACCAGCCGGCTGCCCCAAACTCTGAACAGGAATCCCTAGGGCCCAGCAGGTTCCTCCAGCTTTGGGGGCAACTCTAATGTTAAGTATGATTCTCTTTCCATTGAACCCCAATCTGCCACCATGTGACTTCCACACTGCCTTCTCCCTGTGCTGCCCTCTGGGGCCTCGAAGAAGGAGCCACTCTCTTTCCAGTGACAGCCCCTCAGATCCATGAAGACAGTTCTCATGTCCCCTCATTAACTGTCTCCTCTTCTCCAGGCTAAACAAGCCTAGTTCATGGCCAGAGCCTCACACACCCTGGTTCCCAATAGGCAGCATCTGCAGTAATTGTCCTGGGTCCTAAAACTCCACAGCTCTCAGGTCCTTGGAAATGGAGAGAAGGCTGGGTTTGGAGTCAGGAGTCTTTGTCACTTATTGCCTGTGTGACCTTGTGTAGGTCTCAGTTTCCTTCTCTGTCAAATTAAGGGGTTGGGTCAGATGACCTCCAAGCCCCTCCCCCCCATCCAGACCAGATCTAAATCTTTGGGCATTAGAGGACATGAACATCTATATCTCACATTCTTAGGTACCTGAGGCTCAGAAATGCTGAGGGCTTTGCCCAAGATCACACAGCTAGAAAACAATCAATCTGTCAACAAACATTTATCCATCTAATCATTAGATTATAAGCTCCTTGAAGGCAGGACCTGTCTTTTTCCTCTTTTTGTATCCCCAGAATTTAGCATAGTGCCTGGAACATAGTAGGTACTTAATAAATGTTTATTGGTTGATTAATCTATACCAAGTAGCAGGTACCGAGGAGACAAAGACAAAAGTGAGACTGTCCCTGTCTTCAAGGGGCTTCCATTCTACCCATAGTAAGATGTCAGAAGTGGGATTTGAACTTGGTTCTTTCTGGGTCCAGGCTCCTAAAATCACACTTCTGGCAGGGCTTTTCATTCTCATCAGGCAAGCCCCAGTATCATGTATCTTTGATGGTGCCTGAGGGCTTCCAATCTCTGAGGCTGTGTGTGTTTCAATGTCCCTGATGATCAGGGCACCATCTGGTTCCCTCAGCCCCTGCAGGCCTGGTGGGAGCTGCCTAATTATTGTCATTAAGGGGAGAGGATTTTGCTCCCCCTCACAGATGGAGGGTGGGAGGGGTCTTCTCTGGGGAAATGCCAGGCCCTCGAGGCGCCCCCTTCCCCGTGGAGGCCCCACCCAGCCCTACTTTGCCTGAGAGGGATTCATCACCCTGAGGCTGGGTGGAAGGCAACCCAGCTGGGCTGACTGAGCTAAAGACTGGCTCTGCCCCCAGCCGGGTTCCATGAGCAGGCTCCTGGTGCCACCTGGTGGCAGTAAGTGGCTTGGCTGGGGGTCAGATAACTGGGCCCCCATCCTATCCTGCCCCACTCAACAAGACCCAGAGGTAGGAGCTGTTCCCCCATTCTCTTCTGGTTGCTGTTAACCTCCTATCTGGCTGTGTGACCTTCAGCATCTTGAATAACCTCAGGGGCAGGGAAGGGGAAGACGGCCAGGTTGAAGTTTCAGTTTCTGCTCCATGCCGAGGTACTCCAGGACCACTCAGAACAAGCACTGAGCCTCAGACTCTTCCCAGACTGATGTACCCAAACTAAAGTCCTTCTTATCTAGTCAACAAGTGTTCAGGGAGTCCCCCCGCCCCAGTGCCCAGGACAGTGCTAGGCACTGTGGGGACAAAGTCTACCCTGGGGAGAATCAATCTGAGCTAGAAGGCCTTTTGAGTTCAAGGCAGCCAGTGTGGGAGTCATGCCTATAGAAGAGAGTGAGTTGAATACTTCTAGTGACAGGAAACTCATTACCCTTCCAGGGAGTTCATTCCACTTTTGGACAGCCCTAATTATCAGGCTGCTTTTCTTGACAACAAACTGAATCCAGCCACTCAGCATCCCTAGCAGAACATATCAAATCCTTCTTCCCCATGACATCCTTCAGACACTTCAAGGCAAGATTCTTTCCCTCCTAAGTCTCTTCTCTAGGCTAAACATCCCTACTTCCTTCATCCTCCTGTGATATCAGGATCACCTCCCGCATCCTTATTGTTTTCCCCAGGTGGGCTCTGGTTTTAGAATCATAGAGAACATCAAAACTGAAAAAGATTTCAGGGATTATCCAATCTGACTCACCCCCTTTTTTACAGATGGGGAAACTGAGTCCCAAAGAGGGAGAGTTTCAATAAGTATCAGGTTGATGATTTGGGGCAGAGCTGGGGTTCAAACCCTGGCCTTTTCATTTCTGGCCCAGTGTTCTATCCATTGATTGTCAGGTCAATGTCCCACCTCCCCCTTGTTTCATGTACAGAGGTAGGCCACTTGGGTTGGGGTGGTAGAACATCAGACTTTCTTCATATGAGTTGCTCTGACCTTTTCCCTCTCATTTTTTTTTTACTAAGAGAACACATTCTGGGAGGAGTGGCAAGAGATGATGAAAACACCAATAGAAATGTATATGGTGCTTCAGTTGGGGTTAGACCAGTGTGGAGGACCAGGGCAGGGTTCCAAGGAGTTCTAAGCACCCTCAGCTTCCTCTTTACCCTGCAGCCTCTTTCCAGTCCCTGGCTGGCTTGATTACCTAGCCTTGGGCAAAAGGTCCGACAATTTCCCAGGACACCAGCCCCTCCAGAGAGTCAGGCAGTCCCAGGCTTTCACCATTCAGAGCTTGCTAGAGTTCATCAGATTTCTGGATCCCATTTGGAAGTCCCCCAGCCCCATCTTAGCCTCTGGGAGCTCCCTAGCCATTGAGCCAACTGAACCTTCTGGAGCCTCAGAGACCTTCGTATCTCATGCCCTTTTCCTCTGCCCCTCTCAAATAACATTCATTCCTAACTCTCATTCCCTTCTCCCCCTGCCAGACCCCTCCTCCCAGCAGAACACAAGACTGACAGAACACAAGAGGACGTAGGTCCAAGTCCCAACATGACCATTTCCTGGCTATGTGACCCTCCTTCACAGCCTCAGTTTCCCTTTCTGTAAATGGAGGGAGCTTATACTAGATAATACCTAAGGTCTCACCCAGCCCTAAAAATCCTGCAGCTGGTTTCAGTTTGGACACTTCCTGGCTTTCATGTCCTTTCCAAATTCTGTATCTGTAGAAGTCAGACTAATTAGCCTAGGGGTCCTTCCAGTCCTGACCTCCTGTCAAATTTACAAGGGGAAAAGGAAGCCAGGAATTCAGAACTAACAACTCTAGGGAGGCCCTAAAACTTTCTAACCTAACTTTGAACTAAGAGACTCTGGGGGGTCTAGTTTGGTCCCAGGTTCCCTGACCTAGGTTTGTTGGGTAGGCTCCTGTCCCAGGCTCACCTCAGCCAAGGAAGAGGTTTCCTGATTGAAATCCTGCCCTTTGTGGTTTTTACCTAGATGACCTTGCTCACCTCCCTGGGCATCAGTTTCCTCACCTGTAAAATGGGAGGGGGGATTGGACTTGATGGTCTCTGAGGTTCCTTTCAACTCTGTCTACTATATCATGACATGATCGTTGGGGTAAGTGGTGGGGGTGAGTGTGCCATCCATATTCCTGCTTTGTTCCAGATTAGTCAGTCAGTGTTAACAAGCATTGATTAAGAGCCTTCTATGTTCCAGGTCCTGCACCAAGCTCTGGGGATACAAAGAAAGACAAAAGACAGTGCCTGCCCTCCTGGGGCTCCTTGTCTAATGAAAGAGATGCCAAAACTAGATAATTCGCTCATTCGAGGGGAAAGCAAATGCGTACAAACACTTGGGAAAACACATTATCTCCATCTCTCCTTCCCCAAATATAGAATATAACATAAAGACCTGACTGTCTGCTACAAGACGACAAGGAAGGGGTGCATGTGTGTGTGTGTGTGTGTGAAAGTAAGTCACTAAACCTCTGAAAGATGAGGGCTCCATATCTGAGACCCTTCAGGACCTGCTTTTGGATCTGTGATGGGAGAAAGAGGTGAGGGGGGGAACAGACCACAAATATTGCCCTTGCCTCATTCTTACCCCCCAGCAAAGCAGCCAAACTGCCCCCTCTTTCTCCCTGCCTTCTTTTAGAAGGGAGGAAGTGAAAAAGAACCTCGGAAAGTTACAAAGGGAACCAAGACTTCAGCAGGTTCCCCTCTCTCCGCCCTTGAGGCTCCCTTGGGGCCACCTGGGTAGCCCAGCCTCTCCTCCCCCTCCCTACAGGAAAATCCAGCAGCAGACACGGGGAGGGGTATCTCTTGGCTTACTCTGAAGACAGCATATCCTTTCTAGCATCTAACTAGGCATCTCTGCTGCAGAGAGAGAGAGCTCTCTGGCTTCTCCTGGAGGACACAGAGACCATTTGGGGAGGGGGAAGGTGCTGCAGAAAAGAAAAGGGAAATGTCTGTAACAATGAAAACAAAAAACAGAAACTGAAATAGGAAAGAAGTCAGCCCAGAGGTTGCCCAACCTCGTGACTTGGCCTCTTGGTTAAAAGTAACCATAACCATCTCCCCTTCCTTGGGTGACCTTGGGTCTGGAGGGGCACCCTGGACCTTCTCTTGGGCAGTCTCCCTATCCCTTGCCCAGCAAAGCCCAGAACAGCCTGCAGGGATGAGGGAAGCACGAATAATTCAGAGCCTTGGATAACTCAAATCCCCAGAAAGTACAAAAGACTCATTTTCTTTAACCTTTTCCCCAATTCACTGGATGATACAAGATTCTTTTAGTCTTTCCCCCACTGTGTTAGGCACAGGGTGAGAGTCTGCCTCCTACAAAGCTAAGGAATAGCATAGCATAGAAGAAATGTAGCAACTGTTGGCAGAATGAATGGACCTGGATCTGTCCAGGTCCTGAAGTGGTGACCATTCTCTGTGTGATAAAAGGACAGGAGTCAGAGGATTTATCCATTCTAGAAGACAGAATGTCGGGTTCCTCCCCGGTTTCCAAAGCACCTGTTCTAGTGCCTGGGAATGAACAACACACACTTAATAACTACTTATTAGATAGAATACAGTAGAATCCTGAAGCAAATTTCTGGAGTTTGGAATTTGGGAACATAGCAGTCTATAAAATAGGATCCTGGTGCACAGAGCAAAGGGCGAGGGAAAGCTGGATTTTCAGTCGTGGTCTCAATCAAGTCCCAAGCAAGAAACAAACTAAAAGTTTAACCTATTGGCGAGGGGCGGGGTGCTCTTTAAAAAGCTAGATGGAGGATAAAACTGTTGGTTGACAAGAAGTAGAATAGAGAATGTCACTGATTTATTTCATTGTGTTCTGATAAGCATTTAATGACTCAGTTTCACTACAACAAAGTTATTAGCAAATGAAGTTTCTTCCAGAAAAATTCATCCATTTCATTCTTTTGTCCCTATGTATGGGGAATTCTAAAATTAATTTCCATTCATATTGAATAGGGAGTACGGGTAAGGTGTTCTCAAAACTAAGGGTTATGAGGACTGAAAAAGAGTTTGGGAATCTGTCTTCTAGATTCCTGTGCTCCAGATTAGGGACCAGCAAACTGATGACCCACGGTCAAATGCAGTTAGTCACAGGTGGCAGCTGGATTCCTCTACACTCAAGAAGTCCAAGTTCTAGACTTCATCACACTAGAAGTCTATGCTGTAGACCCCTGTCCTCTAAGAATGAATAAAATGCTAGGATCCCGTGTTCTAGATTTCTATCCTACAATGATGAGTTTCCTAGAGGCAAGCAAGGCATAATGGAGATGGACAGAAGGCTGTTTCTTTCATGTTTTTCAGCGGCACTAGAACCTGTGACTCCCTCCCCCTGCCCCCTGCTGGTCTCCAAACTGCCCTTTTTGTCACTAACAAAATTACTTTCGAAATATTTCCATAAGATAATATAGTTATATACCAAATACTCCCTGAGGATATTCCCACCCTGGCTTGGGAACTTTTATTTTAGAATAATGGCTTCTAAAACATCAATTCCCAGAGCAAAGAATTCTCGAACATAGGAGGTTAGATCATCATCAGAGAACATGGAATCCTAGAATATGGAATTATCATAGAACTTTGGGGAGTTTGGGAGGAGGGGATGGAGTGGCAGGAAGCTGAACAAGAAACCAGCTAGGGGTTATGGGTCAAAGAGAGAGCTATGCCCAGAAGTACCCAAGGACTGACTTATGGATGAGGCCAAGTCCCACAAAGGGGGACCCCATAGAGACTAGAATTAAAAAAACAAAAAAACCTTGCTTCTTATTTGCATATCCCTAAACAGGTTTCTAGGGAAGAGACCACCCACTTATAACCAGTGCTTTTGCCCCAGAAAGTTCCAGAAATGCCACCAACACCTTCCCCCAAATGCCAGCTTCCTCATTTCTATTTAAGAATACACCAAACGGGGGGGCGGCTAGGTGGCACAGTGAATAGAGCACCAGCCCTGGAGTCAGAATTACCTGGGTTCAAATCTGGCCCCAGACACTTAACTAAAAAAAAACAAAAACAAAAACAAAAAACAACAACAACAACAAAACCAAAACTAGCTATGTGACCTTGGGCAAGTCACTTAACCCCAATTGCCCTCCAAAAAGCAAAAAAACAAACAGACAAAAAAAAAAAAACAAAAAGAATACACCGAACGGGGGGCAGCTAGGTGGCACAGTGAATAGAGCACCAGCCCTGGAGTCAGAATTACCTGGGTTCAAATCTGGCCCCAGACACTTAACTAAAACAAAAACAAAAACAAAAAACAACAACAACAACAAAACCAAAACTAGCTATGTGACCTTGGGCAAGTCACTTAACCCCAATTGCCCTCCAAAAAAAAAAATAAATAATACACCCAATGGGTTAAAATCCCAGCACTGACAGGTAATGCCTATTTGACTTTGGAGGAGTCATTCCTCCCTCTATAAAACAAGAGAGATAAACTAGATGGGGGCCTTTGAGGGCCAGGCTGTCTGTGTATTTTAAGCACAGTGTACCTGCAAAGGAATCTAGGTGGTACCATAGTGCATAAAACTCTGGCCCTGGAATTAAGAAGTGCTAAATTCAAATCCAGCCTTAGACACTTACCAGCTCACTTTACTGAGTCTGCCTCAGTTTCCTCATCTGGAAAATGGGGATAATCATAGCACCTACCTTCCAGGGCTGTTATATGAATCAAATGAGACAATATTGTAAAATGCTTTGCACATCTTAAAACATTCTGTAATAGCTAGCTATTGATGTTATTAAGGGGCTTACTATCAAAGGTAAGGTCCTGGCCTTAGGTTGAGAGCCTCTTTCCTATGCCCTTGCAGGGAGGAGGCTGTGGCTTACCACCATGTCATTCTGAGTCACCGGCCCATGCTGTGTCTCCCCCTGTAGACATTAGGTCTTTGATACTGAGCTGCCACGGGGTGCACAGCGGTGCCTTTGCTAGGTGAGTTCACTGGCTTACCTTGTGCCCAGTGTGGTGAAGGGAGGGAGAGAGAACCCAGAACACAATCCAGCCAATTGCATTTTTCAATAAAAATGAACTTTTTAATAAATTAATTTATTTTTAGTTTTCAACATTTACTTCCATAAGTTTTTAGTTTTCTCCACCTCCCTCCCTTCTCCCCCTCCCCAAGACTGTGTGCAATCTGATATAGGCTCTACACATACATTTATATTAAACTTACTTTGGCATTAGTCCCATTGTATAGAAGAATTAGAATGAATAGGAGGAATCATGAGAAAGACAAAACAAAACAAAATCAAAAAAGAGAGTAAATAGTATGCCTTGATCTGCATTCAGACTCCATATTTCTTTCTCTGGATGTGACTGGCATTTTCCATAATGAGTCTTTTGGAGCTGTCTTAGGTACTTGCATTGCTAAGAAAGGCTAAAGGTATCAAAGTCAGTCATCGAACAGTGTGGCTGTTACCGTGTATAATGTTTTCCTGGTTCTGTTCACTTCACTCGGCGTCAGTTCATATGAGTCTTTCCATATTTTTTTGAAGTCTGCCTGGTCGTCATTTCTTATAGCACAATAGTATTCCATTACATGCACATACCTCAATTTGTTCAATCATTCCCCAGTTGATGGGCATCCCCTCAATCTCCAATTCTTTGCCACCACAAAGAGAGCTGCTATAAATGTTTTTTATACGTGGATCCTTTTCCCATTTTTATGATGTCTTTGTAACACAGCCCTAGAAGTGGTATTGTTGGGTCAAAAGGTAATGCACATTTTTATAGCCCTTTGAGCATAGTTGCACATTGCTCTCCAAAATGGTTGGATCAGTTCACAACTCCACCAACAAAGCATTAGTGTTCCAATTTCCCCACATTTTCTCCAGTATTTATAATTTCCCTGTTTTGTCATGTTAGCCAATCTGATAGGTGTGATGTGGTACCTACAAGTTGTTTTGATTGCATTTCTCTAATCAACAGTGATTTAGAGCATTTTTTTCATGTGACTATAGATAGCTTTCATTTCTTCCTCTGAAAATTGCCTGTTAATATCCTTTGACCATTTATCAATTGGAGATTGACTTGTATTCTTACAAACTTGACTCAGTTCTCTATATATTTTAGAAATGAGACCTTTATCAGAGACATTGGTTGTAAAAATTCTTTCCCAATTTTCTGCTGTTTGTGCAAAACCTTTTCAATTTAATGTCATCAAAATTATCCAAAAAACGAACTCTTTATTGAAGTTTCAAACAGTAACCATAAACTGGCCACAAACAACCCACACTGCACATATTTAAAAACAACCCCACTTCACATTGTGCACATTTCCCTTCCCAATATCCCTGTTTGGTAGATAAGGATACAATATCATAGAATTACAAAAACTGGAGCTGGCTGTGGCTGCCCATATCCCCTAGACCTGCCTGTGATTGAAGAGTTCATCCCACATCTACCTGAAGAGACCACAAAGGCTATGGGACAAGATTTGAAGAAATATAAACTACTAGGTACCAATCAAGTGCCTTCAATCCTAATGGATTTTTGCTTAATCTAGCTCATTTTCTTTGTTTTGTTTGAAGGAAAAACTTGTCTCTTTCTCAATTAGGGGAGTACTCTTACCCCACCTCTCGACCCAGGGCTTCAGGCTACCAAAAGCCCTTATCTACTTGTGACAAATTGGAGAAAAGCTATTGATTTGCCTCCCTGAGATTCTTAGTGGTTTGTCTCCTCTAGTAGTCTTATGTATGTATGTGGACAGAGGAGAGAAAGACTTCTCCCTATTTGGAGAGTCTTTGCTTTGCAGTCTGTAGGGCGCCTCTGTCAGGCTGCAGAATCATGAATCCCTGGCTTCCAAGCAAGTTAAAGGTTTTTTGTTGGGTACTTGACCCACTTTTCCAGTCTAACTCCTTGCACTTGGAAGCCAACTTCAAATAGCTTATTACCTTGTCTAAAGTTTCTTTGTAAAGGCAGGCTGAGAATTTTTTCTCTCTCTGAGAACATTTGGAACCATGGGTGAACCCAACTGAACTTTCTGAAACACACCACGGCTGAGTTTTCTTACAATTCCAAGGTGACCACAATTGCTTCTGAGACCTGCCTTTGGCTGAGGGCTGCATATTGCCTCAGGAAATGAATGAAGGGCAGATTTTCTGACATTGCAGGATTTTGAGCCTGAAACAAACCTTGGGGACCACTGAGGTCATAGTGAAGGGAACTGAATCCCAGAGAAAGAAGGGGACTTTCCAAAGGTCATGTCTTGAGTTCAAGGCACTCTTGTGACTCAAATCCCCTGTTATGCAACAAGTATAGAACAGAATAGAAGAAGCAAAGTTCATAGAATTCTGGAGTTCATTTTACAGAAGAGGAAACTGAGGCAATGAGAGATCACACAGGTCACCAGTGGCAGAGGTAGGATTCAGACTCAGAAGTTGGCCCCCTTTCTATTGCACCCTGCTGCTTCCTAGGACAAAGGGCCAAGGTGAGCAGCAGAGATGGAATATTAAGGGGATTCAGGAAACTGGGGTGAAAAGCCAGGGCCAAAGGGGCCCAAGTTTTGGTGCCCTGACCATTGTCCTTGGGGCCCCTTTCTTGGGTATAGAGGAGGTCTTCTGAACCCCCAGACCTCCCTTGAAAGCATTTTTGGGCCAGGGCTTAGAACAGGGTTATCAGGGAGAACCTGAAGGCAGTCCAGGAAGGATCATCTACTTGAAGCTGTAAATTACTTTACAAGTATCTTGGAGGGGTGGAGGTGTTCATTTTACCTAGGAGGAAACTAAGGAGGAGAGGTGAAGGGCCATGCCCAAATTCCTGCAATATGGATTATGCCATTAATACACCCAGGAGGCAGGCGGTTCATGGGCACCCAGAGGAAGGAAAGGAAGAGCGAGTTCCGAAGCCCCAGGGGGGCAGGTGGAGGGTCTGGAACCAGCCCTTTCGAGTCCTTCCACTACAGCTCTGTGGTGATGGTCTTGGTGGTGACAAGCTCCATGGCCCCCAGCTCTGTGGCAGGCACAGGGAAGCTGTGGCTGGGCGCTGAGGCAGGCTCAGGAGCACCATCACACTCCTGAAAGGGATGCTGGTCCTGGTCTTCACCCAAGTTGCTGTTCTGGGTCTGTAAGGCTTTAGGTTCTTGGTGAAGGGGGAGGTCGACCCCTGGGAGGAAGGGCAAGAGCTGATGAGAGGTGAGGAGGTGGGGACAGGGGAGGTCCAACCCTATGGGGGGAAGGGCAAGAACTAACCAGAGGTAGAAAGGTGGGAGAAGGGGAGGTTGAGCCCTTGGGGAGAGGGGGAGAGCAAGAGCTGATGAGAGGTAGGGAGGTGGGGGAGAAACTAGGATCTGTCACCAGGCTTCCCCTTCCTCTCTCCTCCTCCACCCCAGTTCCTAAGCTTCCCATTTCTATCCCCACAGGTTTCTGCCCCACTCTCCCATCCCAGGCATCTCCTCCTTGTCACTGGCTCAGTTGATAGCCAAGAGTGGAGACAGCTGGGAGGCTTGGGAAGAGTGCCAGAACTCAGAAGTAACAGGACCTGGTTCAAGTCTCCTCTGGGGTCCCTGGTTTCTTCACCTTTAAAACAAAGACAAGATGGGCTAAAAGTCCTCTGAACTTCTGTCTGGCTCCAGACCCAGGAGCCCCAGGCTTCTCTCAGATATTGTGGAGGTCACAGCCTCCATGAGTTTCCTCCTCTGTGAATTGAGGGGGCTTAGAGGAGACAGTCTGAGGTTCCTTCCAACTCTGGCCCTGTTACTCTAGGATGTGATCACTGAGGCCCCTGAAGGCAGAGAAAGCCTGGGGAACGAAAACCCTCTGGAAACTCCCAGCCAACCAGGCTGACACGTCAATCAGGGCATCTAGAGCTGGAGGGAGCCCTAGGAAGCATTGATCCCATGTCCCATGTTGTCCAAAGATCCAAGGCTCCCAGAGACTGGTGGATGGAACTAAAAGGATTATATTATATTATGTTATGTTATATTATATTATATTGTATTGTATTATTCTATGTTATATTATATTATATTATGTTATATATTATATATTAAGTTATATATTATATGTTATGTCATGTCATGTCATATCATATTATATCATATCATATAGTAATATATAATTGTAAATAATTATATATAATATATAATTTATATATTATATTAGAATTGTATATATTATACATAATATATTTTATATATAATATATTATATTATATTTTCAGGTCCTATAGCTAGAGCTAGAATGGGCCTCAGAAGATGTGGAGTCCATCCCCCTATTTTTACAGATTAGGAAACTAAGGCCCAGGTAGGTGACATGATTTTAAGGTTTTCTAGCATCAGAGATGAGGTTTGAACCTGGGTTTTCTGACTTCCAAACCAGTTCTCTTGGTCTGTTTCAGTCTAGGGCTCTGACTGACACAAAGGATCAAGAATATGGACCAGTCCAAGAGGGCTGGAACCAGCAACTGCCTTCTCCTTGTGTCTTCCCGGACTGTGGGCCTCACTTACCTTGGGCTAGCTCCCTGCCAGGGCCGGCCTCCTCGTCATTGGGGGCCCTCTCCAGCCGTCTCTGCAGTAGGCACACCAGCACACCGTACAGCAGGGCCAGCACTATCCCCAGCCCTATAGGGATCCCAAGGAGGAGGTAGGGGCCTGGAAATACCCTGAGGAGTGAAGTCATTGACGTATTGGACACTTGGTTCATCACCGTGACTGTCTCTGAGGAGCTGGAGATGTTGTCTGGGGACAAAAAGAGTCAGAGACCCGGAAACTGAGATGGTAGAAAGTCATTTAGGTAAACTGAGATGGTAGAAAGTCATTTAGGTAGAGGGAGATAGAGGAAGACAGAGACAGACAAAAAGACAGGGAGATAGATGGAGAGACAGAGATCTAGAAAAAGGCAAAGACACACAGAGAGAGAAAAATAGAGAGACAGAGAGCAAAGGAAAGACATAGACTAAGAGAGAGATTGAAAGGCAGAGTCAGAGAGAAAGAAGACAGACGAAAACAGAGAGAAAGGGAAATACAGAAATAGATGGGAACAAGGAGAGACCAAGAGAAAGCAATAGAGGGACAGAGAGAAAAAGATAATAATGAAAAGAAATAGGGAGATAAATGTAAATAAAGGAGAAGAGAAATATGGAGAAAGAGAAAGAGAGAGAAATGTGGAGAAGGGGAGGAGGGAGAGAGAGACAGAGACAGAGACAGAGAGAGAGAGGAGAGAGAGAGAGAGAGAGAGAGAGAGAGAGAGAGACAGAGACAGAGACAGAGACACAGAGAGAGAGAGAGAGAGACAGAGACAGAGACAGAGACAGAGAGACAGAGAGAGACAGAGAGAGAGAGACAGAGAGAGTGAGAGAGGAGAGAGAGACAGAGAGACAGAGAGTGAGAGTGAGAGAGAGAGACAGAGAGACACAGAGAGAGAGAGACAGAGAGAGAGACATAAAGGAGAGAGAGAGATGAGAGAGAGAGAGAGAGAGAGAGAGAGAGAGAGAGAGAGAGAGAGAGAGAGAGAGAGGAGAGAGCGAGGCAGAGACAGAGAGAGAGACATAAAGGAGAGAGAGAGAGATGAGAGAGAGAGGAGAAACATAAAGGAGAGAGAGAGCAGCTCTAAGCAAGTTGTTTTGTTCTATAACTTAGAGAGTAAAAGGGGAGAGAGAGAGATCGGAAAAAGACAGAAGTAGGGTTACAATGAGACTAAAAGAGAAAGAGAAGCAGAGAGACTGATAAAAAAAAAAAATCATTGATGGAAAAGGAGCCGACACTTTCCCCAGCCCTGTCCCAGACCAGACAAACCTCCTCTTTGTCTCTGTCCTCAAGAGGGATGGAAGGAATGTGGAGTCCCTGGAAAGCAGAAGCCCTGAGAGCCAGAGGCCCTGAACAAGGCAGGAATATTAGCTCTTTAGGCCTCCCCAAATTCTCTGAAGGGGGAATGGGCCCCTGAGCTTCTTCTCACCCATGAGCCCACACTCAGGTGTGCTCACACCTGCCTACATGGATACCCCTCCCCCCAACATGTTCCATGCCTGTAACACAGGTGATGCCCCCAGATGCCTCGGCTGAAGGTTTGGGAGGATTTTTTTCTTCTGTTACATTAAGTCTTATATAGCTCCAGCTCAGCCTGGACATCTTGGGAGAGAGACAGAGAATGAAGAAGGAAAGGGCAGGATGGGGAAGAGAGGAAGAGATGGTGGGGGAGGAGGCAGAGAGCTAGAGGGAGGAGAAGAGGGGGAAAGGAGAGGGAAAGTGTCACAAGACAAGTAAAAGACAAAAAAAAGGGGTCGAAGGAGGAAGGAGGAAGGGAGTGTGAAGGAGGGACGGAAAGAAATGATTTCTCTCCACCAGTACCAGTTGACAGAGCCACCCAAGACATAAACCTGGGATCACCAAGTGCCTGCTTTCCCAGCAAGGACCTTCCTTGGTCTCCATGGCAAAGATGGGTCTGTCCTACTGTTTGCCTCCCTTCCCCCACCCAAGCCAGCTTGTTCTAATATCACACCCTGAGGTCCCCTGCCTGCCTGGCTCTGTCCATTCTCACACTGGGGCCTGACTGGCTCGTGGATCTGAGCGATTAAGGCTGCCCCATAATGGAACAGGCTGCTTTGTCCCAGGAGGTGTCTGAGAAGAGGCTGGGATAATCAGTTGTCAGGGAGGCTTTAAAGGGGACTCCTATATTGAGTGGGACATTGGACTAAATTGTCCCTAAAGGCCCCCACTAACTTCAAAGATCTGTGATTCGTGGATCCCAGAAAGACAAAGGAGGTGAGACAGAGAGAGAAGGAGGAGGAAGAGAAGGAGGAAGTAAAGAAGGGGGAGGGGGAGGGAGAAGAGAGAGATAATGAGAGACAGGAAAGGAAATGAGGAGAAAAACAGAGAGATATTATGAGAGAGACATAGGTGGAGACAGGAAATAGAAACAGTAGGGTGTTCATAGGTGGGAAAGAAAGGGGGGCCTCTGAAGGAGGTATGAGAGGGCCATAGACTGAAACAGCCAGCCATTCTGCGTAGGGGTCGTTGTTTCCACCCATCCCCTGCCCCATTTCAGGGCCCCTGGTCTCTGCTTGACTTTCCAATTTCTTCTTCCTTTGCTACAAAACTTGTGGCCTGATCCCCCACTTTGATCTGAAAGTGTTGACCAGCCCTCATGGTAGATGACCTCTCCTCTCTCAGCAGTCATGATACAGCTCCTCCTGGTTTTCCTCCTACCTTCCTGACTTCTTTCTTGATCTCCTTTGTCCACTGATCTTACTCATACTTTTTAAACAAAGGTTCAAACACCGAGGCTCCATCCTGGACCCTTTGTCTTTTCTCTTCTCTATTTCCACATTGTTTAGTGATCTCACTCATTACTGTAGCTTCATTTATCACCTGTGTGCAAAGGACTCCCAAACCTCCAGCACCCCTCACACTCTCCCTAGAACTGGAGCCCTGTATTTCTACCTACCTCTGACCCTCTTCTCCTGGGTGGCCTTCAAGTCCCTAGAACTCAATGAGTCAGGGATTCATCATTCTCTGCCCTGACCTAGGGCCCTAATGCCTCTTTCTTTCAGAGACCCCCCAAACCTTTTACAATGTGGTTCCAGCCAAGCTTCCTGGCCTCACATCATCCTTCATGGACCCTCCACTTACAAGATTATAGATCACTGAGTCACAAAGGGACCTTCTCTGCCATCTCCTTCAATCCACTCATTTTGCTGAGCAAGAAACTGAGGCCCAGAGAGTGAAGTGACCTGTCCAAAGTCACACTGACAGCACCCAGATTTGAACTCAAACCTTTATGACTCTATGCCTGGTGCTCCTTTTACTGCTGCCCCCTTTACTTCCAGAGATAGAGCACTTTGCAGAGCTAGGATAGCCAAGCTGGAGACTTTTCTCATTCTGCCCTTGCCCTCCTCCGCACCTTTGCTCATGCTGTCCCCTATGCCTAGAGCTCCTACTCCCCTTCTTCCTCTTAGGGCCAACTTGGAAGACACCACTTCCATGAAGTCCTCCTTGACTTGCACTCTCTGAATCCTAGAACATGTTCTCTCTCTTCCAATTTCTCTGAGCACTTTGACTGGACTTCTCCTCTACACTTATCTCCCATTCTCATTAATGGTCCTTATTTATGGATTTGTACTCTGCCCTCTACCCCTCCCCCTATGCTGTAAGTCTCTTGAGGGCAGGATCTATGTCATGGACACCTTGGGCTAGAATCCCCGTGTGGAAGCCTTTATTAGGAAGCTTTTCCTTATGCTGGGCTGAAATCAGTCTCTCCCAAAGCTTCCCCCATTGCTCCTGGTTCTACCTGGGAGGTGTGGGGGGGGAGGGGGGGCCACCAAGTAAAATTCTGGAAAATAGTTATCGGTTCCAGGCCCCCACCCAGCCCCCAAGTCTTCACATTTCCTTGATAAACACGTGTGTGCCTTTGGCCACAGTTGGCATGGAATACAAGAGGACAGAAGGGAGATGATGGAAAGGAGAGAGAAGGAGAGACAAGGTGGGAACTGGAGGGAAGTAGAGAAGAGGAGAGGGAGAGAAGGGAAAAGGAGAAAGAGAAGGGGGAGGAGAGAGGAAAGAAGATGAAGGGAGCAAAGGAAAAAGGAAAAGAGGGTGAGAATAAGGAAGAGATGGGAGAAGGGAAGGGGTAGAGATGAGGAAGAGGAAACTGAAGGGAAAGGGGTGAGGTGTCCCTACCAGCTCCGGTAGCCATGGGGGTCTGGTACAAATTGCATGGTAAGCACTTCCTGATGAGTTCATCGAAACACTGGGTAGGACATTTCACGCCGGCCCCTCCAGATCCTTGCCCCACCATCCTTGACTGCGGGCCTGCAGCTGCAGCTACCCAGCTACCCAGGAGGCTTTTGAAGGCAAGTATGCTGGGACCCCAGGAAGGAGGGGGCGGGTTTGGGGGTAGCTTTCCCCTTCCTGGCCGGCTCTTTGCTTCAGAGGTCACCTCCCTTGTCCCAGTCCCAGCAAGAAGGTACCTTTGGGCCAGGGGCCCTGACTGGCTGACTGTACCCACACCTCCCTTCAGTCTCTATGTGTCCCTCCCCACCACTCACAGTCCCAGCTTACTCAGCTGTCACACTCTGAGGCCTCCTCCTCTATCCCCAGGGGCCACTCACAGTAGAGCCTAGCCTGCCCGAGTCAGCACAAGAAATGAGGGCTGCCTCCAAGTGAACAAGCCACTTTGATGGCAAGTGAACTCCCCATCACTGCAGGTGTTCAAGTGTTATTTAGAGGGGCTTCCCACCCTAGGTGAGCACTTGGACCTGATGATTGATAAGAGATTTTTATGGAGAGAATCTCATCTCTGAGAGTCTGTGATTGTCTTCCTTCCCCTCCCCTCCCCAAACAAGGACAAGGTAGGTAACATAGATTCAGTGAGGCAGAAAGGAAGATAGAGAGAAAAACAAGTCTGAGAAAGAAACATGGGGTCAGAGACTGACCCAGCTGGAAACAGAAGAAAAAGAGAAACAAAGGTTTTTTTAGTCTTGGAGGTGGCTCCACCAGAAATAGGGACTGACAGAGCCAGAGTCAAAGCAGAGATAGAAACAAAGGCAGGGAAAGGGGCAGAGAGAGAAAGAGGTGGCAGCAGAAAGAAATAGAGATAGAGATAGAGGAAGAGAAAGGAAGGAACAGGAGACATAAAAAGAAACGGGCAGAGACAGAGACAGGAACAGAGAAAGAAACAGACACAGGCAGTCAGAGCCCCTGAGCTGGCATGACTGACCTCCTCTGCTCCTCCTCCCAGCCAGTTTGGCCTCCCCACCCCCAGCCACACCTGGTTCTCTGCTTATACCCTCTCCGTCCCCCTCCAGCCCTGGTGTTAATCTCCTTCCTTTGTGACAGACTTGTGGTCTACCCCAACTCTCTTCTCTCAGCCCCCCTGCTGATTACATCTTCCTTCAATGTCAGTTCTGTCCAAGCAAAGAATCCTTTTTGGGGGTCTTCAGCTCTTGGACTTCTCTGCAGCTTTCAACAGCTGACCATGCCCTAAATGCAGGGGTGATTAAGAGCCCCAACCAAGCCCCCATCTCTGAAGGGAGGGCTAGGGAGATCTGGGTTCTCTCCCTTTGGCTTTAGAGACACCCCTTCCTTCTGGTTCACCTCCTATCCCCAGGACCATTTCTTCTTTTCTTTCCCCCTGGCTCCTTGTCAAAAGAGCAGAAGGGAAATCCTTTGCTTGGCCCCACCCCCTAAATTCGGGTATCCCCCAAGGTTCTGTCCTCACCTAGAGACTGTCTCTTTCACTCCCACACCAACAACAGTGGTTTCCTAAGTTTGCCTACATCTCTACCTCTGACCTTCTAGTGAGCTCTCTGGGAGCTCCAGTCCAGAGCAGTAAAAGGATTGAGCATTTCTATAGGCTTTCAAGTTCCCAAAGTGATTAACAAAAATGATCTCTTTGGAGCCTGATAACAGCACTGGGAGGGAGGGGCTGTTATTATCCCCATTTGGTGATGTGGATATGCCCTCCAACAATGCAGATTGCAGCCCAGACCTGATTGTCCATTCTGCTCTCCTATGGAGTCAGTGTAGGGGGACCTTCCGGTGTGCTGGGGCCCTCCTCAGGGCTATATGAATCAGATGCTGTCACCTCCTATCCCCTATCCCTGCTGTACAGTATGCACAATAATATGTGTCGCTGCAGTTATTTTGATTAAGCCTGGACCCCTCTTCCAGGAAGATGTGCTGTCCATCATACTGCTCCCTCCCCCTTCCTCCTCTTACTCCCCTGGGAATATCTCTCTTGCCTCCCCCCCCCCCATCTCACAGTCTGGCCACGGCCCACTGACTTGACACAGGAAGGTGTGTAGGCGTCCTGTCCCTGCGTGGGTGAGCTGGTGATCCAGATGTGGGTTTGAGCTGGTGGGAGCTGGTGATAGCTGAGGAGGTGGTCGGAGGGGCTGGAAGCTGAGGCCCTGGGAGGTCAGTCACTGCTCCCAGTTCATCTATGGAGCTAGCATCTATAGAATGCTTTATGGTTTTCCAAGCACTTGACATACATTATCTCATTTGGTTTTCACCACAGCCCTTCTAGGTAGGAAGATGCCTCTGTTGTCCCCATTTTACAGATGAGGAAACTGAGGCAAGCAGCAATTAAATGGCTTGCCCAGAGTCACGCAGCTAGTGAGCATCTGACTCAGGGCTCCGGTTTTTCTGACTTCAAATTCAGCCATCCCAACACTGTCCTGTTCAGCTTGTTCAAGCCAGAAACAAAGTAAAGTGCAGTCTTGTTCATCTTGTAAAGTAGTGTCTGGCAACACAATAGGCTCCTTGATGGCTTCTTGTTGGAGAACTCAGAGGAGCCTCAGGGTCATCTGGTCCAACCTCATTTGCAGATGAGGAAACAGCCCAGGAAGGGGAAGAGTGGTAGAGCCAGAATTTGAACTCGGGTTCTTTGACTCCAAAAGCAGCCTCTTGTCCACTGTGCCAGATGTCTACTCCCTTCACCATTCAGATGAAGCACTTGATGCCCAGAGAAGTTAGGGGACTTGGCCAAGGCCACACGGCAAGGTAGGAGCAGAGCTAGAACCAGTTGCCAGGTCTCCTGAGCTCCCTTCCATCCAGTGCTCATGCCTTGACATGGAAGAGGGACAGAAGAGACCCCACTAGTAGAATGGGCCCCATTGCCAGCCAGAACTTGTGTGAAACGGTGTGAGTGACACAGTCTAAGAGAGACATTGAGAATCAAACACGGGGACAGGAAGAGGCACAGAGTCACAGGAGAATGGCATGATGATCCAGGCAGAGCTTTAGAGACACAGAGGTAGACAGAAAGGATAGTGAGGTGCACATCTATGTCTATCATCTATCTGTCTATCCATCTGTCTTCTATCCATCCATCCATCTCTCTCTCTCTCTCTCTCTCTCTCTCTCTCTTCCATCCATCACTCATCCCTTCTCACCTGTATCAGCTTGGGCTAGCTAGCTTAGTGAGACTGCACTCCAGACAAGGCCTGTCAACAGAGTAGAACATAGATACTCACACACCATCCTCTTGCCCCCACTGCCCATAACCGCCCCCCATCACTACACACCCACCCACATACACCACACACACACATACACACTCACACACACACAGAGTGAAGCACAGACTTGGTTCTGAACCCAGGCCAGCACCATCTCTTGATTCCTTTCTCTCCTTCTAGAGCAGAGTCCCCTATGGTTGGGGGCTGGAGAGTGAGGTTGGCAGGGTAGGGAGGAAAAGCAATGTATTCAACTTTCAAACACTGTGCTTGTTGCCAAAGTTCCTGAGCCTCCAGGCTCTCCCAGACCCTGCTGGCCTCCTGCAGGAAGTCCTGGTCCCCTTACCATACCCACCATACCTTCGGTCTTACAATGAGGAAGGGAGGAAATGCAGATAAGTTCACAGAGACTCATGAACCTCGGAGCTGGCTGAGGCCATAGGCTCCTAAATCCAGAGGTGGAAGGAATATTGGAGGTCATTGATTCTGACCCTTTCATTTTCCTATGAGGAAGCTGAGGCCCAGAGAGCTGCCCAAGGTGATGGGTGGTGAGTTTCAGAGAACCCAAGTCTACTGAGACCTTAAGAGGTCATCTAGACCAACCTCTTTGTTTAACAGGTGGCAAAATAGAGGCCCAGGGAGAGAGGGGACTTGCCCAAGGTCACTTAATGAGTCACTGTTAGAGCTGGGTTGAGTTAGATCCCTGGTTTCCTCCTTCCCATTCCAGGCAGAAAAGCCTCTAACAGGCTTGATGAAGACCCTGGGCCAAGAAAGGAGTGAGGTCAGAGCTGGACTGGGGCCCAGTGAGGCCAAAGGTGCAATTATCAGCTAGGCCTACAAGAGACTGAAGCCAGACCAGGATGTCCTAGGCTAACTCCTCAGTCTGGCCATGGCGGGTGGGGATGGGGGCTGGGAGCAGTGAGAGAGGAAACTGAGCTCCAACCCTACACGGTTGTTCCCACTCAGGTGGGATTTGGGGCCCAGCAGGTGACAGAATCAGTTTTAGTTTCTGTAATAAGGGAATGGGGAGCCAGCCCTGCAAGCTGGGGGCCTGGGGGAGCCTGGGATCTGGGACCAGAGAATCTGACTTCAGACACCTCCTAAGGAGCTGAACTGGGTGACAGCCACCGCCAGGGAGCACTGCTCTGTGCTACATGTGATAAACCCTTTCTTAGGTGTTCACTTGTGCATGCGGGCATATGGGCATGGGTACATGGGCACAGGCACAGGGACCTAGTCATGCTCACCTGACATTTGTGTGTGCGGTAACTTCTCTGAGTCCTAGGTCCTTTCACTGTAAAATGGGAGGGATTTTCTAAGCCCCTCCCAGCCCTGACATCCCCTATTCTCAGACCCCTCCCAGACCTGCCATTCCCCCTTCTAAAGTTCTTCCTAGCTCTGATATTCCAGATAATAAAGGCCCTTCTGGTCTTCCCATTCCAGGACACTCTTCCTTTAGGAAGTCATAGGATGTGGGGTGGAGAGAAGTGTGTGGATGGTGGAGGAGCATGGACATGTGCACAGACCAAGAAAGTGGACCATTCCCCAGGCTTTGGCTCACTGTGAGGTGGATGGATGTGCCCACGTTCTCTGTCCCAGCTCACCTTCTTTCCAGGGCCAGCCCCTGGGGAGGCCAGAGTCCCCAGGGGAATTTGGCCTGAGTCCTACAGAACTGAAAACAGCCGTTTTCTTCCAGGAAACCGAGGCACCTGAGAGCCCACAGACTTTCTTGGAAGGGTCCTGAGGAGTGGTATTGGTGAGGAAATTCTTGGTCCATAACAGCCCCAGCACCCATGTGCTTTCCCTCCAGGCCTTTTCTGAGCTGGCCAGGTCTTTCTTGGGGCCAAGGGTCCTGAGAGTGAAGACGCTGGGGCCATGGCTTCTGAAAGTTAGACAGGGCAGTCTCTCTCTTTTTTTTTTTTTTTGCAGCTTTATTACACTTCATAATATTTTATTTTTTTCCAATTATGTGTAAAGATAATTTTCAACATTCACTTTTTAAAAATGTTTTTATTTAAAGTTTTGAGCTCCAAATTCTGTCCCTCCTTCCCCTTCCCCCTTGGGGAGCAATCACATATAGGTTATACACGTGCAATTATGTAAAATATTTCCATATTAGTCATTTTGTACAAGAAGACCGAACAAAAGGGAAAAAAATGAAAGAAAATTAAAATAGGCTGCTTCAGTCTGTATTCAGCTCTTTCTTTGGGGCAGATAGTATGTTTTATCATGAGTCCTTTGAGATTCTTAGGTGATTGTATTGCTGAGAGCTAAGTCGATCAAAGTTGATCATCCCATAATGTGGCTGTTACTGTGTATAATGTTCTCCTGGTTCTGCTCACTTCACTCAGCATCAGGTTATGTAAATCTTTCCAGTATTTTCTGAAGTCCTCAGGGCGGCCTTTGGACTCCTCGGGAGCCCTGCCCCCCTGTTTATGGAGCCCCAAAGAGGCAGGGCTAGCCATTCACAAAGGTCTCTCTCCTCTAGCAAAGATGCCTTCTCAACATGCCTCTCCCTCTTCTTTCCTTTTCTCTGACCACTCATTGAGAGCAATCCCCCACCTTGGGCAGGGTCCTCAGAGCTCAGTTCTCTGCCATGGTTCTGGGGTTGGGGTGGGAGGTACTGTCTCTGGAACTCTGATTCCACCACAGCTTTCAAGTCCTCCCCTCCTGTGACTTGTGAAAGGAGCATGGGTGGGGGCGGGGGGAGCCCTCAGGCAGGGTTACTGGGGGTTGGGGAGGAATGTTCCTCCGTCCTGAGTCTGCCCTCGATGACCTCTTGGGACAATCTGAAGTCAAACCCGTTGGCCTTTCTGCTCCCCAAATAGTGTTCTCCAAACCATCCAGTCAGATCGTGAGTAGTTATAGCCTTATCCCCATATTTTAGGAGAAACTGAGGCCTTATGCTAGGACAATTGACTAACTGTGGTGTAAACCTTGCCCAAACTCACAGAGGAGACCTGCTGATAGTAGAAAGCTAGTAAGTGTCAGGGATAGGGTTTATACCCAGATTTCCTGATCCAAAATTCAGCCCTGGAGGAGGAAAGAAAAGAGAAAGGGAGGCAGTCAAGCCATTGTCCATTGCAACCTGCCTCATGCAATCTTGGGAAACTTCTAAGCTCCCTGGGCCTCAGTTTCTTCCTCTGCAAAATGAAGGGTGGGGCTAGGTGGCCTTCCCAGGCCCTTCCAGATCTCAAGCTCCCACCTCTTCAGCTTCTCCAGCCTCTACTCCATCCAGCTGAGGGTCCTCACTGTCCCTAGAACTCTCCTTACATTTTTTCTATTCCGTGGCTTCTACTTGAGCTATTAACCTACACGGCTGTGCTCTTTCCCCCTCCTCACCTCCTCTGAAGGGGTCCTTCAGTGCCCAGCTCAAGCCATCTTCCTCCAGGAGTCCTGCCCTGACTACCACTGGATGTCTTGCCCTTTTCTGGTCCCCTCCCACTCAGGGCTACCGAGGCTGGTGTGGATTGCTCTGTGGCTGCTTCCCGCTCCTCCCAGGGAGGTCCCATCTAGGAGCACATTGTTTCAGCAACTTGGTTGCCTTTGGGAAGATCACATCCCTTCTCTGGGTCTCAGTTTCCTTCTCTGTACTAGAAAACCTCTTTTTGTGCCACATAGCAGGATAGAACCTAACACTAATCTAGTCTAACCCCTCTTTTACAGAGAAGGAAACTGAGGTCAAGACAAGTAAAATCGACATGCTCACAGCTAGTACATTTCTAAAGCGGCAGAATTTAAGCTCCAGGATGTGACAGAGCAGGAATTTGGAACCACGTGCTTGGTTCCTAAACCTCTATTTTCCCATCCTACCACACCATTTACCTGGGCCTGCATTTTTAAGGTTCCCTCCAGGTCTGCATACCCAAACCTACTTAGCTTTTCTGTGTGCTCCATAGCCAAGCAGTAGAACCAGTATGGGCACTGCTCTGCTGTTTTGTTTTGTTTTCTTTTAAATAGCATTTTATTTTTTTCCAATTACATGTGAAGGAAATTTTTAACATTCATTTTTAAATAAAATTTTGAGTTTCAAATTTTCTCCTTCCCTCCTCCCTAAGACAGTAAGTAATTTGATATAGGTGCTATGTGTGCAATCATGTAAAACACATTTCCATATTAGTCATGTTGTGAAAGAAGAAACAGAACATAAGGAAAAAAACCAAAGAATAAAGAAAGTGAAAATAGTCTGCCTGGATCTATATTCACACTGCATCAGATTTTCCTGTGGATGTGGATGGCATTTTCCATCAAGTCCTTTGGAATTGTCTCAGATCATAGCATTGCTGAGAAGAGCTAAGTCTATCAGAGCTGATCATCCCGCAATGTTGGGTTCTGTTGTTCTTCATTTGAAGGTATTTTGTTCCCTAAAAATTCAGAATTTCCTGCAGTCTCCAGTGCCCACCCTTTCCCTGCCCCACCCACACCCACAGTTAACCTTTACTTGCTTTCCACCAAGCCAGGAGCTCATTGACTGGCAGGGCCAGGTCCAGGACCCAGGCAAAGTCTCCTCCCCTCTTAGAATGTGAGCTCCTTAGGGCAGAGATAGTGTTTTGCTTGTCTTCATATCCCTGGCACTCAGCACATTGCCGGGAATATTAATAAATTCACTTGATCGATGTTCATTGACTGACTGGCTCAATCAACATGTGACCTTGCCCTAGAGTTTGGCAGCTACTATTCCCTACCCCAAACCCCCTCTGACCTCCTTAATGAACTTGGCAGGAAATTCTCAGGATGTAGAGACAAGGATGGACAGAAAGTGATTAAGACATGGAGGTAGGGAGAGACACAGAGAGACACAGACAGAGAGAGACAGAGAGACAGAGACAGAGACAGAGAGAGAAGAAAGGGGGGGAAGGAGAGAGCAGAAACAGAGACATGAGAGAGGAGATTGAGCAGAGTCAGAGACAGAGATAGAGATACAAGAGACAGAGAAAGAGGAGAGGGGAAAGAGTGAGGGAAATGGAAAGGAGCAGACAGGAGAAAAAAAACAAAGGGAGAAAGGAAAAACATAGGAGAAAGATGGGAGAGAAGATGGAGAAAGAGGAAGAAAGAGACAGAAAAAAATAAGAAGAAAGGTAAAGGGGGAGAGGGGAACCAAGAGACATCAAGGAAGAGACAGAGAACAAAGTCATTTATCTTGCAATATTTTTTTTGGTGGGGGGAACAACCAGCCCTCAAATGTTGAGTCCATCAGTTGAAGGAACATGCAATGTGGAGGAGCCAGGCTTGGCTTTTGTGCCCTTAGTCATTTGTGTGCTCAGGGGCTCTCTTCCAACTCTGCCGATATGGTGATGGCACAAGGGGAGAAGGTGGAGGAGGGGGGGGCGTTAGAAGTCAGAAAAGGAAGGAGAGGGAGTTGAGAGGAGGAGGTCTTTATGGTTAATGATTAAGTGATGTATGTTTTTTACAGTGATGCCCTATAGCTGCAAACCACAATTTCAGAATCAGAATTCAAGGTTACCCACAGGGCAATGGAACTGGACACAGATGGTCTGTGGTCTGACCATGGATGATTGATCCTCAAGGAGCAGAGCAGGAATCTCCCAAGACTTGCCTCTGGAAGAGGAGGAGAGCCCACCCCTATGCTCGCTCTCATCCGTGAGAGGGAGAGAGGCCCCCCCCAAGCTGCACTGGTACCCAGGGAAGTCTTGGTCAGCTTCCAGCACATGGGGTGGATGGCCTCCTTCCAGTAGGCCAGTGGATGGAAGAGATTTGCCCCATGAGAATGCTGAGGTGGGCTGTGGCTCACCTTCAAGGAGGTGGCAAATCCAATGATGAGCTGGAGCATTGAAGGCAGGACCTAAATGTTCCTCGGGGTCCCACCCTGCTGACTTTCCTCAGACACACAGGCCCACGCCTGCCATTGCTGCCTCACCTCCCTGCCTCCGGTTATCTGCTTTCAAGAGCCACCACATGGCCCTCCCTGGGCACAGCTAGATGTACAAGGTATCCCTAATAACCTCTAACATAATGAAGGCATGGGGCCAACTGGTTGGTCAAAAGGGGCTGTGTAGTTCAATAGGAAGTGCTGAATTTGGTGAAAGTGACCTTGGACACATCTCTGGGCTGCAGTCTCCCCGTCTGTAGAATGAAGAAGCTGAGCTAGGTAGTGTCTGAGGCCCCTGCTGGCTCTAAATCTTCCAGTGTGTCTCCAGGTTGGGCCCCTCAGGGAGGAGTCTCTCACTGGACAGTCAGGGATCCATCCGAACAACTCCAGAGTGGCCCTGAATGATCCAGAGATAGGGCAGCACTCAGGGGAGCCCCCGCCCTGGGGCAGTTGGTCTCTGTGGGGGCCCAGTTGGGACAGTGGCCTTTGGAGATTGGGCCTTGGGCCTGGCCATTGATGCCCAAGACTGAGCTGAGGCTGGACAGCCCCTAGGGCTGTGAGGTGGCAGCATTCCCTTATTTAGGAATCACAGGAGGCCCCTAATCAACAGGCATTGATGGAGGTCCTCCTTTGTGCCAGGGTTGGCTCCTTATTCTAGAAACTGTAAACTAAAGGGAGGCAGGAGCCTTTACTTTTAGATTTCCTCTCCTCCACAGCCCTAGAAGGGGGTTCTCTCTAGAGAGAAAGGGGCAGGGGGTGGGAGCTAGAGTCATGGGGTCTGGATTCAAGGCCCAGAACTCAGCATGGCTTAGGCAAGGCAGCTCTCTCTGCTGCAGTATGGGATCCCAGCATCTGGGCAGTCCAATCTCCTTATTTTACAGGTGAAGAGACTGAGGCCCAGAGAGATGAAGTGACTTGCCCAAGGTCAACCAAGCAGTAAGTGCCAAAAGCAGGATTTGAGCCCAGGTCCTGGCACTCTTGAGTTGGTGCTGTAGGACCTCCTGCTGTCCAACAGGCATCCCTGGGCTGGGGAAGCCAATGGGCAGCTCTGGATGTTAGAGGGCATCAGGTCCTTCCCCAGACTCCCTACCCCCATTTCCAGTTCAAGGGGACTCCTGGGTGGCCATCCCAAACCAGAGAGACCCAGTCCTTTGGGGGTGGCCTTCTTTGGAGGAGCTCCAATTGCCTTGTAGACAAGGACACTGGGTGCTTCTAGGAGGCAGCCCAAGGGTCAGAGGTGAGAAGCCCAGCCCAATGAGGCTGTTCAGAGGCCTCTGCTCCCACCCCTCTCACCCACAGGCCTCCAGTGAGGATGTGAAGGCTGGGGGCTGCTGGCACAGGAGCCAGCAGAGCCTGGCACAGAGCCTGCTCCCCTCTCCTTCTCCCAAGCTAGCGAGGGCATCTGGAAAGTGGAGCTGAGCTGGGCTCTTCCAGGGCTGCCGACCGTCCCCAATGAGCCCCTTGGGCCAACTGTTCAGCAGGCCTCACTTCCTCTAGGGGGAAGTGTCTGGAAATTAAGCTCTCCCACCATGGAGGGTGACAGGGGCCCAGGGACACATAGCCTAGAAAGGCAAGAGGTGGGAAGGGGCTGGTGGGAAGCCGGGGGAGACAGCCAGGCATCTCCCCCCACCCCCACCCCCGAATCCTTGGTACAAACATGCCATCTAGCTGGAGTAGACCATTCCAGAGGAAGCTTCTTAAGCTCTCTGCTGTATCCACACAGTTCACCAGGGCTTTGGAGGATGGCAGAGGAGTGTCTGCCGACATTCTTTCAGTTCCTGGGACTGAGGAGCTGTTAAAAATAGTTTCCTGATGCCTTTTGTCTCCCTCCAGCTCATTCCCCATCCATCCCTCCAGCCCAACCCTCCCTCACAACCATCAGGCAAAACCAGGATAAACAGACATTTCGACCATGTTTAGTCTTCTGTCCCCTCCAAGAGCTATCCCCACTCTTGGGGATGGGAAAGGTCTGAAGCCTTCTTTCTCCTCAGAGGCCTTCACTGGTTTTTCCATCACTGAGTTCAGCTTCCTTCAAGTGATTTGGCCATTTACTTGAGTGTATTCAAGTACAGTCTCCAGTTTGGGTTTCTGCTCCTTTCCAATTGCATTCATGTAGACCTATCTTGCCTGGTTTCTCCACATTCCTCGGGGTTCTCATTTCTCAAAACACAATAATGTTCTACTATGTTCATGTTCTCTGGTTTTGGGGCCATTCTCCAATTGATGGGCAGTTCCAATTCTTTGGCAAAGGGCACCACTATGGATATTATACCCTAGGTTGGACCTGACTTCTTGGAGGGTCTGAGTCCCGTTGTGGGATTGTTGGATCAAAGGGCATGGATCACTCCATCGATTTTCCTGTAGAATACCAAGATGGAAGCCACAATTGTTGGGAACATTTCCAGCCAACCCAAACACCTCCAATACTGGCCGTTACTTTACCTGGTGCAAGGTGAGACTTCATTTCTCTTCCTAGTCATTCTTGTGAGATAATTTCTGGTTTGCAAATTAAAAAAAAATACATTTGTACACAGAACAGAGAGAGGATTGTACATGAAACTCTAGATCCCCATTCTGCCTGGCCCCCTTTTCTTTTCAAGTACAGAATTGTCAAGTCCTGAAATAAATCAAAGCTGTGAGTTGAGGAATAGTGTCTTTAATTTGAGATTACAGGGCAGCAGACCTTCCAGTCTGGGGGATGACAGGTGGATTTCCCAACCAAAAAAAAAAACCATGAAAAACTGTTTATAGTTCAGGAGGAGAGGGGGAGGCAACTCGAGGTAGCAAGGCTGGGTCATGAGAGCCCAATGGGCCTTGGCAAGCCGGACAAGGAAAGTCACTTTGGCCTTCATGCCATGAATCCCAAGGGAAGGGGGCAAGGAGGGAAGAAGCTGAGATCCAGCTGGGCTCTCCCATGAGGCAGGATCCCTGGGTGGGGGGATCTAATCCCAGTATTTTAGGGGCAGGAGTGTAAGGCCATGTTACAATCAGTACTAACAATTTTCTGTCATCACATTAACAATTGTATTAACAGTTTTGTCCAAATAAAATTCAATACGTAAGCCCCCCACCCAATGTCCTGCCGGTCTGTGATTCCTTCAGACCTACTTCCTATTTTCTTCTGGACATTGAGAGAAGTTTGTGAATCCCTGCCATGGATGATGTCTCCTTCTGAGCTGCTCTTGGGGTTATGACTGCGTCCCTTCTCCTTCTCTATGTGCTCTGACACAGAGATTTGGTGAGATTTGACTGGAATCCTGTCCCCCCCCCACACACACACATACACATACGAACGCATGCTCACTCACTCCCTTTGGTTCTCTGCCTTGAGTTCTACTCTTGGAGAATTTCCCCCCTCAGAGCCCAGGCCTGGTCCAGTCCTTCAAGGGCTACTCTCTCACTCTCTCTTTTTTAGACTGAAGAAGATGGTGGCATTTTCTCTTTGGTGCCATATTAAACTGTGAGATTGGCTGCTGTTCAGAATGTAAGGGTTTTCTGTCAGGGAAATATATCCAACGGGCCTAAAGACATTAAGGTAACAGGGGCAGGGGGGTGTAAAGGGGGGAATTGGGTTGGTTTTGTTCTGGTTCATTTTTAATTAAGCCTAATTTTGCAGAGTAACAACAACGTTCTAGACAGTCCAGAGATGGGCACAGATTCCCGGGCAGCTCCCCCCCTTCCTACAGCAGGGCACAAGGCTGGTCACTGGCAGTCCTGCAGAGGTCAGTCTGGAGATGTCCCTGGGGGTGAGCTCGGTCGTGAATCCTGAATGGTCAGCTCCAGGGACGGTTTCATCATAGACAGCAGGTTCAGGGCCGACAGGCCTGGCACACAGCCCGCACAAATCTGCAGAATTCGAATAAGGCGCTGGGCCACTGAAGCTCGGAAGGATTCCACCTAGAAGAGAAGACAGAGATTAGAAAACATCGTGGCTGGTGGGGAGGGAGGCTGGTCCCGTCCTTCCTAAAGCTAAATGGTCAGTCAGTCACTCACTGAACAAAGGTACAGGGGGCATACAGGCAGGGGCAGGGGCTCATTTCGCCTTCTTCCTCCTCCCAAGGTGGGCCCATTCCTGTTCTATTACATTCACAGTCAGAATTTAGCCTCCCACTCGGGTTCATGGAGATTTAAAACTCTGACAAACCCCTCTCGAACCCCTCTTTAAGCAGCTACCAACCAGCTGGGGGAGGGGTTATTAGCATCACAAAGGCCTCTTCCCCCGCAGGGTTCACTTAAACAATGAGCCCCCACAGTGGATTTAAAATAGGGTTCAATTTACAGGCCCGTGACTCACACCTTTCAGGAACCAAGGCTGCTCCTATCCTGAAGAGCACCAGAGGACAGTTTACAAAGTCAATCTTCAGGCAAACCAGTGAGTGGAATTCTACTTATCCCCATTAGGCAGATGAGGAAACAGAGGCTCCCAAAGGTTAACTGACTGCTCAAAGGTGCACAGCGGGTGTGTGTCTGGGTTGGGGGCTGGACCCCAGGCTTTCTCAGAGGATTCAGGGAAACAGAATGGACAACTTTAGGGGAGGTCCTGGCGCTGTCCATGGTCCTGCCCTCCTGTGGGGTCAGCAGGGCAGGGGGAAAGTGTAGAGAAGACTCAAGGAGGAGGCTAGAGCCCAAAGCTCCTTCCCCAGCCCTGTCAGTTCCCTGCAGGGGTCCTCACCAACCCTAATGGAGGTTGGGTGCCCTGCTACTAACCTGCTGGGTCGCTTTAGGAAAACAGCTCCCCCTTTCTGGGTCTGTTTCCTCCTGGGGAAGGCGAGTGCATCTGAACAGGATAAAGTGACCCAGACCCTGCCCCAGACCCTGAGGTGACCACCATGAATGAAGGCTATGCACAAAGGAGGAGAGGCTGTGGATGGAGGGAAGGAAAGTGTTCAGGGGTCAGAGGGGCTGGGAGGGGCTGAGTTCAAATCTACGCTATTCCCTAGGACTTGGGTGACCTCCCCAGACCTCGGTAGAATGAGAGGGTTGGCCAGCGGCCTGCCAGCGTCCCTTCCCTGTCTATGTAGATCTAGCATCCCAGGAGTCTAGCAGGACAAAGGTTTCTTCGTTTCCAGGGCCCCAGAAATGGCCCCCCAGGGAGGGGAGCAGCTCAAGGGGCCTTTCTTGGTCTGCCCTGCCATCTAGTGGGCACAGAAAGAATGACCGCCATTGGGACTGTCCAATGTATGGGAGGCCAGAGAGGAGGTGTAGCCAGAACTGGACCCTAATCCAGCCCCCTGCCCACAGGGCTGGCTGGGCAGCCCCTCCTTCCTTTGTCTTGTGATTCCACGTCAGTTCTCTCCCAAGGACAGCAGGGCCCAGGAGCCGGACCAATGAACCCCGGGGGGGCTCGAGCTGGGATCAGATGGGGGGGCACTCAACTGTGTCCAGGGGGGGCGGTCAAGACCAGTCATAATTATGAGGGTTGCTATCAATAACCTCCCCAAATACCTTCCTCTCTTGTCATGGCCTAGAGGGGAACCCTGGGCTGGACCAGAGGAATTTGAGTGCTGGCAGAGCCTGCAGAGCTGGAGAAGGCCCGGGCCGCAGACGGTCAGGGCAGTGGGCATCCAGGGTGAGGGATCGAGGCCTGGGCTACAGACGGCCAGGGCAGTGGGCATCGGGCACCAACCTGGCTGTCAGCAATCCACTGACACCATGTGACCCTTCTCTCCAGGCCTCATCCTCTGTAAGGAGGGTGCTGGTCTCAATGGCCTCCCAGGTCCTTTCCACCTCTTACAACCATTAATGGGGAGATACCCAGAGCATGCTAGGCACCAGGAGGACCGAGACAGTAGAAGAACTGCCCCTGTCCTCCAAGAGCCTCTAGAACAGTTAAGGAGATAACACGCTTGGACAAGTGGTCAGGATGACCATTCATGTCTTTTGAGGACGTCCAGATGGCCCAGTAGCCATCCTTCCATCAGAGCCCCATGAATACCCCTGAGATCACAGGCTGGCACCTGGTTCAGAGAAAGAAACTGAGGCCCAGAGTCACACAGCTAGGAGGACGCCCAGGCCCATCCCCTGCCCACTAAGCCAGCCAGCATCAGAACCAAGGCAGGATGTGGTCAGGGTTAGAGGGGTGTGCAGCAGGCCTGGAGCACCTGGGTCTTTGCCACGACACCCCCTGGGGGGGCCCTGGGGCCACGTACTTCCTTTCCTTCCCTCCCCTGTAAAAGGTGGGGGGGGGCAGTCTAGACATGTAGGGATGATCTCATTCTGCATGGCCCCCAGGGCAGGGTCAGGAGCCAGGGCAGAGGTGGCAGCACAGAGGCTGCCCAGAGGGACCAGTGTCCCCAAAGGGAGGGGCTGCCTCCAAGGTGATGTCCCTGGGAAATCCTCCCTGGAGCAAAGGCCTCCCTGGGGTAGGCCAGCAGAAATAGGCTAGACCTGGGAGTCCTCACATCTCCTCAAGACCTGGAGGGAAGACACAGGCCCTGCCCTCTAGGCCTTCCTACTTCCTTAGCCCATCACCCAGGGGGCTACTTTGTACCCCCAGCACTTGGTACAAGCCTGGCCCACAGGAGGCTAACTGGCTGCCTCAGGGCGAGGGCCACCCCAGGGACACAGGGACGGTCAGAGGAAATGGAGCCCAAGCTGTAGCCTGAATAAAGGGGCAGCATTGAGGGGGCCAATGAGAGGGAAGGGGCAGACATGCCCTGAACAGACCAGGAACGTCCCAGGCCCTCCTTCCCCCCCAGTGCATCCTGAGCCTTCACCTGCTTTCCCCAAACAAACAAGGAGACCCCTTTATGGAATGGCTCCCCAGTCAGGTGGGAGGAAGTGCCCAGGGGTGGAGGTGGCCACTGAGGCTTGGGGTCTGAAGGGATTTGCCCAGGGTGCCGGCACTGACTGCTTCTCTGTTTGAGAAGAGGCCTTGGCCCCTAGGTGAAAAGCCTTGGGGACCTACCAGAGGGATGCCAGGGACACTGCCTGGGCCCTGGAGCATCTGCCCTCAGTCCTTCGTGCTGGGCGCCAAGACATGTACAGGTAGAAAAGGCCCTTCATCAAGGCCCTAGCTGCTCCCTCCTAAGCAAGGGAGGGAAGGGCCAGAGTGCTGGCAAAGGCACATGTGAGCCTGAGCTGGGCTGGGATGCCAGGGGGCCTTACCTCCAGGTTACCAAAGAGAAGAAGGCTCTGGTAGGTGGTGGCCATTTTCTTGATGGCGTCCATGTGGATACTGGTGTTTGGCTCTTTTATGACTGGAAAGGGCAGACAGGATGTGGTCTGTATGGAGAGTGGCTAACCCACCCCTACCCAGCGGTCACAGACCAATTGTCCAGCCCTGGCCCCTTGATACCAGAGCAGTCAGGAAGACCAGTTAGACTAAAGACCCAAGACCATGGGCATCTAGAACCCCTCAAGATGTGGGAGACAGGAAGTGAACAGATGAAGGGGGGCGGTGTATAGTGGAAGAGTCCCAGCCCTGAGGTCCCAGGCTTTGGGGTCAAATCCCCCCTGATGTTTGCTGCCTGTGCTATCATGACTAAACTGCTCCCCAAGCATCAGGCTAAATGCTCCCTGGGGACCCTCCCGGCCTGCTGTCCAGAGCCCAACCCAGCACCGCCTACCTCCAGTGACCAGGAAGCACACCTTCCCCAGGAAGAAGCGGGCGTCCACATGAGGCAGCGACATCTGCACAGTCCTCAGGCTGGGCCAGGGCAGAGATGGGGAGGACACAGTCACGAGACCAAGAAGCCACTCTTCCTGAGACCCTCCTGCCCATCCCCTGACCCTGACGCCCTCCATGGCAGGAAACAGACAGTGATGGTTAGCTCCTCCTTCCTTTGCAAAAACAAGGGGGCTGGAGCAGGAGTGCAATCAATCAGTGAGCACTAACTAAGCACCCACTGTGTACCAGGCACAGGGCATACAGAGCCAGAAGTGAACCAGGCCCTGTCCTCAAGGACCATGGTAATGCCCTTCTACCAGGGAGAGGACGGACAGGCATCTGAGAACACATGAGGGAAAGACAAGGTAATTGGCAGAGGGGAGGGTTCCTCATGGAGAAAGAACGTTGCCCTTGAGTGAAGCTCTTGAGGAAGTGAGGGATTCCAAGGAGCAGATGAGGAGGGAGGGCATGCCAGGCAAAGGCATGCCTGTGCAAAGGCCTGGTGATGGGAGATGGATCCCTGAATCGACAATCCCCACAAAGTACATAGGAAAGGTTCAAAGGGCTCTACACATTCTGAGGAGGAAGAGGTCATTCCCAGATGGTGGAAAGGAGGGAGCCTTCCCAGGAGCCTTTGAATTTGGCCTTAAAGAATGGGTATGATTTAAACAGCTGGAGACCAAAGGGGAGAAAAGGAGGAAGCACCAGATGTCACTGAGGAACCAGATGAGAGGTGCTGGGCTGGTCCCAAGCAGGGAAGGCTTCCAGCACTGGTGGGTGGCCTTCCTGTGATAGACTTATAGAAGGACACCCCCCCCCCCCAGTCCCTCAGACTGGCAGGCATCCCTCAAGGGCCCCAAATGCCAAGGTCACACAGGAACACGCCTCAAGAAGCGAGTCCCAGTAAGAACAGGGGTATGACACCACCCTGACCAGGGATCCCTGGGGCAGCCTCCTGTGTGCCCAGCTGCTGGGCCAATAGCAGAAAAGGATGTGGACATGTCCCTGATGAAGGCACAAATGCCCTAGACCAGGGCACGATTCCTTACAGACGTTCACTTCATCTGACCCCCCGCAGGGGGACAGTGGCCTGTGGAGCAGGAGCATCACCCCCAAGGCCTAGAGAAGCCCCACTGGTACATAAGGTCCCAGGCCTTTGGAGCTATAGCCTGGCTCCTGTGGGCCATGCCTCCTCTCCACAGTGGGAGTCCCTGCAGATTTTCCAGCAGGGGTTTGTTGAAGCTGGGGTGCAAGAAGGGGGTGGGGGGTGATCAGGGTCTGTGGCAGAGCCAGCTGCTGGAAGGAGGAGGGGCAAAGGAGCAGCTCTGGGAGCTCAGGGGACTTTTGGGGATGGGCTCAAAGGATCAGTAACTAAAGCCTGGCTGCCCCTCCCCCCCTGCAGTGGGAGGAAGGGGAAAAAGGGGGCCCATCCACGGCAACCACGGCTGATGGGGAGCCAGCCTCAGCTCATCCTCAGCTCAGGACAGGGCTGTGAGAGGGCATTCCTGGGGACCAGGGCCAGGCAGGGCCAGCCGGACCCACAGCTGCCCTGGGAGGCTCCCAGGGCCCTGAGGGCTGGAAGCTCACCCACCCCCACCCCAGGCTCACCTGTGCTTGCTTCGAAGGCTGAGCACGAAGACGATGAGGTCAATGCGGGGCCGGAAGCACTCCCTGTCAGGGGGCAGAGGGAGACAGGAGGCCACGTGCCTGGGAAGGAAACAAGGTGCCAGCTACCACCCCCTCTGCAAAGGGGGCGCATGGTCCAGGGGCGGGTCCACCATCCACCCCCGAGCCCCAGGGTATATCCAGGCCCGGTGCCCAAGGCCAAGGCCACAGACCCCAAACAGGAAACTGTCTCAGGAAGCGAGCCCCCCTGCACTGCCTGGGGATCCCTGGGGCAGCCTCCTCTGTGCTCCCAGCAGCTGGGCAAGGGCAGAAAATGACATGGAAGCATCATTGGTGAGGGCACCATGATGAGGCCTGACCATGAGCTCTGGTACAGCCAAAAGGCAGCCTCTCCTCAGCCTGTCTGAGTATCTGCAGAGGGCCTGGGGCTCAGGGCCCAGGTTAGAATCCCGGCTTTGTGACTGCCTGTGCCACTCTGCATTTGGCATTCCTCCCATCAGGCCCTTGGCCCACAGTCAGTGCTTAAAAAATGCTCATTCATTCCTTCACTGCCTACAGAGGGTGAGCTGACTTAGAGAGGCCTTGAGGGCATCTAAAGGACCCCAGTGATGGGAAAGGTGTGCCAGTGGGGTGCCTTGGCTATTGGCTTCAGGGCATGCTGGGATGACAGCCAAGAGCCCCAGGACAGGCAGAGTCTTGTGGGCTTCTCCAGGGACCCTGTAACAAAGAAGCCCCAAGCCCCCCAGACCCTGTCCTCAGATGACCCTCAAGAAGACAAAGTCAGGAAAAGGACCAGGCCAAGGACACATTGCAGGGGGGCTTGGTGGCGGTCTTATTTTTTTTTTTTTGCTTTTTGGAGGGCAATTGGGATTAAGTAACTTGCCCAAGGTCACACGGCTAGGTTTTTGTTTGTGTGTATTAAGTGTCTGAGGCCGGATCCGAACTCAGGTCCTTCTGACTCCAGGGCCGGCGCTCTACTCAATGCGCCACCTAGTCGCTCCCGTGGTGGTCTTCTTTTACTCACCTTGAGAGGGCAGCAAAGCCCTCGGGGACCCATCGCCCAGTCACCCCAGCCTCTCAGCGCACCACTCACTGCCCCCTTGGGTGGCCCGGGCAAACTCCATGAAAACCCCCCAGTGCCCCTCTCCTAGTCACTCACACCTGGACCTTGGCAGTGCCCTCACACTCCTTGATGATGGCTGTGCCCAGCTGCTCCAGAAGTGTCTCCTCGGCACCTAAGAGCTGCCCAGAGAGAAAAGGAAACTGCTCAGCCCCCTGGGCACAGCCTCACTGGGCTAGGTAACCCTGGCCAAGTCCCTTCCTTCCCCATGGAGAAAACGAGGGAACCTGGGCCAGACAGTCTCTGCAGTGGCCTCCAGACCTTTCAGAGACCCCCATGGCTGAGGATGCCAGATTCAGGATGAAGGCTGATACGAGGCTCTCTGAGGCTGGCCAGCCCACCCAGTATGGGTCTGAGCCTGAGTTCTGGCTTCACCTCTCCCCAGCCTGTCTGAGCATCTTCTGGGAGGGGCCTGTGGCAGGTTAGAAGGCTGGCTTTTTCACTGCCTGTGACCCTGGTATATCACTTTATCATTGCAGGGTGCCTCAGTTTCCCCATCAGTTACACGAGGAGCAGGTGAGATGTCTCTGGACACAGAACCCCACAGCTTTCACGCAACAAGGGTTGGAAGGGAAGCATTTTGCAAATGGCAAAGAACTGGGTGCTGTACGCCCAGGCCTGGCAGTATGACCCTGGGCAAGTCAGATCCCACACTATAAGGAGCTCCAGGCTGGGCCTCTGGGGGAAGGACCTGCTGGTGCTGGCAGCCCTGGGGGGCCGTGTCCTCTGGCATGGGGCTCTGCCCACAGTGCTCCCCCACAGGTAGTCAGGCACAAACACCAACACTTCCTGACCCTGGGTTTTCTTGGCAGAGATATTGGAACGGTTTGCCATTGCCTTCTCCTGCTCATTTTGCAGATGGGGAAACTGAGGCAGACAGGGTGCAGTGACTCGCCCAAGGTCACACAGCTATTGAGTGTCTGAAGCTGGATTCGAACTCCGGTCCCCGGTCCTCAGCCCCCTTTCCGTGTGATTCTGCTAACAAGGCCAGGGACTCCTCAGGAGTACAAAGACAAAGGAAGGCAAGTTACCTGAGGGCAGGACCACCTTCCACTTGGTCTCTGTGGCCGGAGACTAGCACAATTACTGGCATACAGTAGGGGCTTAATAAGTACTTGTTGGGCACGTGGTGACTTAGGTGTTGTCTTTGCATCCCCAGCCCTTACTCGCTAATCGCTTGGAATGGCTGGGTCCCAAACCTTCATTTAACAGAGAGGGAAACTGAGGCCCGGAGGGAGAATGGGGCTTACCCGGGGTCCCGCAGTTCCAAACCCACAACTACGCCACCCGTGGGCTCTTGGTAACAGAGACTCTGTCCCTCGCCCAAGGCTAAGAGTAATTAACCCAGGTTACCCTTCTCCCCCTCCCCCCACCAGCCTTGCGCCAGTGGATTCGCCCAGAGTCTTCCGAAATCCCTCCCAACCCCCGGGGAGCGACCAAGTCCGCGGTCCCAAGTCGGGGAGGGGGATAACGGCGGGAAAAAAAACGAAGCGATTTCATCTAGACCGCCAATCAGAAAGCACGAATGGCTCCTCTGCGCCAATTGGCGGGCGGCTCAGAAGGAGGCTCCTATTATTGGTCTAGAGTCAGTTGTTCCCGCCCCCACACCGCCAACTCCTCCAATAAGCATCTTGCTTCTGCTCGGCTCGACATGGAGACCGAAGCTGCCGAACTAAGCAGGACAATCCGTGGATGAATGGGGCGATTTTGGGCTGATAACTGAGACTAGGACCTGACACCTCCCGGAACTTACCAGGATGGTGGCTACATCCAGGGTCGGCAGCTTGTCCAGGGGCCGCAGGAGCGCCATCTTCATGCCAGTTTGAGAAACCTAACAGTAGGCTAGCTGTGGGAGTGCGCATGTGCACCCCGCTTTTAAACTGTTCTTTGGCAGGCGGCTGTCGTGCTGACGTCACTTCCGGTTAATGTGCCACTCCCCCCCCCCAGCACATGGGCGGAGTTGTCTCTTTCTCATTGCATCACCTTTTGGGGGGGGCGGGGCCCTGGAGGCTCTCGGCTCTAAAGGGGCCATTACCAGATTTCTGAAGGTGTGCCTTTCCAGGTCTCCCGTTTGGGCGGGGTCTTCAGGGAACGAAATGTCTGGAGGAAGAATCAGAAGTTCAACAAGCATTTATTGGGCACTTGCTGTGTCCCAGGCACCGTGCCAAGATGTAAAGACAAGCAACTATATATATTTATCTGCACATTTATATATATAATAAACACACACACACACACACACACAGAGACGTATATACGCAAATAAAAAATGTGGAGGACTAGGGCTCTGAATTGCTCCTAACCCTTCATACCTCTGGGACCTCCCTGAGCCTCAGTTTCCTCATTTGTTAAAAGGAGATGGTTCTGATACTACCTGACATACTCAGGTGGTTTTAACTGTGCACACATTTAGTAAGCAGCAGTTCTCTGCAGGGCCCTGGGGACTATCAAGTCACATCAAACTGAACATTAATTGCCTACTGTTTGCCAAGTGCTGGGCTGATGAGGTGGGCCAGAGAATTCGGACAGTGTTTGGTGAGGAAAGCACTTTGTAGAGACAGCTATCCCTTCCACTGTTGCAGGGGTTGGGGGGAGGGATGGTAAGGGGCAGTGTGTCTCCCCACCACCCCCATCTGGAAAATCCACATAAAATTGACCCTCCCTTCGTACCAGAGAAGTCAACTTTTTTTCTTTTATGGGGTATTTACAGTACCTTGTAAAATTTGGGCTAAGTATTTGGTCATAGACCCTGCGCTGTCTGCTGGCCTGTGACTTCTGCAAAACTCCCCCCAAATTCCCATTTAATTTTTTATGCCAATCCATGATATATCAAAATTGCAATGAAGAAAGTTGAGTCACAATGTGGAGTCAACATTCAAACAAAGCATTCAGCTGTTCTTCATGAAAATTTTGATTAATTTTGTTGCTATTTGATTGATACTTCAGAAAACATGTCATTTAAGATACACACACACACACACACTGGAAGGGATAACTGTAGTATACCATAAAGCGTTCTTAATGGAGGCCTTGGGCAAATGCTTTGCTCTCTGTGCTAAAGCATGGTGCAGTTGGGAAACCTGCCTCTCCCTCCTTACTGCTTATGTGATCTTGAGTGAGTGACTTCTCTTTCCTGGGCCTCACCTATGAAAGGAGGGCATTACCAGCCCTCAGCACTGTTGGATCCTCTGTCATTCCAAAGGTCCCCTGCTCGGGGCCTTCCTCCAAAGGCACATCCATGGAGGAGGCTCCTTTGGGAGGGATAGGCTGAGCAGCTTGGTTCTTGGAGCCTGCTGCCAGAGCACGGTCTCCAAGAAACCCTGCTACCTGGAGGACATTATCCAAAAACATGTTTAAGGCACCTGCTGTAATATGCAGGAGGATACTGTTGCCTGGCTCTGATAATATGAAGAGAAAAATGAAGAAATCCTTGCTCCCAAAGAACTTGTGCTCCCTCTGGGGAGAAAAGACCTGCCCCCTTAGGACCACCAGTCAGGTGGCAGCGCTAGCCCCCTCCTCCGATTATTGGGTGTTTACTGCCCCTGTCTCAGGGTCTCCCCACTATCCCCCAGAGCAGGGACTGTTGTCTCTTTTGTCTTTATGTGTCCTCCACGTGGGTGAATCTCCAACCCTGTCCTATGAAGGGGCTAAGCCAGGGGATCTATGGTCCTGACCCCACCTTGGCTGAAAATTTGCCGTTAATTTTTTCTCTCAGCCTCAGTTTCCTCATCTCTCAAATCAGCTCCTACCAAATGGTCTTGTGTATAAAGAAGGCACCCAAATCATTCCCCTAGAAATAGATGATGTGCTCCTTAGTGCAGGGAAGGGGTCAGGTCTGGGACTGAGATACACTCAACTCACTGTCCACTGTGGTCATTGGCCATCACTCCTGCAGGGCCTGCCCCTTGTCTGTTGTTATTGCTTGTGCTCTCACAGTTTCTGGACTGGAGCTGGATAGGATCAGCAGGATTGAGAGCTGAAAGTCTATCCCTCCCATTTTACAGAGGAAGATACTGCGGGTCAGTGGGGCGGGGGCAACTGACATGTAAGGTCATACCAGTGGTGATAATAGCTGGCATTTACATAATACTTTAAAGTTTGTAAAATACTTTCAGTGCCTTGAGGCTCTCACAACAGCCCTATGAGGAAGGTACTATTAGAATTAGTATCATCCCAACTTTAGAGAAGAGGAAACTGAGTCAGAGTAAGGTTAAGTGACTTGCCCAGGGTCATGCAACTAGCAAACATCAGAGGCAGAATTTGAACCCGTTCTTTCTGCACTGATTGACTGAAAACAGCCAGGAGACCACTGAGCAACCAGAGAGATAGGGCACCTCTCTTTGGGCCTGGAGAGTTGCTCCAGAGGCCATCATTCTGCCAGGATTCTGAGGCAAGGGAAGGAGCTGACAGGAGGAGGCAGGACCAGGGTAGGTCCTTAGAGCTGCCTTAGACCTAGACCTCCATGGTCAGGTGAAAAGGTGAACTGCCCTCAGGTCCCTGGGGTGGTGGGGTGGGATGTGCATTCCCTGCACCAGGAGCCAGTCCCTCCTAGCACAGGACAGCGTAGTAAGTCCTGCTCTGGAAACCATCTGTAGGACTGGGCATGTTAGGTCACCTTCCTAGCCTCAGTCTTCATGTCTGCAAAATGGATTGTCATGAGAATCAAATGAGATTGTATATGCACAATTCCGTGGCAGTGCCAGAGGTGAGCTGCCCCACAGGGCCTGGTGCTCTGGGCACTCGCCTTCCCTGGAGGAGCTGTGGCCCTGGCAAAGATGGAATCAGCCTCTCTTGCCTCTTGGTTTGTCACTGGCATCCAGGCTTCTCCACTTCCCAGCAGTTGGGTGGTGGCTCCTGGAGCTTCAGAAGAGCTCAGGCCTGGCTTCTCCTGTCCTTCCAGATGTGACCATGCCAGGGGCCAGGGCTCTGCCAAAACAGAATCTCAGGGCGACATCTCCAGACACAAGAAATGTTTGTTGAATGAATAAACAAATGAACAAGTGAGCAAGTGAGCTCATCTCTGAACAGGAATTTCCTCTGTAGCCTCTAGGATAAAGTGGTCTCCACTTAGAGACCTCCAATTAAGGGGGACCAACTCCCTTCCTGCTAAGTGGCCCGTTCCATTTGAACTAGCTTGAATTGTTATGGAGGTTGGGGTTCCCCCCACCATTGCTGCTTAGCTCTGAGGCCAAGGGGAATCTGTTTGACCCTCTTCCCCAGGGCAACCCTTTGGATCCCTGGAGACTACTGTCCCATCCTGCCCAAGTCCCTAGACTGTATTTAATCCAATTAACCCCGCCCCCACCTTGATCCTGTTCTGGCCTGGCTGGCCTCCTCCTCTGGCTGCCCTCCTCTTTAATGATGCCCTAGCTAGAATGTGGCCTCTAGAGTTGAAGTGTCCAGTTCCAAACATTAACAGGACAGAGGAGAGTGGAGAGCCCCGGCTTCCTTGGCTCTGCACACCATCCTCCACTGAGACCATCAGCTCAGAGCTGAGGCTTCCCATCCAGTTCCCTCATTTTACTGAGGATCCAGACCCAAGGGGGAAGAGCCAGAGCAGGGCTCAGACACAGGATGCTTTCCACTGAAGCACACTGCCTTTCAGGCTGCCTCCCATGCTTCCTTCCCTCTCACTCCAGCTGCTCAGGCTGGATTCCTTGGGCAGAGACTTGTAGCTGTCAGGTGCCCCCCCAGTCAAAGGTTAATGGAACCCCGAGGGCTTTGGAGGAAGGAGATTGGCTTGGATCTCAGCTCTGCATGTGGGAAGGGGGTTGGAGATCACCTTTTCCAAGCCTCCCATTTAACAGATGAGGGAGCTGGCTTCAGAAAGGGGAAGAGCCTTGCCACACAGCTGGCAAGCTGAGGAGCTGGGGAAAGATCCAGATGTCCTGACGCCCAAGGCTTTACTTTCCTTGACCCTGTGACTTACAGAGCCTGTGTCCCTAGACCCTCCTGCCAAATATGAGTACTGTACATGGCCATACATAGCCCCCAAGAGTCACGTGATCTCAGCCCAAGGGTCCCTGCCAGCCTAATCCCGCCCCCTCCCTCCCCTGAAAACAGCCCTGCTCTCCCTCCTCTCCTCTTGCCATGTGACACTTCCCCTCCTTTCTCCCCATCACAAGCTTGGCACCACGTGCATAAGTGAGCCAAGGTTGGTTTCCCCGGCAACCGTGGATAAAGCCCTCAGTCTGCCCCAAGCTGCTGATTGGTGGAGATAGATCCCACCTCCTGCCATCCTGAGATCGGGAGAGAAGGGAGCTGACCAGGGCGCTAGAACCTGGATGTGGTGGTGGACCAGTGAGGCGGCTCTCTGAGACCTGACTGAGCCCTGGGGCTCCATCCTCCAGGACAGCAATCAATCCCAGCATTTCTTCCCGAAGCCCCAGGTCCCCCAGTGTCTCCTGCAGATGGTGGTGTCTCCAAGAAGGCCAAGGCTAAGCCAAGAGCTGTGCCTGGATCAGGGGCTGGGCATGCCCGCAGCTTGAGGTGAGCCAGGGGCAGGGGTGGGAGCAACTCTGGGGGGCAGGGAGAGATGCCAGTTGGGGCTTGGCTGCCTAGGGGCTAGACTGAATCAGGGAGGTTCATTTCTAGGGGCTCCACAGAAACAAAGGACTAGAGATACCTTCTAGTGCTACTTGTACCCCAAGAAGCTAGGAGAGGGTGCGGCAGGGGGTGACCTTCTTCTCGTATCCCAAGGGTTGGAGAGGCAGCCTGGCACAGTGAAAACAACCCAGACTTCACTCGGAGGCCTGGATGCGGATTCTGGCCAGGCTGAACTAGCTGTGTGACCTTGGGCCAGTCACTTTACCTCTGAAAAGTGTGATGGGATTCACCATCCCTGCTGTGCCTTGGCCCCATGACTGAAGACAGTGGTTTGTAACGCCTTCCATTCTGGGTGTGAGGGAGATGGTTTGAGAGTAAAACATCAAACACGAGGTGATTTTTCTTAGCTGGGGAGTTCCAGGCACCGAAGGACTGTTAGGAGGGTCCCAAGCTCTGTCTGGCAAAATCAAGCACACGGTGCCCTGAAAACAACCCTTCTTGTCTCCTCCCCAACTCCCCACTGTCCAGCCTGGGGGTGGCTGGAGAGGAAAGACTTCCGCGCCCCTGCTGGGTCCCTTCCAGGAAGTGTAGGAGCTGTTTTCAGAATCTGTGTTTGACTTTCCAGAGGCTGATTGGTCTATGGGGAAGTGTGTGGAGGAAGGACCAGTACACCTGGATCCGTTCCCCGGGGCAACCCTGAACTCTAGGCAACAACTCCTGCAGGTCTTAGCTTTACCCAGGGGGAAAGGAAATTCTTGGGGTAGATGCCTAGAGCCTGGAGATCCTCGGAGGCAAGAAAAAAGCCATGGAATCCCCAATGGGGATGGGGCAGGAGGAGCCCTGAAGAATGACCTATCCCTACCAAATCCAGGACGTTCGAGACAAAGTCCTTTTCTTCCCTACTGGCCAAAGAAATTCTTGGGCAGACATTGTGCCCCTCCCCTTCCAGTGGGCCTCACTTAAATTCTCACAAACCCTAATTCTCATTTCCTCAGGGCTTTTAGTATTACAAAGCACTTTCCTCTCAGCTCTGAGTGGTGGGTTGTGCAAGAATTCTTCCTCCCATTTTGTGGATGGGAAAACTGAGGCTTAGAAAGGTTCCCTTTGGTCGCCTAGCTGGGTAAGTGACAAAGGCAGGCTCTGTACCCAGGCCTTCCTGACTCTAAGGCTAGCATTCATGACTAGGCACCCTCAGGAAATCAGTGAGGTCATTGATACCCCCCATCCCCACTCCACCCCTTGTGTCCTCTGGCCCAGAGCCCTGAGTAGATCATCCTGCTTCCTTTTCTGCAGTTTGGGAAAGGTCCTAGCCCAGGGTAACTGCCAGCCCCTGTGGGCTGGAGTCCTTTCTCTGCCGGTTCCCCCAGCGTTTGCCCATGGCAGGAACCCTAGCACCTCAGTGTGGGAAGGTTGTGTCTCTGACCCCTGCCTGAGCAGAAAATCTCTCCCCAGCAGACCAAGTCCTGCCCACAGTGAGAGGCCCCTGGGGATCAGGGGTCAGGACTACAGGGGATGGGAGTGTGTCTGGTAAAAGGCCCTGTGGGATGAGTGTGCAGGAACTGGGAATAAGAACACCCGCCTGCCTTCCGATCACGTCTGCCACTCACTGCCTGCCCCCTCTGGGCCTCAGTTTTCTCAGATGCAAAGATAATATGAGGTTGTTCAGACTGTGCAAGGTGTGGTTATTGTTGTAAATGTGCACTGATGGCATGATTCCTCCCTGTCCTCAGTGGTGGCGGGGGCCATGCCACATTTCCTGGACTGGTTTGTGCCCGTCTACCTCATGATCTCCATCCTCATCCTGGTTGGTTTTGGGGCCTGTATCTACTACTTCGAGCCTGGTTTGCGGGAGGCCCACAAGTGGCGAACGCAAAGACCCCTCCTGGACCGGAACTTCCGCAAGAGCCTGATGATCCGGGACAACCTGGCCTTTGGGAGCCCTGACGTCTGATGGGACCTGAGGGCAGGGCCCTGGGCACAGGCCCAGTTTGGAGCCCCCTGTGGGTCTGGTCAGGGCTGGCAGCCTCCTGAGCCCCATGCCCACTGTGTCTCCGGCCCCCCGCCTCTGCCTTGGAGACCTGTTCCAGTCACAGGAGCGGGGTTTGGTCCTCACTCTGTCACTTTCTCCCTTGATGTCCCTATTCTAGCATCTACCACCATCTACCACCCAGCAAAGACCCCACAGCTCTATTCCAGCCCAGGAGCCCCCAGAGTGAGAAACAAACTCTCTGAAACCTAATGTCCCCAGCCTTGGCCAGAGCCCTAGATTCTTCTCATCTCTGTCTCTTCTTGGTGATTTGAGCAAAAAATGCCTCAGGAGGGGACATGGGAGATGGGTGGGCTGGGGTCTCTGGGGTCTACCTTCCTCCACTCCTAGAGTCCCACAAAAAGGCGGAGCTCTGTGTCTGATCACTGTGCCAACTGGTTGCTGGTGTTGGTTGGTCCTCAAGTCCCCAAGCACCCCCAATCTCATGCTAATAGCGACTCCCCAGATGTGAAGCATTCCTTTTTGCCACAGTGGGTGAGAGGCCCCACCACCACCGATCAGCAGCTCCTCTGCCCACACTGTGTGTATCTGGAGTGGGAGGGTATGAGGGGCCCAGGCATTACCATTTCCATTTGTTATGAGCCACAGCTTCCCCATTGGGGAACATCACCCCTCTCCCCTACACATGCTCACCACTATAAGGGAATCCCTGCCCTGGGGTGGTGTCCCAGCCATACAGCAGGTCTGGGAGAGAGACACAGACTCCCTGTGGTCCATGTAGGCCAGAGCTGGTGGTAGGGGGTCAGGAGCTTGGGACATTGGCAACCCTGTCCAGGCTGGGGAGAGGGCATTCCTGAGATCTGTATTCCTGCTTCCTGGGCATGTAGTCCTGGCTTTTGGGAGGTTTCAGGAGCTCTGAGAACCCTCCTCCCAACCCAGCAATGCCTCCATCCCCCGGGGAGAGAGGGTTTAGGCTTAGAATAGAGAAAGGAAGAACTTGGAGGAGAGACCAGGCCATCCCCATCACACTTTGAAGGGTGGGCACAGTCTGGGGAATGTGGTAGGGAATTAGGGCTTGTGGTAGGAGTATGCCTCCCTTGGCTGTCAAGGTGAGTATGATGCCACGTGCCTGTGAGTGGGTGGGATGGCAGCCTATGGGTTTAAGTGTCAACAGAGAGAACTGAAAGGGGGTGTGGGAGTGTGTGTGTGTGTGTGTGTGTGTGTGTGTGTGTGCTTGTGGGTAAATATGGACATGCATTCGTGTGACTTGGGGAGTGTGCAGAGGGTGTTTATATCAGAAGAGGATGAGAGGTATGCATGGGTGTGTCTATGAGAATGTGGGGATGAGTGTAAGAGGTGTAAGTGAGCCTGGGGTGGGGGTGCTGAGGGCAGACTGTGCCCTAGGTCATGTTCAAAGTTGTTCTGCTTTGGGGAGAAGACCCAGAGGTTTGGTGGAGTGTCCTCAGGCCAAGGAGGTGAGACTGAAAGCTGGGTCATCTCAGGAGTGGATAGGGACCTGGGGGAAGGATAAACAAATGTTGGCCTCTCCCATTCCCCCTGGGCTCTCCTGCAAGCTCCTTCCAATCCAACCCCAAAGTCCCCTGGTCAGTTTATGCCCCATTGTCAGGGTCCTGTGCTGTTCTGCCTGAGCCATATACGAGTCCACACATTCAGAACCATAGCCTAGATTACTGCCTATACCACTGATCCCCAGCCCTGCTGCTGATTCTTGTTAAGAAGCTTCAATCTTGGATAGGAAATGTGGTTATACAACCTGTCTCCTCTCTCCCTCTCCTTCTCCCTTCCCTCATCTCTCTCTCAATGTCTGTTAAAAGATGCTAATAAATGCTTTCTGGTCCCTCCAGTCCCAATATTACCTAAAGCCTCTGAGTTACTTCCCTACCCTCCTATGCTCCTCATGTCAAACTGGGAAGGTGAGCATGGCAGCTGGAATCTGCCCCATGTGACAGATGAGGAGACTGAAGCAGATGGCACAAGAGACCTTGGGGCAGGGAAGGGATTAGAACCTGTATCTCACTCAGGTCTCGATTCCCAACCCCAAGCACTAATGTTAATGTGGTCCTGCTGTGGGACAGGGAAGGGAGGCCCAGTGATGATGAGGAGGATAGTGAGGCTCCTGATTCCCTCCCCCCTTCCAGTGCACTAAGTGATCCCCCCAAGAGAGCCTGAGGAGGTGGATGGTCAGCTTTGATCATCTCCATTGACTGATTGAGACAGAGGGCAGGCAGGGCCTTCCCCAAAGGCCCCCAGCAAGGAAGGGTCCTTGGTGGGATGGGAGCTGTGTCTCCTGAGGCTCTCCAGCCCAACGGCACCCCAGGCTAGGGAGAGAGTGGGCAGACAAAGGGATTGAGGCCAGGGCTGCAGATGGCCAGGGCAATAGGCATCCAGAGCAATAAGCATTGGGGTGAGGGATCGAGGGGAGGGGGCCGAGGTCAGACCTGGAGAGGGATTCCAGGGTCCCCCCACTGTTTTGGGGGTCAGCTGCCTGTGCAGGGAAGCCTGAAGGCCAGCAGGGAGGGATGGAGAGGATGGGCTGGGCCAGAGGAGGAGGTATGGAAGAAGACAGAGGAGAAGTAGCAGGGAAAGGATCAGGCAGCCACTGTCATCAGACCTTGTGGCTGAAGCCAGGGCTGGCCCCAAGAATAGCCTTGTCCGTGATCCTTTCTGGGTGGCAGCTGTCAGGGGACCCAGCCCAGTGGCAGCTGAGGAAGCTGGGGGAGATGCAGGGATTGCCAAAGCCCCCAACCCACCCAGGAATGCCTTCCCCAGGGAAGGGACAGAGCCAGTGTGGAAGGAGACTGGGGCCCACTCTCTACACTTAGTGAGGTGTCACAGAATAGAACTCACAGACCTAACAGCAAGGGTTTGGAGCAGGGGGAAGCCCTCCAAGGTTTGGGTTCGAATCTGGTCTTTTTCCACTTACTGTGTGACTTTGGATGAGTCCTTGAGCTGTCTGGACCTCAGTTTCCCTGTTTTAAAATGGGAGGGGGGCAGACTCTATGATTTCTAAGATCTCTTCTTGCTCTTGAAGGCCCTATCAGGAGTTTTCCTTCAGCAAGACCCTAACTCAGATGTGGTGGATGGCTGGGCTATCTTGGCAGAGAGAGCCTGCCTTGTCCCTGGCCCTCCCCCAGCCAGCAGCCTGGCTGTTGGCTCAGGGACCCGGGATTCCGGTGGATGAGGCCTCCCTTTCATTTGCCTCCCACTCCCTGGGATTGGCATGATGTGGGGTGGGGTGGGGGAGCCTGGGACCTTGTTGCTGAAGCCGCAAGGAAACAGAGGCCCAGGCCCAGGCCTCTGCTACTGCCTGGGGGCCCTGGAACAGAGGGGTCACTGAGCTGGCCATCCAGCAGCCCCAGGGGAGCTGAGCTGGGCCCCAATTTGGACCCCTCCATCATTTGGTTTCCCTCAGCAGCCTCTAGTCCTTGGCCCAGTCCTCCTCAGTTCAAGGTAAGTATTAAGGGCCAGGGGTGGAGCCTTGGTTAGGTGTCTAGGGAATCAGGGCTTTGTCTGGTAGTCCTAGAGCTGAATAGATTTAGATCTGAGGGGGACCTAAGAAACTATGGAGTCTGTCCTTATTTGACAGCTGAAGGGACTCAAGCACAGAGATGGTCAGGGATGCATGCAGGGTTTCAGAGAGAGGCTTGGGGACTAAAGCATGGTTCACAGTAACATACAGCTCAGCAGGTGCTCCCTAGAAGCAGCCCAACTGCCTAGACAGGCCTGGCCAATGAAAGCTTGGGCAGATCAAGGAAGACTTCCCAGAGGAGGTGACACTGAGTAAGGTTTGAAGGGTGGAGTCTAGATGGAGAACTGCAAGTGATTTCCCAGGTGGCTCTTCCAAGTTCCTTATTTTCCAGATAGGGCCTTGTAGTTCAAGGGCACATAGGCAGCCAAGGAACAGGGATGAGTTTCAGACTCAGGTCTCTGGCTCCAAAGCCTCTTTCCATTTTTCTGGGCAGAACTTCAACTGGCAAAACAGGGTGAGGGAAGGCACTCTGGGTGCAGGGAGGAGTGTGGGCAGAAGCCCAGGTTGCATGGGGACCAGACCAGTCAAGCCACAAGTATTGATTTAGACCATGTCCCAAGGCTCTCTGCTAAGCACAAGGAATGACAAAACTGTTCCTGCCCTCAAGGAGTTCACATTCTACCACCAGAGGCAAGGAGAACATGCATAACTATATACCAAATATTTACAAAGTGAATGCAAGGTACTTTGCATTAGTCTGTTTGATGGAAGTCAGGCTCTTTGCTTAAGTTCTGGGGATAGAAAAAGAGGCAGAAGTCAGTCCTTGCCCTCAAGGAGCTTACACAGACACGCTTGGAGAAGCTGGGCGGTGCCCTATTGAACACTGGCCGAAGATGGTGAATTTGAACTTGACAGGTGGGGGAGAGGCAGCTTCACTGTGTGGGTTAGGAAGAGGGTCATGAGAGCTGAGCGGAAGGCTGGTTCAGAAGGGACAAGGTGGAGGTAGGGGTTGCAGTGGTAGACTGGGCTGCAGAGAGAGCCTTTGACTGGAGCTGTGGCAGCCAGCCTAGGGATGGGAAGGGGATCCCTGGGGACCCAGTGAGGGACTGGAGGCTCGGCTGTGTAATACAGGTCTGACAGGGCCACAGTCAGACACAGTGAAGGTTGAGGGAGGAGCAGGTTTGGGGGAAGACAATAAGTTTGTTTTTGGTTTTAAAACAGCATACTGTAACTCGGAAGTGGTTCACACGGACTCTTTGCTTACCTTCTCAATAGGTGTGGAGGGGCTGGGGGGGCAGGGCAGGAGCCTGGGGGCCTGCCTCTGACATTTAGAAGCCATATGACTCTGGGCAAGGCCCTTACTGTCTCAATGCCTCAGTTTCCTCACCTGTAAAATGAGGGAGGCTCTTTCCAGCTCTAAATATTTGGGAGCTCCCAATGGAGGTGCAGGGCCTGGCTCACATGGTAAATATCAGCAGAGAAATTTGAATCCAGGGCACAGGCTCCTTTGATAGGATTTAGGGCTGGAAGGGGCCTTAAGGATCCCGTGGTAGGCCTAGAGAGGTCACACAGTAATGCCAGGCCTAGAACCCCAGAGTCCCTGGCCTAAGCTACCTTCTGTGGCATTGGCTGCTGGAGGGTAAAGGCAGGGGAACCTCTCTCCCCCAGCCCCAGGGTGCCTTTGCTGTCATGAGAGACCTGACCTCACCAAAGGAGGATTGTCCCACAACACCTCCTTGGTAGCCACCCACCTGGTCCATGGTTAGCTCTGGCACCAGAGAAGCTTGAGATCCCCACCTCTGGGTTTAAGCAGATCACTGCCCTTCTGGAGCCTCAGTTTCCTCTCCGTAAAATGGGGACAATAGCCCTTGCACTCTCTACTTCACTGTACTATGGAGTAGAAAATGCTTGGTCAATTTTAAAGCCCCAGAAAAATGGTCATGAGTGATATGGGGTGTTGGTACAAGTAGGGGTTGCCTAGGCCTGGGAGTCACAGAAGACTCAGGCCCCTCCCAGCCCTGACATCCCCTGTTCTCAGGCCCCTCCCAGCCCTGACATCCCCTGTTCCAAGGCCCCTCCCAGCCCTGACATCCCCTGTTCCAAGGCCCCTCCCAGCCCTGACATCCCCTGTTCCAAGGTCCCTCCCGGCTCTGACATCCCCTGCTAGGGGCGGGTGTGCAGCGAAGGGAGAGGGGCACGATGCGGGGTCCCAGGCCTCGCTCCTCTGGGGCTCTGGGAAGCTGCAGCTAGGTGAAAAGAGGGGCGGGACTTCTGTGGAGGAGGCCCCGCCCCCAGGGGAGGGGCCTGAGCGGCTGCAGAGCCCGAGGTCCCCAGTAGGGGGCGGTGGCTGTGGAGGAGCCAGGCCCAGGGTGCAGGTGGGCCGGGCCTGGGGGACTGGGGGCGGGGCGGGGCGGGGCGGGGCGGGGCCCCCCCAGGACAACCCTGTTGGGGGAGGGGGCCCTGAAGGGGGGGTAGAAATGGGGCGGGGGTAGGGGGAGCTGAAGGGGTAGAAATGGGGCGGGGGGTAGAAATGGGGTGGGAGGCTGAGGCGGGGTAGAAATGGAGCGGGGAGGGGCTGATGGGGGGTAGAAATGGGGCGGGGGACTGAGGGGGGTAGAAATGGGGCGGGGGGGCTGAGGGAGGGTAGAAATGGAGCGGGGGGGGGCTCAGGGGGGTAGAAATGAGGCTGGGGGCTCAGGGGGGTGTAGAAATGGGGGGCAGAGAGAGACCTGGGGGGCTGGCAGAAAGACACCTGCGGAAGTGAGGATTAAGTGGAGGAAGGGGGCTGGATAGAAAGGGGGGCGGCCAGGTAGAGAGGGGCCCTGGACACGGGAGGGTCAGCAATGGGGGGACTGGTCCTTGAAGCCGGGAACCCGCTGGAGGGCGGGGCCGGCTGCTCTCGTGCCTCAGGGTCTGCCCCTTCCTGCCTCAGTTTCCCCAGTCAGGGACATCTGGAAGAGCCCCACACGGGTCATCCCGCAGACAGCTGCTGTGCCTGGGAGGAGGGGGTCGGGGAGGAGGCAGGTGGAGGGGGTTGCCCCCATCGGTGGCAGCAGATGTCGAGGTTCGGGGTCCCTGAGGAGGGGTCCCCTCTGGGTGGGGGGATTCCCGAGGCGAGAGTGTCGGATCCCGAGTCTGAGCCTGGAAGGGACTTCAGAGGCTGGGGATGGGAAGGCGGGGCCCAGGGTCGCACAGAGTCTAAGCGGCAAGGGCAGCACTGGAGCCCAAGGCCCGTGGGTCCCCTCCCCCATGCCCGCCTCCGCTGCTCTAAGGGCTGATGGCGAAACTCTCCCGGAGAACGCAGGAGAAATGGGCCTTTACCCTGTGGGACTGGTCCTGTGCTTTCTAGCCTGAGGAAAGGGATTGGAAAGAGCTAATGCTGCTCGCCCCCAGGTCCCCTTCCTTCCTCAGAGTGGGAGAGCCGGTGTTTAAACATTTGCCAGCCCGCTCCCGGCTGTAGCTATGGGGGGAGGGTTCCTGGAGCTCGGGGTAGACGGCCCGTTACCGCAGAGACCCTCAATTTAGGATCAAAGATCATAGAGTCAGAGTTCAAGGGTCCTTGGAGGTCGTCTAGTTCAACCCCCTCCCCATTTACCCACGAAGGAACGAAGGCCAGAGTCATACGGATAGGAGTGGGAAAGGCCGAATTTGAATTCACGTCTTCTGTCTCCCAATCCAGGCAGGTCAGACTTTTCATACCAGCTCCAATGGGCAGAACTTTCCAGAGACAGGGTCACCTCTATTCACGCCAGAGCTCAGAGGAGGCCTTCATGGCATAGAGCAGATCAGACTCTCGACTTGGCATCTAGAAGCTTTGGGTTTGAATCCTATCTTAGGTACTGATTGGTTGTGTGGCCTTGAACAAGTCATTTCATTAGGCTCTCAGGCCTCAATTTCCTTATCTGCAAAATAGGAATAATAATCTCTCCATACTCCTCCCCTCAGGATTGTTCAAGAAAAGCACTTTAGAAACCTTTAGTTTCCTAGAGGTTTACTTTTAAAAATGGGAGCTCTCTACCTGGTGGGGACTAAGCTGTGTGTATGCTAGGGATGCTGAAGTTAGAGTGGAAACTCCCTGAGGGCAGGCACTTCAGCCCAGCACAACCAATTTATAATTACTTGAGCTAATTAGTGCAAAGGAAACTCTCATTAGACTCGCTTCTCACTGCTAGCAAGCAAGCTTTATTAATCAAATGTTTGCAAACATTAGTTTATAGAATCTTAACACATAGATCATATATATTCCCTTACATCAATGCTTCAGAATAATAATGACAGCTCATCTCTCCAGGGGCTTTAAGAGAAGGAATCAGATCTGAGGAGAATACAGTTATCTCTTCCCCATGGCAGTTTTGATATCACAGATCGGCAGAATAAATGGGAATTTGGGGGGAGTTTTCTGGAGGTCTCAGATGGCACATGTAGGCTGGCAGACAATACATAGAAAGTTTAGAAACACAGAAATGCATAAAATGTATGCATAGTATTGTATAATATAAACATATTTTAACTTTTAACCCCATAATACTTCTAACTTCTTTTGTGGTATGAAGAGAAGGCCAAAACATTTTACACAGATTTTCCAGATCACCAGCACCGAGTTTCTAATCCCTGCAATGTGGAAGGGCTAACTGTAGGTCTGTGTTCCCACTGTTGACTCTCACCGTGGGCCCCAAAGGTCCCAGCCTACCTTTGCTCCCAGAGAAGCTTTCAGAAGCTCTTCTGTGGTCATCTTGGCCATTTGGGGCTTTACTCTTCATCTCACAGGACCATGATTGCACTCAGGCATACGCCTTTGCTTGCCTCTCCTTAGGGGAGGCAATGAGCTGACCTGGGAAGAGCACCAACCTGCTCTTGAGTCACAGGTCTGAGGTTCAAATCCTTGTCTCTGACCTTTACTGCCTTTGTGACTTTGGGCAAGTCACTTAACCTGTTGTCCTTAGATTCCTCCTCTATTAAAAAAAAGAGAGAGAGAGAGAGCAGTTGGCTTGAGGTTCCTTCAGACTCTCAATCTGTGAGTCAGTAGATCCATAATCTTATCCAGATGCATGGTTTTACAAAGGTACAAAAGAGCAGCCCATTGTGTCCTCATTCAGGATAATCCACCTATGGGGTCTTGAAGATCATCCATAGACATTCTACCTAATGCTCAGAGACCTGCCTCCAGATTAAAAAAAAAATTGATAAGAGTATCTTCTTCATTTTTAAAATTTTAAATAAAATGTTGTTTTGTACACGCCTTCTTCTCCTTCCCTCCCCTCCCCACATCCTTTAACAAAGAGTTTAAAAAGAGAAAAAACTATCAATTAAGCATCCAATGGAATCTGATTAACTCACACATCCAATGGGTCTGATAGACTCATAGTATATCAGATAGTCCCATACCTAGAGTGCCTCACTCACCTCTGCAGTGAAACCCTCCAGGTGTTTGATTTTTAAGAATTTTATCATATTATTTTTTCCAATTAACAAGCTTTTATTTTCTCTTCCACACCTTATCCCAAACTGAATAAAGAAAAACAGAAAAAGTCACCTCTGCTCTTCCATAATGCATAGTCAAGGGAAACAATTTCATCATGGCACATATCCCACAATGTATATCTCCTCATTTTGAATCCATCCGTTAGGAAGTAGGTAGCCTACTTCATCATGGGTGTTCTGGAATCATGATACTTGCCTTGGTCAGAGCTCTTAAGCCTTTTAGCTTTGTTAGTCTTCATTATATTATTTTCTTTGTGTAAATTGTTTTCCTGGTTCTGCTCCCTTTCTTCTGCATGGATTCATAATGATCTTCCCAATTTTTTCTCTATCTATCCTCTTCCTCTTTTTCTTACAGGACAATAGTCTGTCACATTCATATACCTTAACTTGTTCAGCACTACCCAATTGATTGGCATCCCCTCAATTCCCTCTTTGCCACTATGAAAAGAGCTATCAGAGGGTCCTTTTCCTTTCCCTTGGATGTCTTTGGGGCATGGGCCCAGCAAGGATATCTCTGGTCGAAGGAAATGCACACTTTAGAGACTTGAATTCAATGAGCCTGTTTCTCCACAGATGGGCCAACACTTGTCATTTCCCCTTTTATCATTGTTACCTGTCTGATGTGTAGGAGGTAAGACCTGAAATATGCTTTAATTTTCATTTCTCTAATCATTATTGACATTTTTTGTTATTTTCTCTTATATAAGAGCATTTTTTTAATGTGGTTATTGATCACTTGAATTTCTTTCCTTGAGAATAGCATCTTCATATCCTCTGACCATATTTCTCTGTTGGGGAATCCTCTTGGTCTCTTAACATTCTGTGGGCACCCATCCTCCCTTACCCCTTACTCTCACTACCCATTTCCCATCTTATTTTCAAATTACATATTTTTCTGTATGATCTTTGTGTTTGCCTTTTAAAAATCTGAGTTGGCCTGTGAGCTCCCTGTGCAGCCACAGTGGTCCCTTTTCTGAATCTTTTACATTTTTAACATTAAAATGTCATGCTTGAGAGCCTTCTGTCACCTTTGGGCTGACCTTTCCTGTAGATTCTTAGCCCAGGGGATCCTACTTTTCCCTCTTGGGGAGGCTTTGGAATCTGATCTCCCAAGAACCTGGCTGTCAAAAAAGCCAACTTTCCCCCTCCTTATCTATCATCAAGACCAGTCAACCAGACAATCGTTTATTAAGTGACAAAATGGGGGAATAATAGCTTCTTCCTCCCAAAGTTGTGAGGATCAAATGAGATAATGATTGTAAAGGGCTTCCTGGTATACCTGGCACTTAGTAAGGTCTATGTAATAATGACTATTACTACTTCTACTCCCACCACCACCACCACTACTACTACTACTACTACTACTACTACTACTACCACCTGAAGAAAGACAAAAGGCAGTCTCTGACCTCAAGGAGCTCACTGTCTAAAGGGGGAGACAACAAGCAAATAGGTACAAAAAAGCAATGTTCAGTTTAAATAGGAAACAATGAACAAAGGGAAGGCACTAGAATGAAGAGGGCTCTGGGGAGACTTCCTGGAGCAGGTGGGATTTCACTTGGGACTTGAAGGAAGCCGGGGAGGTCAGGAGGCAGAGATAGGAAGGGAGAAACCTTCCCAGCATGGGGGAGTCAGATAAAATATCTGGACCTCAGAGATGGAGCTTCTTGTTCATGGCCCCACCAGGAGACTGGGGCCACTGTGTTAGGAGGAGTGGGACCAGTTCTGAAGGGCTCTGGATGCCAAACGGAGCATTTTGTGTTGGTGCCTGGCCATAATGGGTAGCTGCTGGAGTTTACTGGGTGTGAGGGGGCCAGACTGCCCAGTGGCTATGGCAGTAGTTCAGCATGAGGTGGCCAGGGCCTGCACCAGGGTAGGGAAAAGGTCAGAGGAAAGAAGAGAGCTTATTTAAGAGATGCTTCAAAGGACTTTGGACAAGTCACTCACTCTCTCTGTGCCTCAGTTTCCCCATCTGTTAAATGAGGGAGTTGGGCTAGATGGTCTCTGAAGTCCCTTCTGGCTCTGGATCTAAGCTCCAATAATCCCAAATCCCTTTTCCTACTCTGTGCCTCAGTTTCCCCATCTGTTAAATGAGGGGGTTGGGTTCGATGGCCTCTGAAGTCCCTTTCAGCCCTAGATCTATGCTCCTATGATTCTGTGACCCTAAGAAGGATGGGGAGGGTGAACTGGGGGAGAGGAGGCAGGCACATTTGTCTCCAGGAGAGGGTCTGGAGATGGGTGTCAGAGGGAGCCTGGAACAAAACTGGAATGTCTACTCAGTCCACATCTCTCAAGCTTGACCTCCTCTGCAAAAACCCCAGGCATGGGGAGGGAGGCAGGAGGGGAGCAGGGCAGTCTGGGCAGACTCCCTGGTCATGGCCACAACCCCCTTTTCCTCAGGGAGAAGCCTGAGGAGCCCGGATGGACCGAAACCGAACTCCTTCCCCTCCTGAGGACCAGCAGCCAAGCGAGGCCCCTCCTCACCCCAGCCATCCCTCGGGGATCCCTGTGGCCTCACCCCCTCTCAGCCCTGGGGCCAGGAAGACCTTGAGCCTTGGCTCCATCTCGAGTCACATCCCTCTCCCCCTGAGCCAAGCTGGGGCCAGAGTCAGGCCCTGGTCCTTGACCACCAGGCAGCCAGGCACTGCCAGGGGAGCCATCCTTTGCTCCACTAGCAGCCCTGCACCCAGGAAGCTCAGCTCTCTCTCCTTTACCCTCCACCACCACAGCCACCGAAAGGCTGCCTCTGTCCTGGGATCTTCCCCTCAGCAGGAGGCAGCTGTTAGAGATAGGAAAGAGGGTGCCCAGGCGAAAGGGGAGTCTCTCATCCCGGGCCCATCCCCTGTGTCTCTGGTGCCCATCATCAGAGCACGCTCTGTGAATCCTGGAAACCCCAATCCCACCAGGCCCACGGGGGCCCCCGTTTTGGAGAAGCCCCTGCTGACCTCACATCTGGCCCTTTCTTTCCAGCCACGCTCAGCTCAGAGCCCACCAACCCCTCCTGGCATAGGGCTCCCATTCCGATACATTTCCCGAACACCCAGCCCAGGCTCCCCAGGGAGAGTGGGGACCCGGCATCTGGGCATCCCCAGGCTCCGGTTACCATCTGGAAAGGGCATCCCAGCCTCGGGGCTATTCAAGTCAGGAGGGATCATATTGGCCAGGCCAGAGAGGGCTGATAACCCAGTTGTCACCCCAGGCACATCCACTGATCCAGCCCCAGCCACGTTAGGTACCACCATGGATCTGGCCATGCCAGGGATAGCTGCAGGCTCAGCCAGGTCAGATGTAGGTCCAGGACCAACAGAATCCGAAGCAGTCACTGCAGGTGTGGCCGCAGCTATGGGCCCAGCTCCCCCACCCTCAACCAGGGCTGAAGAAGACAGGGCCTGGTCAAGGAAGAGTGTTACATTCTTCCAAGTCTCTGACCTAGAGAAACAGGGCACAACAGGGTGCCGACCCAGGCCAGTGCCAGCCCTCAACCCAGCCACAGACCTTGCCCTGCACACCCCACATGCCCGTGCACCCAGAGTTGTGGCCGCCTCAGGCCCAGAGAGAGGCTCACCATCCTCAACCTTAGCAGCCCTGGTCCTGCCTCTGTCCAGCAGCACCACAGTGCTAGCCACAGCAGAACCAGGCAGAGCTTTGTCTACACCAGGGCTATTTCCAGGACCAGCCCAAGTAGACCCAGCCAACACCATTCTCATGCGAGACAAAGGCACCAGCACCCTAGCAGTCCCAGCAGACCGGGGTGCTTCGTGTACAGCAATGGTCCTGGTCACATCCCACACAACCAGGAGCCTGGACTCGAAAGATGCTAAGGTTGTCTTCACTGTGCCAGGCACAGACACATCCTCAGCCTTGCCAGGAGCAGCCATGGGCCTGCCCATGCCCAGGCGAGCCCAGCCATGCACGGCAATGGTCTTGGTCGCCCCCCAGAAAGCCACACCACAGAGAACCATAGTTGCCCGCCTGGCAGATAGTGGCATGGCCCCAGACACTTCAGGGAAAGACTTTGAGCCCCCTGTGCCAGCTGTTCCAATCGTGGCAGACATGGGCTCCATCCTAGGCACACTAGACCACACTTCAGAGCCAGGCACCCCAGAGTCAGAGGAGGAAGAGGCTGCAGCTGCCCCCCAAGCTTCAGCTGCTGAAAGAGTCGCTGACCTGGATGCCTTAGACCTGGCAATGGCACATAAAGGTAAATCAATGGGAATCTGGCACTTTGGGGCTGGGCTGGTTCAGGAATGTCTGTGTCCGTGGCTGGGGAGAATCCCAGAGCTTTGGCGGCCAGACCCAGAGGGTCTGGGCACGGGGCACAAGAGCTTAACCTGGAGCTGGTGAATATGGACGGGGAAAGGGCAATGACATCTTCAGATCCCTACCTCCCGCTGAGGCTCAGCACTTCCTGGGAGGACCTAACAAGAACTTGCTGAACCCAGGCCACATGAAAAGGAGGGCCCCTGCTGTCTATAGGGGCTGTTGCCTGGAGCTCCCTCTGAAAGTCAGGAAGGGCTGGCAGTAGGAAGGAGTGTCAGAACTAGCATTTCTACCCTCCCCCCAGCCATGGCAAGTCATGAAGCTGTTATTGAGCTCCTACTGTGTGTGCCAGGTACTCTGCCAAGCCCCGAGGCTACAAAGAGAGGCAAAAGGCAGTGGTCACCTGCCAGGCACCCCTTGTGCAGTGGAGAGATATCATGCAAACACCTAGGTACTCATAAGCCAGCGGAGGTAAACTGGGGAGAATACACAGATGGAAGGGGGATCTGACAAAGCTTTGCGTGAATTGTGAGATTGTAGATGAGATCTGAAAGAAGACTGGAGGGAAAGCCTTCCAGGCATGGAGAATGACAAGTGCAAATGTCTGGAGGCTGGAGATGAAGGTCTCTTCTAAGGTATAGCCAGGAGGCCAGTGTCCTTGGATGCCAGGTGTATGGAGGTGGAGAAGGTGCGAGAAGTCAAGAGAGGTGTGGGGGTGGGGGGCTTGAGGCTTGTTCCGATTGAGGTGAGTCCTTCTTTACACACACCAAGGAGGTGACCATCTGGCTTCACAACCATTTGCTGTTTCAGGAAAGGGTTCACTTTGTAAAAGGTGTAGCAGGGTCCCCCGAAGGCTGGCTTCCACTGATCCTTTCTCTGATCTGACTTTTCAGGGTTACAACCATTGAGACCTAACTGGCCTATGAAGATGGAAGGATTCTCTTGGAAGTTTAGACGAGGTGAGTTTATAGCAACCTCTGGAGTCCTAGTTGGAATGCCTTGTGAGGGAGTGAGCTCCATGTCCTTGGAGTTATTTGAGCCAGGGCTATGTGGCTTCCTGCCTGAGAGGCTGCAGAGCACAGCCCTGTACTGGGGAGATGAGATGGTCCCTGGACTTAGGAGAATGTCAAGGTTACTCAGGGTCCACTCCTGGACCCCATTCCCCCAATGGTCCCAAAGGGCCTTCTCAGAAAAAAGTTGAGTCAGGGAAACCTAGGAGGTCTTGGAGCCGGCCTCTGCCCTTTGAGGTCATGTCCAGGCCCTCAGAGGCTCTGCTTTGCTAAAGCACCTCTCCTCTGCCATGGTCATGCCAAGAGCCTGCCCCAGAAGTCAGGGGAGGATGGATCTTTGGGGTCCCAGGAACCTTAGAGACCATAGGAGGGGATTTAGAACCAGCTGCCAAAGGCCACACAGCAAGTTTATCCCAGAGTCTCACCCAGAGCTCTGGCCTCTGGGCTTTCAGTCTGAGTAAGGAAGGACCAGAAGGGACTTTGGGCCCCTCATTCTGCAGATTAAGAATCCTCCTGCCAAGTCCAGTTATGTCCATCTGAGCCTCACAAGAGAACTTGGAGAGACAGTGTCAGGACCCTTGGCCCTATTTGATGGATGAGCAGACAGAGGCCAGATCAGGGGAGAGGGAGGGGGTTGCAGGGACTAGCCTTCTGGCTCTGGTACTGATCATGCTGTGAACCTAGGGCAAGTCCCTTCCCCTTGCTGGGCCTCAGTTTTCTGGGCTGTAAGATGAGCTGATTTCTGAGTTTTCTTTCAGCTCTGACATTCTACGACTTGACCAAGTTTGTGTGAGTTCGTGGTGGGACTTAGTTCCCTTCAGTCCAAGACTGATTCCTAAGGAGGGCAGGCGGCTCACATGTGAACATGCACATGCCCAAACATGCCCCCTCCTCACCAGGCAGTGATCCCCCCTGGGGACAGCACAGTGGGGGGGTCGGGAGAACTTCAGATTTAAGATGAGAGGACCTGCTTTGCCACTGTCCTCCTGCGTGATCCTGGGTCAGTCCCCTCTTCAGTTTCCTATAAATGAGGGAATTGGCCTTTGAGAAGGCAGAGTTGGCAAGAAACCAGACCCCAAGAGGCTGAGACATCATCTAGCATGCCCCCCGCGCTCTGAGGCTGAAATTTAATAGCAGGGACCCCTTTGTATCCATCTCTGTGAGGCAGGGAGGGAGCAGATTCATGGTCCCGGTTTACAGATGTGCAAGGTGAGGCTCTGGAAGTCAGCTGACCTGGAGCAAGTTAGCTAGGACTAATAGTAACTGTAGCGATTTCTATTGTTCCCTGTTCTATTGTTACTGGCTTAGCCTGCCTGCTGTAACTGGCTCCTAGCCTAGGGTCTCCCAGCTGCCGTTAGAGGGGCACTGGAGCCCCAGGGCTCAGACTGCCCCCACCCCAGCCTCTGGCCAGCTTGAACGTCCCCAAGGGTCTGCCTCTTCTGCCCAGGGCTGGGTGAGGAGGGGGCAGAGGGGGGAAGGGGGCGGGGTTCCTCGAGGGAGGTGGGGAGGTGGGGATGGGCATGGGGATGAGGGGGGAGGATCTGCGGGGATGGTTAGCATGCGCGTCACGTGGTGCCGGTGGCAGATCCCAGTAGTGACGGCGGGCGGTGCAGCGGCTGCATCCTTCCTTCTCTGTCTGCCTGCCTCCCTCTCTCCCCATCTGCGCCTGCTGCTCCGGGCCAAGAGGGAAGGCAAGCAGAGGAGAGAGGGTGACCAGGGCCAGGGCCAGGGCTGGGCCCCCCCACCCTAGTCTAAGTGGGGAGCCAGAGCCTCCAGCCCTGCGCACCGGGCGCCCGGCCCCCCCCACCAAGAGCATCTCCAAAGACAAAGGAGGATTCATGTCCAAAGGTAGGGACCGGCCTGGGCCGGGCCAGGAGGGAAGGGGACAGATAGGGTGGGGGTCTGCCTGCCACCACTAAGGCCATGGCTGCCACAGCAGCCACCGCCCGGCCCTGCCCCCAGAGACCTGCAGGAGGGCAGCTTCATGGATGTGCACTCACACACACACATACACACACGACAAGATGCACACACGAAGAGACAGATGAGAGGGCTGGGGGAAGAGGGGGGGTGTGCTTTCCTCTTTCATTCTCATCCCTCTTCTCTCCCCACCCCTCAGGCACTTACATGTAGAGACAGGCTTGATCACACAAGGCAAGAGACTCAGGGCACCAGTGCTCACACTCACACACACTCACACACACTCAAACACACACACGCTCCTGGAGGAGCCTACAGTGACACATGTCCACCCTGAGACCCTGACATGGTTGTGTTCATACCAGGCTCAGCTCAAGGACATGCTTACACACAGACAAGCCCCTAGCTGCTACACACACACACACACACACACACACACACACACACACACACACACACCAGAGGGCTGCCCAGCCCCAAAGCCCCACTGGCTTCCACACTCATGTGGCCAGTGGGGAAGGTACCGGGAATGGCCTCCCTGGGAGGGGACAGGGATGGGAGGTGACAGCTCCTTTCTGTATGGAGATGACTGACTGGGGTGGACTCTAGGCCATGGTAGCTGGGGAGGAGAGGCCTGCAATGGGTCTGACCAGGTCTTCCCCTGCTCCCCAAGAGGAGAGGGAGGTGGGAAGTGAAGCCCAACCTGCCCCAGAGATGAGGGAGGGGATCTTTGTCCCCAGCCTCCATGGGGAAGGGGAAAGGGAGAACAAAAGGGGGTTCACAGGGCCAGAGACCCAGAGATGGGGCAGGTGAGCTTGTAAGCAGCCCTCTCCCGTGGAGGAGACAGCAAGACAAAGACAAAGACAAGTCCATTTTTCTGAGCAGCTCTCCAATTCTCAGCTTCATTTGCCTTTGGGCAGTCTGGGCAGGGGTGAGGGGTGAGGGAGGAGGAGGCAAGAAGGAAGCTGCCTCCTCTGGGGCAACTCAGGGCCAGCGTCCAGGGGGGCTCCAGAAGGGGCTGACAGTCCTGATGCCCCTTCAAAGCCCAGATCCAAAGGATTTGGCTCCATTAACAAGACCATGTACATGCTGGGTAAGGAAAAGCAGCAAGGAATGGAGGAAAGAGCCCTGGAGAGCCTGGGTTCAAATCCTGCAGCTGCCCTGCCTATGTGCAAGTCCCTTCTGTGTCCTGGGCCTCAGTCTGTCCATCTGTAAAGCCAGAGGGTTGGCCGAGATCACCCAGTTACTCCAGGGAGTCAGCAGACTGGGCTGGGGCAGTTCCCTTCCCCATCTGGGCCTCACTCTGCTCATCTGTAAAATGGTAGAATTGGATCAGGTGACCTTGAAGGCCCTTCCTGAGGGTAGCTGATATTCTCTCTGGAGTGTGATCCAGAGCAGACCCCTGTGGAACTGTTGGGATGAAGCCAGAATAGACAGGGGAGGGGGGTGGGAGAGGCTGTCCTTATACCCCACCACATCTGAGGGGACACCTAGGCCAGGCAGTCCTCTTCAGGGTAGGGTAGACACATTCCCCACTCTCCGGTGTCCATCCCAGGTCTGTGGGGGGGGCAGGGCCTCCCCTCAGAAGAAGAGCAAGGAACATTCCTAATCCATCATTGAGCCCCAAATGGGGAGACACTGGAGGTCCCCGAGCTGAGGCCAGAGTGGGTTGGGAGGGCTGGTTTCTAGGACTGATGGGTAGCAGAACCAGGATCAGGGAAGAGAGGTGGCTGAAAGTTGTCCACAGTGGAATGGGCAGCCTGGGAGGAAGGGATGTTGGCATCGCAGCAAAGGCTGGGTGACTAGGCTTTGGGAATGGGGTACTGTGGAGCTAAGACATTGGGCTGGGGGTCCTCTAGCCCAGGAACTAGAGGGAGATGCCCTGTGTTCTAATCCTGTATGTCTGCCACCCACTTACTGTTTGGCTTTGGGCAAGGGGTACCCCCTCTCTGGGCCTCTTGGGGCTGAAATTGCTAAGCTCAGAGCCCCCTCCCAGCTGTTCATCCACCTGCACTCTTAAGAACCCTTCTTATTTTGAGATTCTCTGATTCTGTCATGGGAGATATTTAGGGAAGGGATGGACCTTATAGAATGGGGGGAATCTTGGAAGGTGGAGAAGATTGAGGTGTTACAGGAGAGGGGCAAGGCACCAAGGAAGGTGGGAAGGACCCTAATGGGTTTGCAGTGAATTCATTTGTTTTTCCTGGCACAGTGGGCAGGATGCAGGCCTGGAATCAGGAGGCCCTGAGTTCAAAATTCAGCCTCAGACACTTACTAACTGTGGGACCTGGGACCCTACCTGCCTCAGTTTTCTTATCTGTAGAGTGGGGCTAATAATACCAATGTTCAATGAGGTTATATGTATGAGGTGAAACTTTGCAGACCTTAAAGTGATCTAGATGGCTGTCTATCCTGTCAAAAGGAGGAAGACAAAAGGCCATTGACTGGTTACAGTTTCCACTTGGCTTTTGTTGCCTCTCTGGGCACTCCTGTCTGGCACTGACTTCTTGTAAACCTAGGAGCAGCCACCTAGTGCCTTGGGGCTTGGCCCATCAGGTCATCACACACTTATGGTGACAGAGAGAGGCAAGTCACAGCCAGAAAAGGATGACTGCTCAGGCCAGGGGGAGGGGGCATGCCGAAATGCATCATCACACTCATCAGCCTCCACTTCCCATCCCTGGATAGTACAGGGAGTTCCTGCTGGGGAGAATCCAAGAATCACAGAATGGCAGGGCTGGGGGTGGGGATGGGGGAAGAGAAGGTGTTTAGAACATGGAAATCGGAACTGGGAGGGGCCTGAGAAAAGAGAAGGTCAGAACTGACAGGGACCTTAGAACAAGAAATATTAGAGTTGGGAGGGGCCTTAGGACAGGGGATGTGAGAACTGAGAGAGAGCTTAGAACAGGGAATGTCAGAGCCCAGGGAAGGAGCTTAGAACATGGAAGGTCAGAACTGGGGTAGGGGCCTGAGAATAAGGGCTGTCAGAGCTGGGCGGGGCCTCAGATACTATCTCATATAGAAAGCAAGACCTCTGGAGGGCAGACCAGCCTTAGACCAGTCCAGTGAGTGGTGGGAGCCAGGTCTCCAGCCTTCTGGGATACCAGAGCTCTCACTCCCTCAGACCCTGGCCCCACATTTCATTTGTTCCATCAAATTCACTCCACAAATAGTTATTAACCCCTTCTTGTGTGCCAGGCCCTGGAGACACAGAAGTAGCTCTGGTGGAGACTCATCCATCAGACAAGGACAGAGACAGCCTGGTCTTGGGGCAGAGTGACAGGGATGAAGAGGCCTATGGGGCATCTGAGGGGAGAGAGACCACTTTTTTCTTGGGGGGGGGGGCAGGGCAGTCCCTGATCAGGTCCTCCGAGGAAGCCAGGGTCTTCTGCCCCTGAAAGTGGGGGTGGGTAGAGGAGCCTGTTCCAGCCATGGGGGAAGGTCCAAGCCAATGAGAGCAGGGAGGGAAGGAGATGACAGAGAACAAGGGATGGGAAGTTGTCTGGTCAGGTCAGAAGGTAGACTGCATGATGGGGAGGAGTAGGGCATTGCATCAATCTGGAAAGAGGCTGGAGGCAGAGTGAGAAAAGGCCTTGAATGCCAGAATCAAGAGTTTACTTTTTGGGATAGGCAGTGGGGAGCCCCTGAAGGCTTCTGAGTAAATGAGAGTGGTGCCTTAGACAGAGGAGATCAGGCTGGAGGCCAGGAGGTAGACATTTACTGGAGGCCTGCTTATTGACCGAGCTGAAGAAAAAGAATTATAGCGGGAACTGGGAGGAAGAAATGAGGAGAGTAGTTTGGGGCAACAGATGAGGTTTGGTAGCTGGTGGGATAGTGGCAGAGGCAGTACTCGACCTCAGGTCCTCTGACTCAAATATTACCCCAAGGTCAGGAGCCTGGGGAGCTAGGAAGATGCGGATGCCATTCACAGACATAGGGACGTCTGGAAGATAGAGATGTTGTAGGGGAGGATGAGCTCCATCTTGGACACAAAGGGTCGGAGAGGCAGATGGGTCATCCAGTGAGTAGTCAGTCACCTTCTGGACAGAGAGGAGGGCTGAGCTAGGCCCCAGAGTCATCTGCCTGAGAGGTGATAACTGAAACCAGAGGAGTGGATGAGATAGATGGGGAGGAGGGGTGTGGAGAGAGAAGGAGAGGTACCCAGGGACAAAGGCACATTTAAGGGATGTGTGGAAGAAAGGTCTGAGAGCTGGGAGAGTCAGGAGAGTGAGAGACAGGTTATGGAAGCCATGGGAAGGGATGGGATCCAGAAGGGGTGGCCCCAGGGTCCAATGCCCTGCAGAGGTCAAGTAGTTTGAGAACAGAAAGTCAGACATTATATCAGATGAGGAAGAGGTAGACCTTGGTAGATGCCTTCTGGAGAGGCCTCAGGACAGAAGATAGTTTACAAGGGCTTGAGGTCTGAGGGGGTCAAGAGCCAAGATGGTGGCACTCAGATGCCCATCTGCTCTAGTGGTGGAGAAGGAACATGGGATTTTGAGTCCAGAGACCTGGGTTCATATTCCAGCTATGTTGGCTGCTAATTGTGCAGTCCCACAGAGGAGGGCAGGGGGAGATGTTCTGATCAAGATGGACCATTCTGCAGTTTCTTCTGAGTGCTAAATGAACATGGCTGGGGGCTCTTCGTGTGTCCCCGAAGACCAGTTGTGCGGCTCTGTGCTCTCCCTTTGTCTCTCCATCATAGAGTAGGGAAGAAGGAGGGAGGGGCCCAAGTTGGGGCTGCCCTTGGCAAATGGGAGGGGAGGCACTCTGGAGCTTGGGAAAGGGGGCCTCTTGAGAGAGAAGATGCTGAAGTAAGGTGGCCCCAGGAGACCCAGGTGAACCTTGTTTCCATGCCTGAGAGAGGCCAGGCTTAGTCACAGAATAGGCAGAGCCAAGTGGGCCTCAGAGGCCACTTAGATCAACTCCCTCGTTTTACAGGCTCAGGGAGGTGTGACTTTTCCCACCTCATATGCCTTCTTCCCTGCTTGTTCAGGGATGTGGGAATGGGGGGAGGACTCTGGCTAAGAGAGAGCCATTCTTCTTGGCTTTTTCAATAGCATATGTTAACACTTCACATTCTAAGGCCCCTCCCAACCCCGATAATGCTTGTTCTAAGGCTCCTCCCAGCTCTGACATTCTTTGTTCTAAGGCCCCTCCCAGCTCTGACATAACTGTTCTAAGGCCCTTCCCAGCTCTGACATCCCCTGTTCTAAGGCCCTTCCCAGCTCTGATATTGCTTGTTCTAAGGCCCCTCCCAGCTCTGACATTCTTTGTTCTAAGGCCCCTCCTAGCCCTGATAATGCTTGTTCTAAGGCCCCTCCCAGCTCTGACATTCCTTGTTCTAAGGGCTCTCCAAGCACTGACATTCTATACCATTTAAGAGAATATCCTACAAACCCCACCCAGAAGTGGTGAAGGGTTGTCCACTGAAAGAAGGTGGGTTCACAGTAAGACTGAGGCTAATCAGGACAGACTTGGCAGTGAGGCTCACGGTCCTTGAAGGATGCAGGGGCTTTGGGTGGGCCCTGAGTTTCCTCCCTGTTGTGAGCTAGGAGCCTTTCAGGCCTCATAGCTCCATGATGGATTTGTCCATGGCCTCCTCCCTGCCCAATCTGCAGGCTTTGCAGAGAACAGGACTGACGTGACCATGTCAGAGCTGGTGGCGGAGCCCAGGCCCAAGCCAGCCGTGCCCATGAAGCCCCTTGGCATCAGCTCCAACCTCCTGGGCTATATCGGCATTGACACCATCATTGAGCAGATGCGAAAAAAAACCATGAAGACGGGCTTTGACTTCAATATCATGGTTGTGGGTAAGAGCGGAGGCTGGCAGGGCCAGTTTGGGGTTGAGGGCCTGGCAAGCTATGGCTAATCAATTCTGTCTTCTCAGAGTGGGGCTCCTTGGGCTTCTCCCACAGGGGGACCTCCAGCCAAGGCTGCTGAGGATATGGGGAGCCAAGAGTTCCTGGGAGGCCTTGAGGGTGGCCATTTAACCTCAGTTTACCTCCTCTGTCAGTATCCCTATACCCATCTCCCAGGATTGTTGGGGAAGCCAGATGGGGGGCTGCCATAGATGGGTAGGTGATGCTTTGGAAATAAAGTCCTAAAAGCAAATTGCCTACAGGGTCAGAGGACCTTGGGTTCAAATCCTGGCCCCAGAGTTCATCCTCTTCCTACACTACCCACCCAGGTCAGAGCGGGCTGGGCAAGTCAACCCTCATCAACACCCTCTTCAAATCCCAAGTGAGTCGGAAATCAGCGAGCTGGAATCGGGAGGAGAAGATCCCCAAGACAGTGGAGATCAAGGCCATTGGGCACGGTGAGCTTCTGGGAATGGGTCACCTTCCCAGGTGAGCCAAGAGACATGGAAAGGCTAAGTAAAGGCCACGTTCTAGCAAGTAGGCTGCCCTGCCTCTGAGCTGCCTGAGGAGCTGCCCACAGTCCTCTTATTCCCCAATCATCACACTGTGTCAGGAGTCCGGGAGCCACCAGTGGCTGCCTGGGCCTAGGGCTGGGAGTAGGGGAGCTGGCTCCAATGGCCAATCAGAGGCAGTCTCTCTGTAATACTCTGGTCAGGAGTCCTGGAGCCCACCAGTGGCTGCCTGGGCCTAGGGCTGGGAGTAGGGGAGCTGGCTCCAATGGCCAATCAGAGGCAGTCTCTCTGTAATACTCTGGTGCGCTGTAAGGCATCGGCCCCACCACAGCTCTGCCAGAGGGTCCTGGCATTGGGGTAATGAATTACTGCCCTTTGGAGGTCTGGAAGGTGCTCGGACAGGTCTGCTTGTGGACAGCTCCTGTTTCTCTGGGCATCCTGCCTGAGGAGCTCCCCCTCCCGTGGCAGACACCGACCCAGATTCGGGGTGGAGTTCCCACAGAGGCACCGTGGGTTCCCAGGGGCACCCGGTCACTGCCACAATTAACTTCCTCACAATTAATCTTGAGACTCTACTGTGTCCCTCTGTCCCTGCCTCCACGGCGACTATGCCCATCCCTCCAGGACCATTTGGTTTTGTTGGGTAGGGGGTTGGTATGTTTTCCTGCAGTATGGGGGAGATCTAAAGGTTGGGCTCTGTCTCCCCTCATTTCTTTGGGTTGGCGGCTCTCAGCCCCAGCTGACATCACCATGGCTCAGATTAGAGAACTGAGGATCCCTGAGCTGGGCCTGCTTAGACCATCTGTGTACTTTCCAGTCAGGATCCCAGCAATATCCAGCCATGAATCCAATGAGTAGGGGTCACCTCTTTCTCCCTCCTCCCAGCAGGGACCAGGCAGGGACTGGCTGGGGTCTTTATCTCACACATGTCTCGGAAGTCCTGGGACTCAGGCCCTGCTTCTCTGATGACCCACAGCAGGCTCTTTCCACTGCTTGAGCCTCAGCTTTCCCTCCCTGCAAAATGGGGATAATACCGACTACTTCTGGGGACTGTTGGGAAGTGACAGGGCTCTGCTGGCCTTACAACACTCTCCAGATGGCTCTGATCGTTGCCCCTGCTATCCTATCATTCTGAGACCCCAGGTGGGGTTGGGTGTGGGCATGTCCTGCCCATGCTCAAAGCCTTGCCTGGTTTTCCTGGCTACCTGCCCCCAACCAAGAATGACTTTTGTCTTCTTTTTGTATATAAAGGCATGGGTGAGCTGTGTTCTGCCCAGAGAGCAGAGTCAGAAGCTTGATGGTGGGCAGTGCAGCCAGGCAGATTTAGACTGGATGTCACAAAGGATTAGGGTTGTCCAAAAATGGATTGGGCTGCCTCTGGAGGTAGTGAGTTCCCTGTCACTGGAGGTCTTCAAGTGTTGGCTAAATAAACACTTGTTGGGCATGTTTAGAGGGGACTCCATTCCCCAGTGGCAGTCGGTGCTACATAAATGCTTATGACCCTCCTCCCTGCACCCCCTCCCCCAGTGTATGACTGGTCAGGAACATGACATGTCTGTTAGAAGGAGAGGGAGAGAATTGTGTGTGGAGTTGGGTGTAAGGGATTCTTGCCCATTCATCATCAAAGAAGGAGATCCTTGTAGCCTTGAAGGAGGGGTGGTGGAATTTGGAGAGGCAAAGAGGAGTGGACAGGCATTCCTAGCAAGGGAACCACGTGAGCAAAGATTCAGAGATGGGAACATCCCCAAAGTTCCAGCTGGGGAGGAGGGGTAGGAGAGGTCAGGCAAGATGGCAGAGCAGCAGGAAGCCAGAATTTGGCATCGGGAGCCTGGGCTGCTAGATGGCCTTGAATGCACTGCTTCCTGTTGGATGCAGGGGAGCCCCCTTTAGAGGTCTGGGGGATGACATTGGGCCCTGAGGGAGAACATGGATCAGGCATCACCCTTATCCTGTCTGTCACTGCAGTGATAGAAGAAGGCGGAGTCAAGATGAAGTTGACGGTCATCGACACACCGGGGTTTGGAGACCAGATCAACAATGAAAACTGGTGTGTGTATCCCTGCCTCTGACTGGATCCTGGGCTGGGCTGAACCCTAGGTCTAGAACAGTAAGGGACCCAAGAGCCCATCTAGCCCATCTGCCCTCATTTGGCAGATGGGGAAACTGAGACCCAGAATGGCAGTCACTTGTCCTGGGTCATGCAGCTAGTTGAAGACTGGGTGTGGGCACCAAGGAGCAGACAATGAAGCCAAGGACAGCATCACTCATGTGTTCAAGGGGTTGTTAAAGGTCCCTGGGATTGGGGGCCCCAGATCCACTAGGGAAATCTGGAATTTAGCCTGTGCAGGGGTGGGGCCAGACAGCAGATCCCCGGATAACCCAGTGCTTAGCACAGGGCCCAGCACATAGTAGGGGCTTAAATGCTCCTGTACTGGGCAGCATGCTTGACAAGGGCTGGTTGAAGCCTGGGGAGCAGCAGATGCTGGATGAGGGAATGGGGGGAATGTCACCATCTTCCAGTGTCTGGTGGGCCCCAGGTGGAGAGAGTGATTAAGATGAGTAGAGGCTCAGGGGGACCAAAGACCACCCTAATGATGAAAGCGGGCTGGAAACGACTGAGCTGGATGGGAAGGTGGTGAGATCTCTGTCCCCGGAGGATTCCTTGGAGGCCCCTTCTGAGCCTAGGGCTCTGGGATCCCGTGAGGTCTGTCAGGCTGGAAATCTGGGATGAGGAAGGTGGCCTCTGACTGCAGTCTGCCCATGTCCGGCCTCCTCAGCTGGGAGCCCATCGAGAAGTACATCAATGAACAGTACGAGAAATTCCTGAAGGAGGAGGTGAACATCGCAAGGAAGAAGCGCATCCCGGACACGCGGGTCCATTGCTGCCTCTACTTCATCTCTCCCACGGGACACTCGTGAGTGCTGCTGCTCCTCCCCCAGCCCTACTGTAGGCACACAGCAAGGGCCTTGCCACTATCTCCCAGCTCTGGGCCTTTGCTCTATCAGGGCCCCACACCTGATGTGCCCTCCCTCCTTGTCTCTGTCTCCTGGCTTCCTTCAAGTCTCAGATCCCAATCCCATTTCTAGGGGATTCGAGTGCCTTAGCCCAGCTCTGTCTATGTTTTGTACGTATCTAGTGAGCAGCATGCTGTCTTCCTGTTAAACTGGGGGTTCTTTGAGGACAGAGACTGTCTCTCACCATTCTTTGTATGTCCAGCATTTAGCCCAGTTCCCAGCATACAATAGGCACATAATAAATGCTGGTTGATGAGCTTGAGCTCTATAGAACCAGCAGTTAGATTGTCGGTCTGTGCAGGGATGAGCCCCAAGCAGGAGAGCTAGGGTACAGGCTCTAGGGGCCCCCACTTACCTCCTTCTGGCTTCTCTACCAAGAGGCCTCCTCCCAGAACAAAGGCAGGGCAGAGCTGACCAGTGCCACCCACTGTGCTGCCCTCTGGCAGTGCCAAGGGGACTCACAGACGCTCAGAGGCCACAGAATCCAACCCCTTTATTTTACAAGGGAGGAAACTGAGGCCCGGGGAGGGGGGAGGGGTAAGAGTGACTTGCCCAAGGTTATGCAGGCAGTAAGTGGCAATATCAAGATTGGAACCCAGAGGGGCGGCTAGGTGGCGCAGTGAATAGAGCGCCGGCCCTGGAATCAGAAGGCCCTGAGTTCGGAACCGGCCTCTGACACTTAATCCATATGAACAAAAAAAAAACCTAGCCGTGTAACCTTGGGCAAGTTACTTAACCCCAATTGCCCTAAAGGGGCGGCTAGGTGGCGCAGTGAGTAAGAGCGCCGGCCTCGGAGTTTGGATGACCCGAGATCAGATCCGGCCTCAGAAAATGAGCACCCACGCATAAATAATGACTAGCCGTGTAACCTTGAGCAAGTTACTTAGCCCCAATTGCTTTAAAAAAAAAAAAGATTGGAACCCAGGCCCCCTGACTATCCAGCATCCTGCCTTGCAGAATGGCTGCCACCTGCCTTGCTTTTCCCTCATTTCTTCATTCCTTCAACAAGCCTCTGGTCAGGCCCCCCAGTGTTCCCTCAGGCCCAGAGGCAGCTTAGCTGTGACAGGCCCCTCTGGAAGAGGCTGGGCCTGGTCACTGGACCAAGGATGGCCTGGAGGTAGAGTGCCCAGTGAGGAGGTCCCTGAAGGCCAAGGGGGCTGAACAGCCAGACTGCTATGGGGCTGGGACTGGAAGGCCCAGGTTCAAATACAGCCTCAGACACTTACCAGCTGTGGGACCCTGGGCAAGGCACATCACTGCTGCCTGCCTCTGTAAAAGAGAGGTAACAGCAGCCCTTCCCTTGGAGGGTTTCTGGGAGGACCATGCAGGCTCTCAGTAGGGTCTGCATAACTGTTAGCTCTTATTACCATCATTTTCATTCTAACTCCTCAGGTGCCTGTAGCCAGTATACTCTGGGCCTCAGTTTCCCTCCCTGTAAATGATTGGGTACAGGGGTGGCTAGGTGGCGCAGTGAATAGAGCAATGGCCCTGGAGTCAGGAGGACCTGAGTTCAAATCCAGCCTTAGACACAACACAAAAACTAGCCATGTGACCTTGGGCAAGTCACAACCCCAATTGCCTTGTCCTCCCTCCTCCAAAAAGCAAAAAAAAAAAATGAGGGGGTACAGTCCTCCCAGGGGCTGGGGCCTTAGCTTGGGCAGGGTGCCTCTCCTGGGGGGCCAGGGTGGGCTTCAGGCCTCTCATGCACTCCTTCCCCCCCCTGCTCCGGGGTCCAGCCTGAGGCCCCTAGATCTGGAGTTCATGAAACACCTCAGCAAAGTGGTGAACATCGTCCCCATCATTGCCAAAGCCGACACCATGACCTTGGAAGAGAAGATGGAGTTCAAGCAGAGGGTGAGTGCACCCCGTGACCTGGCCTCGCTCGACCTGTAGCCCCTTGTTGGGAGGCCAGCTGCTGCCCCCACTCTGCTCAGCCTCCTCCTCCTTTTAGGCTCCCACATTCCTTGGACACTGGGCTCCCACCTCTCAGTCTCCCCATCCTTCCCCTCACTTCTCATCTCCTTGCTTTTGCCCGGGCTGTTTCCCATAGCTCCCCCCATCTCTACCTGGGGAAATTAGAATGACCTCCCTGGCCTCCAGCAGCTGGGAAGGAGCCTCCTCGTTTACCCCTGTCATACACCTGGTGCCATGTTTTTCTGTACACGTCAGACCGTCATAGTAAATGGAGTTCTCTGAGGGCCCAGCCCTGAGCTCAGTGTCTAGAAGTAAATATGGGAGCTGAATTGAGTAGATTGAAGACCCATATTTGAATCCTGCCTCTGTCTCCAACTGTTTGTGTGACCTTGGATAAATCTCCTGCCCTACCTGGGCCTTGGTTTCCCCAGCTGTAAAATGAGAGAGTTGGACAAGATAACTTCTGGAGTTCCTTTCAGCCTGAATGTGCGAGCTTTGTCCCCTCGAAGACCCTCGGTTTCCTCCTCTGTAAACTGAGAGACAAGCCTAGAGGTCCCTTGTGACCCTCGGTCTCGGCTCCTTGGACCCCAGGCTGACTCTCCCACCCCCAGGTACGGAAGGAGCTTGAGGTGAATGGCATCGAGTTCTACCCACAGAAGGAATTTGATGAAGACCTGGAAGACAAGACAGAAAATGACAAGATCAGGGTAGGAGGCAGAGGTGGCGCCCTGGGATAGGGCCAGCTTGAGTGGAGATAGGGGCCACCCTGTGGCACTGGTCTTGGTCCCAGCATGGAGTGTGGCATATAGTAGGGGCTTTAAAAATGTTTGTTGGATTGAACTCAGCTCACTGGGGGGACAGCGTGGTAGAGGAAGCGGAGTCATGGGTCCTGGGTTTGAATCTCATCTTGGCTACTTCCCACCTGTAAGTGACTTGACTTTGGCCAAGTCATGGCACTGCTGTATGCCTCAGTTTCCTTTTCTGTAAATGGGGGAGTTGGATTAAGTAACCCTTCTGACTCTACTAAGGTAGGAGTGGGGAGACCTGGGCTCTAAAGAGGGAAGGCACTTCCAACACAGTGAGTTGGTGAAACTGAGCCCAGGCTGAGGGATAGAACTGTCTGCGCAAAGGGGAAGACTTGCTGACCCAGCCGTGGGATTTGAATCTAGACCCAGGACCTTGTCCACTGCACACCTGACCCTTGTGCTAGCTGGGAAGAGGGTCCTCTTCAGCAGGACTGGCTGGGGTTGGAGGAGAATGACAAGGAACCCCTCAGCTGTGTCTGTGTCTGTCTCCCCTCCAGCAGGAGAGCATGCCCTTTGCTGTGGTTGGAAGTGACAAGGAATACCAGGTCAATGGCAAGAGGGTCCTTGGTAGAAAAACACCCTGGGGGATCATTGAAGGTAAGAGAACTGACTTCTCCATGGATTTTTATTGGGTACCCACTGTGTGCCTGGTGCTGGGCAGTACTGTGCAGGAGACGTGGTATCTGGTATGGGCCATCTGGCCTGAATTTTGTAACCCCCAGCACCAAGTCAAAGGTTCTGCATACAGTGGTGCTAAATAAATATTTAAATGAATGAATGAGGCAGATGCCATCATGACTTGGTTGCTCCTCAGAGGAATTTGTATAGGGTCTGGCTGGGAAGAGATTTGTTAGTCAGCGAGTTTTTATGAAGCAGAAAGGTGAGGGATGGTCCCTATCCTCAGGGAGCTGCCAGTCTAATGGGGAGACAACATGTAAACAGCCATGGATAGTGATGCTAGAGAAGGGGTGGCTGGTGCTGGGAGCAGGGACAGATCCTGAGTGGGGTCTTTAGGGGCTGTCCAGCCCACTCCTTATTTTAGAGATGAGGAAACTGAGGTCTCCCAAAGTTAAGTAACTTGTGCAAGGTCGGACAGGCAGGATTGGACCCTTGTCCTCTGACTTTAGCATCTGTGCTCTTTCCCCTGGGCCATACTGAGGTCTGTTAGTGTTGTCCCTCCCATAGTCATGTACTCCAATCAAACTCAGGTGTGACCCTACTGGGGTGGAAGATAGCAAGGCCGTCTGTCTGTCGTCTCTGTCCTAGACACAAAGAGCTGATGTGTCACATTCATCTTGAGCTTATGGTCCACTAGGACCCCCAGGCCTCTTTCAACTGAATCGTTCTCTAGTCCCATTTCCTCTCACCCTCTATTTGTACAGCTGGTTTTTGGCCAAATAGCCAGAGGAGATCTGGAACTTTAAGAAGCAGGGAAGGTACCTGATGGTCTAGTTATAAAAATATGTCAGGAGACACGGGTTCTAATTCTGATTTTGTCTTTGGTTGGTGGAGTGACAGTGGTGTAGCAGCAAGCACCCCAACATCCCCAGGGTAGCTGCCAATATAGGTTCTTAGATCTGCTTTGTAAAGGAAAGCAACTCAAAATGGGTTAACAAGCTTACTTTAATCAAACAAACATATATCATTTAGTTCAGGGGAAAAGGTCAGCACCTCAAACTTCAGAGTATACAGACAGATCAAACAGACAGGCTTCCAAACTGTCCAAACATCATATCAATACCAAATCACAGTTACCAGAGAGGGAAGCATCAACATCTGGGTTTTCAAAGCCAGGGGGCTCTCAACAATGGCTTCCCAGAGTCTCATCTGGTCAAAACACACAACACTTCTCAAAGTGAGCCCCAGAGCAAAGCCTCTCCTCAGGGTTTATATAGCCTTCTCCTGGCTCAGAGAATGTAACAACCTTCTGGACCCACTGCCCAATCACAAAGTATCAAGGTGTGGGCTTTCCTGAAAAACATGCCTCCCACCACAGGCTCCAGGTGCACTTAAGCTAGGGGCAGGGAAGATCTTTAAATTTGCATTTCCATTACAAGTGGTTAAGTCATTTAGCTTTTTGGTGTCCAGGCTCCTATATCTGTAAAAGGGGGCAGTCCCAGCTGCCCCTGCTTGTGAAGGAGGGTATGTGTGAAATGCTTAGAGATTCCAAAAAAAGAGCCCAAGTTTTTTTTTTCGGGTCCTCTTTATCCAAACACTCCTTGTTGGACAGGGTGAAGCTTAAAATTGTCCAACCTACAATAAAAGAGGCTGAGGCAGAGCTCTGAGCCAGTGGCACTTAATTAAAGGGTCCATGGCCCCTTCTAATGAAGTGGTCCCAGAGCTTCCTCACAATCTGAGATGCCCCGGGTCCCCAGGACTTGTTTTTATAGGATTTGCTACCCAAATATGCAAAGGAGGCGTGGTGACATACGGAATCTCGTTGGCTGATAGACCTTGCTCTTGAGGGCCAACAATTAAGATGGGCAAGGCAAGAGTTATCTCCAGTGACCAAGTGGTCTTAAGACCAGGTCACCTGCTCGTGTTGGACAAGAGAGGGTGGTCCAGAGGGACAAAAAGAAGTTGGGGGACTCTTCAAAGCATCAAGGCATCTCAGCCACATGGGGTTTGCATGTGGAATTTGAGGAGAGAGGATGGAGAGCCTCATAACTGGTTAACAAGTAGTGAACATTACATTAAAGTTTGAGGCCTACTGTAAAAACCCATCGCATTTAATGATTCCTATTGGATTTATGTAAAACTATCAAATGATTGCTACTGATTGGAATAGAAGAGGGGTCTGAATGAATCTTTCCTTACAAGAGAAAGGGGAGTCGGCTTCCTTCTGGTGACCTTGGGAATGTTCAGCTAAGGGTAGTGGAGACAGAAGAGGAAGACAGGCTCCCGAGCCCACGCTACAGCCATGTGCATGCCCAGTCTCCAGCCTTTCCAGATCAGCTTCAGGCCTGAAGGAGTCTAGGAGCACATGCAGGATCTTTTCCCAGACCCTCCTTACAAATGACTTTACCCAGGGGACTGCATCTTGTTTCAGGTTGGGAGATATATCACTCAGCTCCTGGCCTCTGGATTAATGGGCTGCTGGTCCTTCCTAGACATGGTTTTCTTACCTGTGACTTAGAGGGGAAGGAGTTCTCTGAGGCTGATAGCAACTTGGGGACCAGGGGGCATTCAGCAACCTTGCAATCTTTGGGATGGAGAGCTTTGGTTTTCTTGGGCCTGGCTTTTTCCTGCCCTGTCCTGAAGGAAGTCATACTTCTTCTCAATTCCCAGGCTCTTTCTTCCCTGAGTGTTCATGAACTTTTCCTTATTACTGGGCAACTCTGTCACTTCTGAACCTCTGGGGAATTACAGCTGGATCCTGCCTATTATTTTTTCTTGGAATATGTATTTCTCAGTCATCTGGGGGTAATGAGAACGATGCTTGCGACTTTGGGAGTAATTTTTGATACACGGGGTCACAGTCTGGCCATGTTTCTTCACTTGGCCCATTCATTTAGATAGGTCCTGAGCATGTACTTGGGTGGAGGAGACATCTCCTGCCATCCACCAGGTGTGACAACAGGGCCAGTGTTTGTGTGGTAGAACCAAGAAAAAGGAGAGATTTTCCCTGACTTGTGTTCTTTGATAGAAGGGACGGGTGTGCGTGTAAGTTTCAGAAAAAAACCCAGCAAAATTGAGTCTAATCTCTATCCCTGAGAACAATGGCAACATCAAGGGATGAGGGATGGTGCTGGTCCCTGGGCCGCAATCTCCAATTTGCTGTCATTAGATGGGACCTCATGCAATGACATCACCATAGTACTTTGCCTTTTTAAAGCACAGACGTATAATAGATGCTTTCTGATTGGTTAAGATCAAAATAATCAGCAAGGAGCTTTCCTTCCCTTAGTTCATCTAGTCCTCCCAATGGCCTGGTGAGGTAGAAAATGCAAATTATCCCCATTTTACAGATGAGGAAGCTGAGGCTCAAAAGGAAAAGTAACACAACCGTATAGCTCCTGTCCAAGAAAGAACCCGTGTGTCAGTTGGGCCCTGGGCCTCACTGCAAGAGCCCTGGGTCTGATTTTGGAGGTTGTCTCTCAAGAGCTCTCAGGCTGATTGCCATTAGCATTAACTAATGGGAATGTCAGTATCTGGTTTGTATTTCTTAGAAAAAAGAAATCTCTGGCTCAAGCCTCCACCCAGAGAAACAGTATCTGACTCATTTTATTTCCCCCCACAAGACCCCCCACAAGCACTCAGGCTAATAAGACATAAGCTAGAGGATAGATTATATTTAACCTGACAAAAATGCAGATTCACAATGGACCCCATGAATCATCATGAAAAGTTTTCTTGTTTTTCTAGGGGTCATGAAACAACACTGCCCTTGGGTGAGTCCCACTTTTCTCTGCAGTCTGTGTGACTCATGACCTTAGTGAAGGGAGTCCAGTGGGGCTTCCTAGTGTGAAGGGTGCAAGTGAAAGGGGCCCAGACACAGCTTGGCTGGGACCCAGAGCTCTTTTTTATAAAATCTTTCTCTAATACAAGCGCTAACCACTTTGGTCAGGTTAATGTAAAATGTATTTGGATGAAACCAAACCTGTCTGACAGCAAGTGTCCAATAAGGAGGGTCTAACTGAGTTCTGCTTGGCCCAGGAAGGCAGAGCAGGAAGCAGTGGCTAGTGGAGGCAGCGAAGCAGATGTGAGCTCCATGTCAGGGAAAACTTCTTCACAGTTAAAAGCTAACCAAAGGTGGCCAACTGGCTGCCTTGGGAGGTAGTGAGTACCCCGTCAGGGGGAGTCTTCAAGCAGGAGGACCACTCACTTGTCAGGAATTTCATATAAAGGGGGTGTCCTGTTCTAGGCACTGAGCTGTTTGCATGTTGTCTCCCCCTTACACTGACCTTCCTGAGTGTGAGGATTGCTAGTCTTTGGCCTTTCTTTGTATCCCCAGCACAGTGCCTGGTATAAAGGAGGTGTTTAATAAATGCTTGTTAACTGGCCAGATGATCTCAGAGATTCTGGGATACTGTGAGTTCCCCTTAGCCTCAGTCCTTGCCCATTGCTGCCCATGGTGATCCCTCTCTTCTGGGAACTGGAGCTCACTGGTGCTTTGAATATCTACTTCCTGGGACCTCTCTCCTCTCTTAAGGGAGGAGTGTAGGGAGTGTATCCTCAGGCATTTGCTAAGCTCCCTGAGGGCAGGATCTATGGCTTCAAGTCTAGTTCTTTCTTTTCCATCCCCAGCCCTAGTCCATGGTGAGTTCTTAGTAAATACTTATAAAAACAGTAAATACAGTACTTAGTAAATATTTGGCTGGTGAATGAATGAGTGAATTAATGAATGACTGAATTTGTGTTCTGAAGCCCTTTGATATCCATCTAGCTCATGGGTGTATTGTTATACAATAATGTGCTTTTTAAGAAGTCCCTAGAGCTACCCTATAACTGCTGAGTATTAGCATAAAGTAACCTCTCTTTTTTGGATTTTCAGTGGAAAACCTCACCCACTGTGAGTTTGCCTTGCTCAGAGACTTTGTTATAAGGTAAGGCCCTCCTTGTAGTATGGACCCAGTTTAGTCAGGGTCAGAGGGGCCCTTGAACCTCGACCTCCAGACCTCTCTTGTTTCCCAACTCTTCTCTCTTTTCTGGGAGGATGGAGTCCCAAAGAGCACGGGGCCGTCCCCATTCATAGGAAGCCTGCTGCTGAAAGGCTGAGATGTGCCTGGCAATGTGAGATTGCTCAGAGAGGGTGATAAGAGCTGGATGATACTGGCTGCCTGCCTTTCTGAGGCCAAGGGCCTCTCTCTGCCGGTGAAAGCAGTGACCCTGATAGGATGCTCACAAGGGGACTAGGAACAAGCACTTATTAAGGGCCTACTAAGTGCTGGGCACTGTGCTACTAAATATGTCACCAATGTCATCTGAGAGGTAGATGTGGCTCTTTTTCCCATTTTTCAGTTGAGGAAACTGAGGCACGCAGTAGTGAAGTGACTTGCCCAGGGTCCTGCAGCTAGTTAGTGTCTGTGGATGGATTTGTGTTTCTCTTCCAACTGGGCCAGGGGGCACTGCCTGGAGCAGTCAGCACCAGTGGGATACTGCCTGCCCTTGGTGCAGTACCCTCCGTCCTCCTCCTCCCCTTCACCCACCATGCGGCAGGAGCATCCCTGGATTCAGCTGGTGGCACAGTGCTCAGAGTCAGGAGGACCTGAGATCAAATCCGGCCTTAGACACTTCCTAGCTGGGGTGACCCTGGGCAAGTCACTTCCCTACTGCCTGGCTCAGTCTCCTCAACTGTAAAATGGGGATAATGACAGCACCTCCCTTGTAGGACTCTGGAGGACCAGAGATGATATTTGTAAAGCGCTTAGCACAGTGCCTGGCCCACATGAGGTGTTCCCTTCCTTGCTAGGACCCTAGCTCTAGGACTGGAAGGGACCCCAGAGACCTTCTTGTCTGACCCCCGGCTCATTTTACAGAAGAGAAAACTGAGGCCCAGAGAAGTCAGGGTCAGGGTGGAGGTGGGTCTGCCGGCTGGCTGCTGACAGAGGCCACTGTTAGATGGTACCAGGTGGGCTGGCTTGCCTGGCACCCGGGGCCCCACTCCCAGCCCTGGCCTCCAGGGGGATGAGGCTTAGCCTGGCCTTCAGTCCCCTTTGGCTGGCCAGCCCACATCTGGAAGCTGACCGCTTTGTTCCCGTCCCTCTTCCTGCTCCTTCAGGACCCACCTCCAGGACCTCAAGGAGGTCACCCACAACATCCACTATGAGACCTACCGGGCCCGGCGGCTCAACGACAATGGCGGCCTCCCTCCGGTGAGCGTGGGCACAGTGGCCACGCAGGACAGTGACCTGTGATCCCCCCTCCCAGCCCATCGTTCAGGAGCCCCCAGCCACCTTTGTCGGCCCCTCCAGCCCACAGGCCTGTGCTTGGTGTTTGTGGAACATCGTGTGTTTGCATTATGTGTGTGGGGGGTGCTGTTTACTGCCCTCCCTCCCTAGAAGGCCCTTCTTAATTAGGTTCTTCCTTGGCCCTCTGTTGGTCCGAAGTCACAGGTCTCCCCCACTGAGTTTGGAGAGGGCCCCTTTTACTCATCCAAGTCTGTCAACCGCCTGTGCTGGGGCCAAAGAAAGACCTCCAAGGATGGTTCCCCTCGCCAGGCCCAGTTGAGGAGGTTGGGGATGAAGGCAGGGGCCAGGTGGGAGGCAGCAGGACCCTAGAGTCAGGGCCCTTTCTGCAGTGGCAGCAGCAGGTTGAACTTCAGGCCTGGGGGCCCAGGACGAGAAGTCCAAATCTAGGGAGGGCAGGGAAGAGACTGCCACCTGCAGCCTGCGTCCTGTCCACTGTCCATCAGCCACCATCTGTCACGGAGCTGCCTGCTGCTTCCCCTCCCCCCCACCCCTTGGTGGCCAGTGCCTGCCTGCCTGTTCTGGCCTCTTGTCCTTGCCTGCTCCTCTCTCTCTCTCTCTCTCTCTCTCTCTCTCTCTCTTTCTCTCTCTCTCTCTCTCTCTCTCTCTCTCTCTCTCTCTCTCTCTCCCTCTCTCTGTCTCTCTTTTTGTCTCTCTGTCTCTCTGTCTCTGTCTCTCTTTCTGTCTCTCTCCACCCCTCCTTCTTTGCTTCTCTCTGTCCCTCTTCTGTTTCTGTTTCTCTTCTCTTACCTCCTCTCCCTTCCTCCCTCTCCCTTTCTTCCTTTCTCTCCCATTCTTTCTCCCTTCCTCTCTCCTTTCACTCCTCTCCTCCATCCCTCCTTTCTCCTCTCCCTCCCACTTTCTCTTTCTCTCCTTTCCCTCCTCTCTCCTCTCCCTCCCTCTCTCCCTCCTTTCTCCATCCTTGCCATCCCCTCATCCTTTCACTTCTTCACCAGCACCAGTACCACCTTTCCCTTCATGCTGCCTGTATGGTAGGGAGCCAGCCATGTGTAACACAGAGAATTCTGATCTTGGAAGTCAGGAGAGCCAGGTCAAGTCTAGGTCCTGACAGCTGGGTGACCCTCTCTGTGCCTCAGGCTCCTGCTCTGGACAGTGGGTACAATCTCTTCCGCCTGGACTCCCTGGCAGGGCTTCCTGGACCTGAGCCCAGGCCAGAGGACTGAATGAGGGCTGCCCTTCTCTCCCTCCTGGTCCTTCTAAGCCCTAGCTTGTCCTTTATCTCCAGCCCAGGCTTCCACCTGTCCCTTGCCCTTGGGCTGCCCACGAGGTCCTTCTGCCCTTGGGCCTCTGAGGTTTTTGGGGCTGGGGTGGCAGCGGGGATTGTCGAGGAGATCACAAAGGAACCATAGGAGAGAAGGCTAGCAATATTGACTGTTGCCTGTGATCTCTTTCTCCTGGTCCATTCCATAGGCACCTCATCCATCAAATCTCACCTCCTTCAAGGGCTTGGAAAAATAAAGCCCGGAGACGCTAGATTGAGCAGGTCAGTGGGAAGCAGGCCAGAGCAGTGGGTCTGGTGCCACCTGCGCACCAGGGACCCAGAGTCTAGGGTGTCTGGCCTGGCTGCCCCTGGGGTCTCTGGCCAGAGACCTTCCCTCCAGGTAAGCTCCTGCCAAGAGAAAACAGCAGCCGGGCCTCAGCCTGGACAGGGTGGCATCCCTGGTGCTGATAGGGACCAGACCTCAGGCCTCAGGTCCCCACTCTAGAGTGAAGGAGAGTTGGGGCTGGGTGAGGGGGGGAAGGGAGGCAGGTACTCCTCGGGCCCTCACCACTCTCCTCCCCCCTGCAGGGAGAAGGCGTCCTGCCACCAGCGCCAGCCTCCCCTTGCCCTGCCACTGCCGCCGCCGAGTGAAGGTCATTTCCAGGCTGCTCCTCCTCCCCCCTGCTGTCTCTGCCCACCCCCCCCCGCCCTGCCAAGCCATTCACCCTTCAGGGACAAGGTCTTCTTAGTGCTCCATTTGTCCAGCCAGCTGCCCACCTGCCATGCTCTGCCCATTGCAGGAGGGAGAGGGGGGTGAGCGCCATCCTGCCTCCCCCCGAAGGTCCCTCTGATGGCCTCTCAGTCCATCCACCCCTCCTGGGCCAACACCCTCACCTGCTCCTGCTCCAGCTTCTGCAAACCCATAGCCAGCCGATCATTGCCTTCTCTAGGGGAAATGGCACCAAAGCCCCTTCCTCCACTAGGCTTCACGAGACGAGCCTCTCTCCCCAGGAGCCAGGAGAGCATTGCTTCTGGCCCACCACATCCAGGTGTGAGCCCCAGTATAGGGTGGGGGGAAACAACCAAGACCCCATCTGCCTTGGTCATCATGGGCTAGAAGGTATGTCAGGTTTGGCTGGCCCAGAGGGTGTCAATGCCCTTTCCCCTCTCCCCCAGCCCCCATGATGAGAAGTCCAGGAGGAGACCAGGGACCTGAAAGGGCATTTCTGAAGTTGATTTTTCTGTTTATCCTTAACTTAAAAAAAAAGAAAGAAAAAAAAGGTTAGGAAGCCCGTGAGATGTGAAGTCTAAGATAAAGCTCTCCCCCATCCCCGATTTCTGCCCCTTAGCAATAAGAGGAGTTGCTGCCCTCCCTTTTTGCCCCACTCTGAGCCCCTGTTAATGTGAGTAATGAATCTCTTGGCCACAGACTGGCCGCAGATGGGCGGCAGGCAGGCTTGTAGAGCCATCTGAGGCCCAATGCATGAATGTTGTGTGTGAATGTTGGCTGCTACTGCCGTCCATCCTGGGCCTTTGGGGAACATCCTGCCCTCTGCAGCTGGGCACGGCCTGGACCACTGAGCACTGGGGGACCCAGACAGAAGCCTGAGCCCAGGCCCCCTTCCGGCTTTCCCCTGTCCTGGCCATCTGGCAGTGACAGGAAGGAGGACTCTCCTTCGAGGGTGCCAGCCCTGTCCCAAGACAAGCCACCAAACACACACACTGGGTGTAGACTTTAACTTTCTATGTATTGTTTAATTCAACAAGACTTTGCTGTTTGAACAAGAGTGGCCTGGCCTCTTATTTCATTGTCTTTGCTCACTGTCCTCAGCCCTGCACTCCCCTCACCTTTGCTGGGTTTGCTGCGGACCCAGGGGGTCCTTCATGGTGCACCTCTTCCAGTTCCTGTCTGGAACTCCTGGCACAGAGTTCACTCAGAGTCCCCCTTCTCTAGGTGTTTTTTGAGCCCAACAGTCCCCCACACCTGGGGCAAGATGCCTCAGCAAGAGGCACTGTAATTACCAATGTCTGACCTGCCCTTGAGTTTGCAAAGAAATCCATGAAAGTACCATTTAACTGCACTCCCAGCAAACCCACTTCTACAGAGCTTCCCAGCAGAGTCCAGATTCCTGAGGGGGATGAGGAATACTCTTCCTTCTCCCCCACCCCACCCATTCATAAACATTCATTATGCACATCTCTGGTGTTAGGCCTATCAAGAAGCAAACAGTGACAGGGCATGTGTCTGTCTCAGTCTGGGACCTTGGCTTTTCCAAGATACTTTGATAATGATTTCAGCATTATTGGTTTTCTTTGTCCTCCTCTGACTCCACGAAGGCTCCATTGGCTTCAGCAGACTGATTGCTAGAGGGGTCCAGGCCACCCAGAGAGGTCAAGGGCCCCTGTACTGGCACAGAGAACTGAGCATAAGGCAAAGGGGGAGGGGCAGCAGTGCCAGGCCAACGGCTCATGTAGGAAGGAAGGGGTCCTTTAGCCCTGAAGGAAGCCCAAGCATCCAGAGTGTCATGTGTGGAGGACAGCCTTTGCAAGATTCAGAGGTTGGGGATGAGACCTTTGTATCAGACTAAGGTTCTTGAAAATGGGCCTATGTTGGCATCCCCAGAGCCTGGCCCATAAAGGGATCCTTGGTCCTGGTTGATGAAGGGGTAAGCAGATTTGTGATGCAATTCTCCGACCAGGATGTAGCAGGGGGCTCCTGGCCAGTGGCAAAGGGCACATGACAGAGCCCTGTCCTTGGTCCTAGTCAGACAGGCAATGCCTGTGTTGACCTTGAGTTGGCAGGGCAGGGGTTCCACAAGTGACAGCTGTGTTGGAGTGAGGGGAAGGCTGTGGGCACTAGCTCTGCCTTTCCCTTGAATCGGCCTTCCTGGTAAGACTCCTGCAGCCTGGTGTGGTGGGGACAACCTAGCACCAGGAACCTTTGCCATGGGTTCAGATCAGATCTTGCCAATGACCACCCCTGCCCCCTGCGCAAGTCACTTCTGAGTAGAGAACTGGAGAGAGGACAGGACTTGGGGACCCCCTCGTCTGACCCCACCCCTACAGACCCTACCTCAAGACTTTGCAGGACACCTGCTCCACCCTGGGACAGCTCACAGCCCAATACCAGGTCTGAATTTGCTTCTTTTCAAGCTTGCTCCTGGCAAGACCTGGGGGCCAGGGGTTGTCACGTGTCCCCAGCCTTCTCTTGTCCAAGCTAAGCATCGCCAGCTTGTCCAACCAGTCCCCATGTGGCACCGCGATTCCTGGTCATCCTCCTTTGGACGCTCCTAACCACGATGCCCAGAACTCACAATAAGGCCAGCCAAGGGCAGGGGACAGGGATGCCCTCCCCTCCCTTTTCCTCCAAGTTGAACCTTCATCATGTAGCCCCACACCAGCTCTTCTGGCTGCTGAATCACAATTGCTGCTGACCCCGATGGGGCTTGGGGTCCATTGGCACTCCCAGATCCTTTTCGGAAGTACCACCTCTAATCAAAGCCTCCTCCCTCTTGTACTAGTGAATTTTCATTTCTATCACCAATGGCAAGTCTTTATGTGCTCCCTGTTAAAAAGGAAATATTAATACCATACATCACATTCTAGGCAAAAATCTCACAATTCAATTTTATTTATTGTCCAAGCTGTTTCTGTATGAGAGAGACAGAGAGAAGAGACAGAGAGAGACACACACACAGAAAGGGAGGGAGCGAGGAGGGAATGAGCCAGTGCATTCACATAACATGGGATGTAAATCTGGCCGGGTGCTTCACACCCTTCAAGAAGAGCTCATCGGGACAGAGGTGCAACAAGCATGTATGTGGCACCTGCTGTGTACACGGCCTTCCCAAAGATGCCCTGGTGTGACCCTCCCAGCCCTGGGCTGGGGGCGGGGGACTGGGCCACAGTCTTGGAGCTGCCGGGGAATGTGTGCATTTGAACTTCAGTCTTGCTGCCGCCAGGTCCACCGCTCTCTGTACCGTGGCGCCCCCAGTGGCCCCTATGTTACTACAGCATCTTTGTTGGCAGATCTGGAGCTGCAAGAGACCATGGAGCGCAATCTGCTCATTTTACAGTGGAGGAAACTGAGGCAATATGCTGAAGGGACTTACTGAGCTACAAAGGGTTCAAGATGGGATTTGAACCCAGAGCTTTTTGAATCCAAGGCCAGTTTATCCCAACTCTCTGGAAGGGGGGAAGGGGATAAGCATTCATTATGCACCTACTGTGTGCTAGGCATTGTGGCAGAATCTGCCCTGGGGAGCTCACAGTCTATTGGGGGAGATAACCAGTTTGCCCCTTTGTACTGGATAAACTGAGCATAGCGTCAAAAGAAGGCCCTATTATTAGTCCCATTTTACAGATAAGGACGCTGGAGTCCAGAGAAGGTCACAAAGGCAGCAGCTGAATTCGATCCCATGACTCCAGTCTTCAGGTCCTGAGGTTAAACTGTCATTGGCAAAGAGAGGGAGGGGCGGAGCTTAGAAAAGGCCGGATTCTGACGTTATCCGCCCGCCCTCCTTCCCCATTATTTACATTGTCTCCCCGTCCCTTTCCCCACCCATGGGGCGTGTCCAGAGTAGACAGCCCCCGCGCGCTAGAAACCAGACTCCGCCCAGCGGGCCCACGTGACGGAGCAGCCTCACCCTCTAGCTTTCTCGCTCTCTTTCCGCGCCTGCGCTATAATCTCGGCGCCCCCCCCCCGGGAACCCCGCCCCTCGCGGATAGACTCCACCCCTTCCCTCCTCCCCTCCCCTCCTCCCTTTTCCTCTTCCTCTCCCCATCCCCCCACTCCTTCTCCTGAAAGGGCGAAGATGATGGTGAACCAGCACCTCTCGGAGGACCGCCGCGGCATCTG
>WOXC01006048.1:715000-833535 GCA_011680675.1 Gymnobelideus leadbeateri | reverse complement strand
GGTTTCTTCTCCTCCAGCAGAAGGCAGCAGCTCCTGGCTTCTCCACAGGTCTCCATGCAGGCAGCTCACCATTCCTGCTCTCAGCTCAGTGAAGTCAGCATGCAGGCCGTTCTTCTCTCCTGCTCCACGGCTCCACAGAATCACAGCTACCACAACTGGGAAACAAACAATTATCCCAGCCCCCATACTTTCCTTCTACTCAGCAGATCCCATCCTCGTCGCCATTTTGTAGCAGCAAGCACCCCAACATCCCCAGGATGGCTGCCAACACAGGTTCTTAGATCTGCTTTTCAAAAGGAAAGCAACTCAAAATCTGTTAACAAGCTCACTTTAATCAATCAAACATATATTACCTAGTTCAGGGGGAAAAGGTCAGCACCCTGAACTTCAGAGTATACAGACAGATCAAATAGACAGGCTTCCAAACTGTCCAACCATTATCAATACCAAAATCACAGTTACCAGAGAGGGAAGCATCAACATCTGGGTTTTCAAATTTGGGGGGCTCTCAACAGCTGCCCAGAGTTTTATCTGGTCAAATCACACAACACTTCTCAAAATGAGCCCCCGCAGTGTTATCTTGATATTATTTTGTGTTTGTTGTTGTTCAGTCATCTCAGTTGTGTCCTACTCTGTGAATTCATTTGAGGTTTTCTTGGTAAAGATACTGGAGTGATTTTCCATTTCCTTCTCCAGTCCATTCTACATCTGAAGAACTTAGACTTATTTGTGTATATATTTTGTCCTCACATAGAACATAAACTCTTCAAGGGAAGAGATTATTTCATTTTTGTCTTTTTATCCATGTTATCTAACACATAGTAGATACTTCATAAATGTGTATTGAATTGAAATGAATTAAATCTCATGGCGTAAAATTCCACAGGGAAAGTCAGCCCAGGTCCATAGGCATGGATGGCTATGGTGTGCCACCACGAACTTTGCTTGAGGGGAAGGAGAAGAACAACGGTGATGCACTCCATCTGGGTGTACCTACAAACCCAGCATTCACAGGATATCCTCTGTGCATATCAGGGAAGCACACAAGAATAAGATTCTGAAGACACAAATAGAAATGATTGCAATAAGGAGGGAAACAAAGTGTTGTCTTAAGAGATTGATGAAAATGGGTGCTGAGTGGCTTATTGCAAACCAATTCTTCAAGTACATGTACAGAATATGTAGGTAGCTGATAACAAATACAAAGCAATGATAAAATCCTGTAAGAATACTACTAGGTACATTAAACTTCATCATGAAATAAGACTGGTTAGAAAAACCAAGGGCAACAAAATAAATGATTTGGACAATGACTTCCATAATATGCTCATCAGATTTGCAGATGAAACAGATCTGGATGAGATAATTAACAATTTTGAATGAAAAAAATCAGAATCCCAGAAAGATCTCTACAAGTAAGAATGATGAGTCACCTTTAACAGGATGAATTTTAAATAAGGATGAATATAAAGTTCAAAAAAATTGCTTCCAACAGGCCTGTTCCCCTGTGGTTTCTGAGACTGGGCATTGTCTCTGCAGGATGAATGTATCTCCTCCACCAAACACAGCTTCAATATATGTAGAGCCTCTGCCAGACACTGCTCTATAGGACACATAGTCACTGCTGGCTACTGCAGAAATAGCTCCACTGGGTAAGTGATAATAGAGTTTCTCTTTGTTTCTAACTTCTGGCATCAGCTAGAATCCTTGGCTGTGGTATTATCTCTTCCTCATGAGAAGAGTGGTCTCTTTCATGCTGCTTTAGTTTAAAGCCCTGAGGCTTTCCATAGCTTTTCCAGAAACGAATCAGCCTTTACAATCATCCATGGATTTGAAACCTAGGAACAAAGTCCTATTAACTTTTTTCCATTAAAGATGTGGAAGATTGTTTCCTTTCAGAGTCTTGGCTAAGTCAAATTTTAGTTTTCCAAGAGGCGATCCTTTATCCCCAGATCCAATTTTTAGAACACAAATAGCAAAATAACTAGTTTCTGAAGGTTTAATTCAATATTTGAATTCCAATTCCTGGTCACGGGGGCTTTGGGTCTTTCTGTTAGAATCTTTTGTAGTTTAGGGTGGGCATTATATTTGTATACTTACTCATTCTCCTTTCTAGAGGCTACACACCAATAAAACTGCTAAAGTCTCTAGGGTTTGAGGTCTTCCATTTTCTCAGTTCCAAAACACTTTTGCCCACCCACACAGATGAGCATTTGGGTAAGTGTGTGTGTATATGGGGGATGGGGATGGGGCAGTGGGGCTTCACAGAGACAAAGCTAAGCTCTGCCTGGCTACATTCTTGTTTTTATTATACACACACAGCCAGTAAAGTTGAAAAAGTCTTTGAGCCTCTTTTAAAAGAAGAACACGGGTAAGCTGGAGAGTATCTGGAGGATAGTAACCAGTATGAAGAGGAGCCTAGAGGTCATATCATTGGAGGACCTGACTTTAGTCATTGAGGATATTTACCCTGGAGAGTAGAAAACTTAGTGGGGACATGATATTTGTCTTCAAATATTTGATGATTAGGGTGGCTAGGTGGTGCAGTGAATATAGAGCATCAGCCCTGGAGTCAGGAGGACCTGAGTTGAAATCCAGCCTCAGACACTTAACACTTATTAACCATGTGACCTTGAGCAAGTCACTTAACCCCAGTTGCCCTGCCCTCCAAAAAGCAAAAACAAATACTTGATGATCTATCATGCATAAGAGGGTTTAGGAGCTCCCTCATACTTATCCACCTCAATCTTCTCCCCAAGGTAATTCTACTCTTCCCATCTAATGTGTTCCTTGAAATATCTGATCCACAATAAACAAACATACTTTCATCTCAAACCTCTTCCTTTCTCACTCCTTCCATCTTTGGGCCTTTGCTGAGATCTGGATCTCTCTTGTTGAAATTGTCTTCTGATGATGCCCTTTCCCTTGCTGACTATACTTTCTCTTATAACTCCTAATTCACTAGTCACAGCTGGGGATTGGGAATACTCCTTGCTCCCCCTTGCCACTTCCAGACTTTCTTTTCATCTTCATTAAATAAGTTGTCTTCTTTTGAAGTTCACACTATCCAAATTTATCATCTTATCTAGTTCCTAGTGACTGTTAACTACAGACTCCCAGGATGTTCTCCTTCCTTCCTGAATGAGTTTAGTGCCTGGTTCACAGTTTTTAATCTCTTCTCCATCTTTTCTGCCCTCATGTTAAGAGATTTCAACATGTTCATGTATGTATCTATTTATATACATGTCTATTTTTGTATTTATCTATGTTTCCTCAAATACCCTAACATCCTAGTTCCTCAATCTATTTAATTCCCATGACCATTTTTTCCACTACCACAGAGATGACCAGGCCTCTGATTTTGCTATCACCTTCTGAAATGCCTTTATCTCATCATAATCTTTTATCATTCCATCTTTCCCTATGTCTGTGACCCCTTGCCCTGCTCTTAGTAACCTCTATTTCTTTAATCCCTCTGTTCTTCTTTGGACCATTACCTCTGCACTGGCTATACTCTTGTCCCTTCTCTACCTCAATCCTTGGTGAATCAACTCAATCTACATTATCTTTGACTTCCAAAATCCTTGACCCTTGGCAGATCTCAACCTTGGATTCCTCCCACAATCCACTTCCTATTCAAGTGCTGCTGAATGGCACTGAATAAACCATAAAACCATATTAATTGTATCTTGTACAAAGTTAGGCTATCTTAACTAAGTCCTCATTGAAAAAAGGAAAATATTCTATTGCTACCTAATTCATTCATTGTCCCACTCTCCATAAAGCCTGTTCCATATTTTCCCTTCCCTCCATAAGCCTCTCATACTACCTCTCCTTCCTTCCCCATTATCTCAGTGAGGATTTTGTCTCCAACAAACCCTGAAAAAAATGAGGCCTTTTGTTGAGAGGTCCTCTTTCCTCTTCTCCTCATCTCACAACATTCAAATGTCTTAATCCATTATCTTACTTTACTCTGGTCTTGCATGAAGACCAATCCCTTTCCAAAACCAACCCATCTACAAGCAATCTTGATCCCATTCCTTCCTGACTTCAGCAGATTGCTTTTGCTTTCTCTAATCTCTCCATTATCTTCAGTTCTTCTTTATCTAATGGCTATTTCCCAGCTGTCTATAAACACTCCCTTGCCTCCTTATCCTTATAAAAATCTCCCACTTGATCTGACCATTTCTACTAGGTGACATCCTGTATCTCCCCACTTCTTGGCTAAACTCTTCGAGAAAGCAGTTTACAAATCTGTGCCTCTACTTTCAGAAAATTCTCTTCTAAGTCCTCTGCAATCTAGCTTCTGACTTGATCATTCTACTGAAACTGCCTTCTCCAAAGCAGTGATCTTTTCATTGCCAAATCTATGCCCTTTTTTCAATCCTGATCCTCTGTGACCTCTTTGCAGCATCTGACATTGTTGATTACCTTCTTCTTCTGGATAACCTCTCTCCATGAGGTCTTCAAGGCAGAATTTTCTTTGGGTCTCTTTCCTCTATGTCTGACCATTCCTTTTCAGTGTCCTTTCCTGCTGCTTCATCTATGTCATGCAAACCAATTGGATGTCCCTTAATAGCTGTCCTTCTCCCTCTTATTCTATATTACCTTTCTTGGTAATCTTACTAGTTTTCATGGATTTAATTATCACCTCTATGATTCCCATGCTTAATCTCTTTCCTGAACTCTAGGAGTACGTCACCAACTGCCTTTCAAATATCTTGAATCAGATGTCCCATAGCCATCTCAAACTCAACACATCCAAAACTGAGCTAATTTTCTCCCCTCCCCCAAATCCTTCCCTCTTCCCAAATTCTTTATTACTTTTGAGGGTTCTAGCATCCTTTAGTCACCCAGGCTTGCAATACTTGGCATCTTAAACTCCTCATTGTCAATTACATCAAATATATAATCACTTTCAAATCTTGTTGTATCTTTATTCACATCTCTTATATATGTGCCCTTCTCGTAAGTCATACAGCCACGGACTTAGTTCAGGTCTTCTTCATCTTTCCTGGATTATTTGAATAACATTCTGATAATTTTCCCTGTATCAAGAATCTCTCTACTCCAAACCATCCTCCATTCAGCTGCCAAGGTGATTTTTTTTAATCATAGGTCTGAGCATGTCATCTCCTGCTCAGTGAACTGCAATGGCTCCCTATTACTTCCAGGATCAAATATAAACACTCCTTTGTCTACCATTTACAGCTTTTGGTAACCTGACCCCTTCCTACTTTTCCAATCTTCTTATACTTTACTCTCTTCTATGAACTCTGGGTTCCAGTAATATTGACCTACTTGGATTCCCTGGAGCATGAGACTCCATTTTATGTCTCCCTGCCTTGTTGTTGGCTATCCTCATACCTCAAATACTCCAGCTCCTCATTCAACCTTTTGCTTTCCCTGAACCCCCTCAAGACTCATTTCAAACCCTATCTACTCCAAGAAGGTTTACCCTGTCCCCTCAACTAATGCCTTCTCTTGAAAGAGTCCATTCCATCCAGTGGTTTACTGGAACTAGTTCATACCAGTTTGAGAAAGCCTATTGTTAAATTTTCAGTGTGATCATTTATACCTTGAAAACTGAAAAATGCTACAAATTAAGGCTTGATTTGTTCTTTGTTGATAGTATAGAATTAAGAAAGTAATGAAGAAAATGTTAATAATGCAGATTGAATTTAAAACTATCTTAATTTTTTTTCAGAGTCAGTTGTTAAACATTTACCAGTATACCCCTGGTTACTTTTATTATATGAATGTCTTGTTATTTATGCAGTTGTTTGCACATTGTCTCCCCTATTAAAATATAAGCTCCTTGAGGGGCAGGAAGTGTGTTTATGTAGTTTTTTGTACTTAGCACAGCACCTAGTATATAGTAAGCACTTAATACATACTTGTTGACTTGACTAGGTCTACTTGGCCTCTAGAGGACAAAACTAAGAGCAATGTGTAAAGGTTTCAGAGAGGCAAATTTGAGGTTAACATAAGGAAAAAAAACTCCCTAATAAATAGAGCTTCGAGAGTGAAAGACTCTGCCTCATGGGAAGGCAGTGGGATCAGTCTCACTAGAAGTCTTCAAGGAAAGGCTGGATGGCCACTTGTCAGGGAAATTGTAGAGGGTTCTCACTCAGGCATGGGGTACAAATATGGCCTAAAAGGGTCCTTATGACCTTGGGATGCTCTGATTCTGGGATGTGCTAACGTCAATTCAGTCAACAAGTGTCTATTAAGCACTTGCTGCCCCTTATGACATGTCCCTTAAAGCTCTAAGAGTCTGCATTTAAAGGTCCCTTTTTAGCTTTGCCATTCTGTGTTCTAATATTCTATGCCTGAATTCAATCCTATCTCAATGTTTTCAGGTCCCTTTAAGCCTTAACAATCTATGATCTCTATTTTCTTTGTACACAGCCTGAGACTTCCAGGAAACCCCACCTCCTCAGGCCTCCAATGACATTTTCCAGGGTCACCCAAGTGATTTGACTGTCACATGGCATGGGGACCCCTGGATGACCTCAGAGCCAAATCTGATTGAAGGGTCAGGACTTGCCCTGACCTTACCCTTCCCAGATCTACTTAAATCCAGAAAACATGGTTTCATTTGAAAGTCGTCGAACCAAGAATTCAAAACAGAATGTAATCTATATACTTAGGGTTGCCCTCCAAGGCCTCCTGTAATGGTTTAATATCAGGAAATGCGGTTTGCTGCAGAAGCTTCCCGGTTACAAGGCACCCTGGTCATTCGGAGCTGGGTCTTGTAGAAGCCTTCCCCCTCACACACCTCCCCCATATCCTGGTCCTGTGGCTTATAATATACAGGGAAAAGCAGGGAGGGGAGAGTGGAGAGAAGGTTAGACTTGGACTAGAGGTCCTGGGATCAAACACAAACCAGAATTACTAGCAATGGGATCTTGAACAAATCACCCCACCCCTTTGGGCCTCAGTTTCCTCCTCTGTAAAATGATCTGAGATGCAGTATGGTATAGTAGCTAAAGCATTGGACCTGAAGTCAGGAGGACATAAGTTCAAATTCTGCCTTTGATACTTACTAGCTGTATGACCCTGGGCAAGTCACTAAACCTTTCTGTGCCTCTGTTTTCTCATCTATAAAATGAAAGGGTTGTATTCAGTGGTTTTTAAGGTATTTTCTAACTCTATGCTTATGATTCAATGATTGCTAGGTTTGCTTCTAGCTCTGACTTTCCACATTTTTTATTATTTGTGAGAAAAAGTACCAGCCCCAAGTGGCAGTGATCCATTTCTCCCTCACCCAGACTCCAGTCCGAGAACTTGTTCCTTCCTTCTTTCTTGTCTAAGACAAATACTTCCTTTCAGAGTCACAGGCAATCCCAAGGAACTCAATTCTTGTCTCTCAGTGCAGGTCGAGCATTATCCATCTTTTGAGAAGGTGGCGCCATGGGAGTGATGTCCAAACCATGCACTGGTGGCATGGCAGGGGAGGAGAGGTCACCCCAACTGATTCTGGTGAAGGTTGAAAGGACAGAGAATAAAGAATAAGAGAAAGAAAATGAAAACTTCAGATGGGATGAAATTCTGAGGGGTGGAGTCATTTGTCTCAACCCTTTCCTAAAAAGGAATCTTTTTTTTTTCTTTACAGAATAATAGTGATACTGCTAACATTTCTGTGGCACTCCGAGGTTTAGAAATTGTTTCCTCAGAGCTACCCTGTGAAGTTGTTGTTTGGTTGTTGTCTAGCCATTTTAGTCACATTCAACTCTTTGTGGCCCATTTGGGGTTTTCTTGGCAAAGATACTGGACTGGTATGGCATTTCCTTCTCCAGTTCATTTTGTAGGTGAGGAAACTGAGGCAAGTAGGATTAAGAGACTTAGCCAGGATCAGCTAGCGAATGTTAAAGGCCAGATTTGACTCCAGGCCCCGTATATTCTCCACTGTGCCATGTAGCTATCCATAACCAGTGAAGAACAAGGGTACAAATATTATTATACCTGTTCTATATGCAAGGAAGCATCATTGACAAATGGTTGTCTGACATCGACTAGGAAGCTTCCAGTAATGGTGAACTCACTAATTTCTAAAGCTGCTTATTCCACTTTTGGAAAGCTCTGATATAATATTTCCTCTGAACTGAAATCCTCTCTCCAACTTTTTTTTTAAGCAATTGGGGTTAAGTAATTTGCTCAAGGTTACACGGCTAGTCATTATTTATGTGTGGGTGCTCATTTTCTGAGGCCGGATTTGATCTCGGGTCATCCCAACTCCGAGGCCGGCGCTCTTACTCACTGCGCCACCTAGCTGCCCCTTTTAGGGCAATTGGGGTTAAGTAACTTGCCCAAGGTTACACGGCTAGGTTTTTGTTTGTGTGGATTAAGTGTCTGAGGCCGGATCCGAACTCAGGTCCTTCTGACTCCAGGGCCGGCGCTCTACTCACTGCGCCACCTAGCTGCCCCTTCCAACTTTTGCTTATAACTCCTAGTGTGTCCCTCTGAGGATGAGTAGAGCAAGTCTGAATGCTCTTCCTCTTGACAGAGCTTCAAGTACCCAAATAGGAAGCTGGACTACATTTCCCATATAATTCTCAAATTCTATAATTTTGTGAATTGGAGACAACGATCATTCTCTCTTCTCTAGACTAAATATTCCTAGTTCTTCAAATTGTTTCTCTATAGCATTGTTTCAAGACTATTCCCTAAGTTGGTCACTCTCCTCTGGATGGCTTCCAACTCTAAATGTCTACTCTAGAGTGTGGCACCCAAAACCAAACAGGGAACTACAGTTGTAGTCTGACCAGAGCAGAGGACAGAGGTACTATCACCTTCCTCTCTTTGGACACTCTCTCTTTTAAGATGTCAAATTCAAGTTTATTTTTTGGTTGCCTCTCACACCGCTGATTTACATTGCCTCTGTTCTCTAAGGTCTCTGGGTCCATTTCACATAAACAATTGAGAAGCCATGCCTTTTAGATGTTGTCTATATATAGCTTATTTTTTGCATTTATATCTTTATTTTTGTCTCCATTGAATTTTGTCTTATAATAGATTCAGTCCATTTTGTAGCCTCTAGAGATATTTTGGAATACTGACTTTGTCTTATTCATTGTGTTAGCTATTCCTTACAGCAGATTAACCCTTCAGATGGCATGATGGGCTGAGAATCAGGAAGACCTGATTTCAAATCCCCACCTCAGATATTTAAAGTCATGTAACCCTGGGCAAGTCATTTCAGCTTTTTCTGCCTCAGTTTCTTTATCTCTAAAATGGAGGTAATAATAGTACCTACCTCCCAGGGTTGTTGTAGTTATCAATAAAATAATCTGTGTAAAGCACTTGGCAAACTTCAGGGCATTCTATAAATGTTTATTATAATCTTCAATCTCTCCCAAAATGTGCTCAGGTCTCCCCCATCATTAAAAACCTCCTTTTCTCAAGCTATCATCCCTTATCTCTCTTGTCAAATTCTCAAAACAAAAAAGTCTCGCTTCTTTACTTCCACTTCTTTTCCAACTTCTTATCTCTTGTAATTTAGCTGCTGACCTCAGTATTCAATGGAAATTTCTCTCTCCAATGATATCTTAATTTCCAAATCCAATGGCCAATTATTCTACTTGACTGACACCTCTGTAGTACTTGACACATCGAACACCCTCTCCTCCTGGATATGCTCTCTCCTCTGGATATTCATGATACTGCTGTCTCTTAGTTCCTTGTCTGGCCACTCCTAAGTTTCCTTGTCTGGGTCATCATTCATGCCATGCCTTCTTACTGTGGGTATACTCCCAGACTTTTGTTTTGTTCTTGTTCTCTCTCTCTCTCTCTCTCTCTCTCTCTCTCTCTCTCTCTCTCTCTCTCTCTCTGTCTCATCTTATCAGCTATTATGGATTTAGTTATCATTTCTCTCCCGGTGCCTCTTGTACTATATATCTAACTTTAGTTTATTTCCTGAGCTTCAGCCCAGAATCACCAATGGAACACGTCCAGCTGGATGTCCTATAGGAATCTCAAACTTGACGCATCCAAAACTACTCTCACTATTTTCCCCCAAACTCCTCCCTCTTCCTAACTTTCGGATTTCTGTTGAAGGTGTCACAGACCTTCCCTCACCCAGATTTGCAACCTGAAGATCATCACACCTCTAATCTCCCTCACCTATCTCGTCCAATCGGTTGTCAAGTATTGTGGTCTCTACCTCCACAGCTTTTCATATTCGTTGCCTTCTCTGTATTCAGTAGTCACTACTCTAGTTCAGACCTTTACCACGTCTTAGCTCATGGGTTCTCTTTTTACATATAACCATTTCTTTGGCTCCCTAAATGTCTCAGGTTTGTCTTCCCAGTCCTTTGGTGTATTAATTTTCCAGGCTGCTGTATTCTGTGCCTTTCTCTCTCTGCTCTATATATTATTCATTTCCATAACTTCAAGTGCCATGTATAAGCAGATAATGCCTAAATCTGACATCATTTCTGAGCTCCATATCCACATCTCTAATCATCTGGCTGCCCACCAGCACTTCAAACTCACAATGTCCAAAATCCCAACATCATATTGCCTCCCTCCATACCCTCCTAAAAACAAATAAACAAAAAAACCACCATTTTTCTACATAACTTCCCTCTGGCACCACCATGCCCATGTTTGTGACCTAGGGATTATCTCTGCTTTCTTTTCTCTGTCTCACCTCTCAAATGAAGTTGGTTGCCAGGTCCTATTGATCCATCTCCATGACATTTCTCATATCTGTTTCTTCCTTTCTATTCCTGCTGTCAACCCTCCCCCTCCCAGACAAGTCACTCATTTCTAATCAATTACTTCATAAGCATTTATTAAGTATCCCCTATGGCTAGACACTGTGATAGATGCTAGAGATACAAACTCAAAAATGAAATCATTCTTGCCTTCTAGGAGCTTACATTTTATAAGTGGAGATAATGTGCAATGTCAAACTGTATGCAAAATAAACATAAGATGATTTCATGACAAGGCACTGGCCACTGGGGAGGATCAGAACAGATCTTATAGGAAGTAAAAAAGAGCTGAACTCTGAAAGAAACTAGGGATTCTAAGAGGCATAATGAGAAGGGAGTGAATTCTAGGGAAGCGGGATAGCTCATACAAAGGCACAGAGATGGAATGCCGGATGTTAGGAAAAGTAAGAAAGCCAGTTTTCCTGAAATATATGGTATGTGATCAGGAGTAGTATAAAATAAACCGGGAATAAAAATGGATTCAGGCCCAGTTGTGAAGAGCCTTAAATGCTTAATGGGAGTTTATATTTGATCCTAGAGGTAAAAGGGAACTACTGATATTTACTGAGCATCACAGGGACACAGTAAAACCTGTACTTTAGGACTATTGTTTTGGGAGCTTGGTGGTTATGCATTAAATAGGAGGAAAGATTTGGGGAAGGGAGATGAATTAGAACAGTACTGTACAAGTTCAAGCAAGAAGTGATGAAGAGGGGAGGCTAGGTGGCACAGTGAGTAGAGCGTTGGCCCTGGAGTCAGATCCAGCCTCAGACACTTAACACACACACAAAAACCTAGCTGTGTGACCTTGGGCAAGTTACTTAACCCCAATTGCCCTCCAAAAAGCAAAAAAAAAAAAAAAGAAATACTTGAGGTTTAAAAAAAGAGCAAAAATGATGGAGCTAGAACTCATAAATACAGAAGTGGGGAAAAAATTGGTGGAAGAGAAACAAAAGACAATGACTTTAAAAGAACACATGAATTCTGTATAAGCCCAAGTGACTTGACCTTGAAAACAGGACACACAGAGATAATTTATGGATCACAGGTTTCCCAGGAGAAAATAAAAAATTGAAAAACCTGGATATAACACTACAGGAAAGATTTAAGACACCTGTCCCCAAATTTTGAAAGCAAGGCAAAGTACCAACTATTAGCACCCTTAGATGGCCAACATAAAACCTGTGCCTGATAATTCCAAGGCATAAAACAGTTAAACTTCAGAATTTCAATATCAAACAACAAATTTTGCAATTACAAGCAAATGTAAAAATGCAGAAATATGAACTGCATAATTTACAGAAAGCAATGTAACAAATATAGGAATTAATAAGGAGAAAATAAGAAAAAGATACACATTATCATGACATGTTGTATAATGAGTGGGTCAAAGAAGAAACCCTAATTAACAACTATGCAGAAGAGAATAACAATGAACTAACATACCAAAATTTGGGGGAATGAAGTAAATATAGTCCCTAGAGAAAAAATGTATCTCTGAAAACATGTATTAACAAAATAGAAAAAGATAGGATTGGGGGCGGAGCCAAGACGGCAGAGTATAAACAGCATTTCCAATGTGCTCTGCCCCACACAAATTTCAAATAATGTGAAAGGGGACTCCAAACAACTTCTGGAGCCACAGCACCTACAGAACGGCACAGAGAAGCTAACCTCCTGCTGAGGACAGCCCAGCAGCCCTGCAAGGAGCGGCCAGCTCAGCGCTCTGAGAGCAGGCAGCACAGGGCTCTGAGAGCAGGCAGCACAGTGCACTGGGAACCGACACTCATCGCTGAGATCGGAGTCCAGGTCCGTGGTTTTAGCCCCAGGGTGGCCAGACCTTCAGCCGGCGGGAGGGACCCCAGAAAACCAGCAATTGTGGAGAATTCCAGAATTATCAGCACAGATATGCCTAGGACAAAGTGAGAGGTTAGTGCCTTATGGACTTTGGGACCAGTATTTGGGGAACGCACGGCTACCTCCCCTGGGGGCGAAAAGCTGCTGAAGAAACTTGGCACAGAAGCCATTTTGCAGCATCAGTGGCAGCTCCAGCTCCTGGTCTGCGAACTGTAGGGAGATCCAGCGAGCAGTCTGGGGGTTAATCACTCTTGCTTTAAACTGCCTGGACCTGGATTGTGGTCTGGGGGAGAAGTTTGGGGTGGGTATCCAACTTGCCAGACTAGGTGGAGGCTTTACAGAGGCCACACAACTGGTGGAAGTTGTGAAGACCCCACGTTTGGGTGGAAGCTCCCCTGGCTGGTGGCAGAGTCCTATTGTGGCAACAAGCCCAAAAAATCAAGTAATTAAGTGGCAACATGCCTAGGCAAATGAAACAAACAGAAAAGTTCAACACTGGAATCCTATTTTAGGGGCAAAGAGGCTCAAAGCATGGAGGAGGACTGTGAGGTCAGAACTCCTGCACCAAAAGCCCCAAATGAAAATACAAGCTGGCTACAGGCCATAGAGGACCTTAAGAAGCAGATAAGAGAAGTGGGGGGAAATTTAGGAAGAGAAATGAAAAAGATGCAAGAAAAGTATGAAATGACAGTCAACAGCCTGACTGAGGAAAATAACACTTTAAAAATAGACTAACTCAAATGGCAAAAGAGGCTCAGAAAGGCAATGAGGAGAAGAATGCCTTAAAAAGTCGAATTTGCCAGATGGAAAAAGAATCTCAAAAGCTCACTGAGGAGATTCATTCCTTCAGAGTTAGACTGGAGCAATGGAAGCTAGTGACTTTATGAGAAATCAAGATGCTGTTAAACAGATCCAAACAAATGAAAGAATAGAAGGCAATGTGAAATATCTCATGGAAAAACCATTGACCTGGAGAATAGATCCAGGAGAGATAATTTAAAAATTATTGGACTACCTGAAAGCCATGAACAAAGAAAGAACCTAGAAATCATCCTTAAAGAAATTCTCAAGGAAAATTGCCCTGATGTTTTAGATCCAGAGGGCAAAATAGAGGTTGAAAGAATCCACCAATCGCCTCCTGAAAATGATCCCAAAAAGAAAACTCCCAGGAATATTATAGCCAGGTTCCAGAATCCCCAGATCAAGGAGAAAAATACTCCAAGCAGCCAGGAAGAAACAATTTCAATATTGTGGAAACACAATCAGAATAGCCCAGGACCTGGCAGCTTCTACACTGAGGGATCGAAGGGCACGGAATATGATATTCCAGAGGGCAAAAGAACTGGGAATGAACCCAAGGGTCACCTACCCAGCAAAACTGAGTATTTTGTTTCAGGGGAAAATATGGTCATTCAGTGGAATAGAGGACTTTCAAGCATTCTTGAGGAAAAAACCGGAGTTGAATAGAAAATTTGACATTCAGACGCAAGAAGTAAGAGATGCTTGAGAAGGTAATCAAGGAAAAGAAATCAAAAGGAACTTATCAAAGTTGGACTATTTACATTCCTACATGGAAAAACAATAACTGTGTTTGATGAAACCTCTCTCATTATGAAAATAATTGAAGAAGGGTACATGGAATATGTTCACAGGTATACATGGATAGAGGGCACAGGTTGAATTTGATGGGAAGGGATGATTCTTTTTTTTTTGGAGGGCAATTGGGGTTGGGTGACTTTCCCAGGGTCACACGGCTGGGTTTTTGTTTGTGTGTTGGGTGTCTGGGGCCAGATCCGAGCTCGGGTCCTTCTGACTCCAGGCCCGGCGCTCTGCTCACTGCGCCACCTAGCCGCCCCAAGGAAGGGATGATTCTTAAGGGGTGAAATCAAGAGGTGAGAGAGGAAAGTGGCAAGAGGAGATGGAGAGAGACAGGGTAGGGTAAACTATCTCATGTAGAAAAGGCAAGGGGAAGTAGTTGCAGGGGAGGGGAAGAACAGGAAGGCAAAAAGGCAAAAGCATATTCTCATTGAAGTTGGCTCAAGGAGAGAATCACATACATACTAAATGGAATATCTTACCCTTACTCACTCTCCTGAGTAGGGGAAAGGAGGATGAGAGGGCGGATGATGGAGGGGAGGGCATTCTGGGGGGAGGGGAGATTGGAAGTACCCACTATCAAAGAGGGACAGGATCAAAGCAGGGAATGGACCAGGTGGGAGGTGAGACGGGTGGGAGGGAAATATAAGCAGTCTTTTACAATATATCTACTATGGTAATGTTTTGCATAGCTATACATGTACAACACATACTGAATTGCTTATCTTCTCAGAGGGTGTGGGTGACAAGGGAGGAAGGGAATGGATCTGAAAATTGAAGTTTTAAAATTAAATGTTTCATGAGATGTCCAGGCATTGGGGCCCAGAGATTCACCTTGCTCTAATGGCAAAGTCGAAGGCGTTGTGGGAGAAGATATGGGAGACAGCAGATTGGATGAGGGGATATCTAGTGGGACTGCTATTCTGGGGTGGTGGATAGAGAAAAAATGGGGGAAAAATGTAACTCATAATCTGGTGGAAATGAATGATGTAAACCAGAAGTTAATAAAGCATTTGTTTAATTAAAAAAAAAGAAAAAGATAGGATTAATAAACTGAGAATAAGTTTTTAAAATCTAGAAACTCATAAAATTAACAAAAACAAAATAAGTGCAAAAATATTGAAAACTAAGAAATATATAAAATGGAAGTAAAAAAAATACTATAGAAATAAAAACAGATTTTAAACCTTTCCTAATCTGAATAAAACAAAAACAAAAAGGTGAGGAAAACATCAAATTCCCCAAATTAAAATAGGTACTCAACACCGTGGATGAATTATGAAAGAATACTATGTGCTTTATTAGAATGTTAGCAAGGGGCAGAGCCAAGATCGCAGAGTAGAAATAGGACTTCCTCAGGGCTCCAGCTTCCACCTCCTCCAATATATGTAAAAAAATGACTTTAAACAAATTTTAGAGCCATAGAACCCACAAAGTGACAGAGAGAAACAAATCTTCTGCTGAAGGCAGCCTGGCAGGGATGGGTTATTTTACTGAGCTGGAAGCTGAGCCCAGCCCTACATGAGCCCACAGTCTTGCCTCCAGGGCAGCCATGACCAGCAGTGGCCAGAGCAGATTTCAGGAGAGTAAAGTACCAGCAGCTGTGGCAGTTTCCAGACTTCTTAACCTATAAATGGCAAAGACAAAGTAAAAGGTCAGTGTGGAACTCTGTTGGAACAGGGGTGGAAGGAAGAGTGCAGACTGGCCCCTGCCCTCAGTGCAAGAAGCAGCAGAGGTAAGGTGGTGGTAGCAGCACATGGCTGCCTCAGGAGCTCCTGGCCTGGAGATTATAGGGGGACCAAGCGACCATTCAGAGGGTAATCTCTCTTGCTTTAACCTGCTTGGATCTGGATCAAGGTCTTGGGTGGGGGTCCTGGGGTGTGTGGCCAGGTGCCAAAGTCTGTGGGCGCTACAGAGAGGGCACCCTCCTAATTGCCACAGCAGCTGCAAAACCCCCAGCAATTTGGGACAAAGCTCTCTCCATTCTGAAAGCAAAGTTCTACCATGCCAGAGTTCAAAAGTCAAGTAATTGACAGGCAACATGAGCAAGCATAGGAATCCTACCATAAACTCCTGTTTCAGAGACACAAAGGATCAAAGCATGGAACAGGATGAAGATAACAAAGTCAGAACTCCTGCATCAAAAGCTCCCAAGAAAAATATGAACTGGTTACAGGCCATGGAGGAGCTCAAGAAGGATTTTGAAAACCAAGTAAGAGAAGTGGAGGAAAAATTGGGAAGAGAAATGAGAATGATGCCAGAAAATCAAGAAAAGCAAGTCAATAGCTTGACTGAAGAAAATAACACCTTAAAAATAGACTAACTCAAATGTCAAAGGAAGCCCCAAAAGCCAATGAGGAGAAGAATGCCTTAAAAAAAACAAATTTGCCAGATGGAAAAGGAATTTCAAAAACTCACTGGAGAGAATAATTCCTTCAAAATCAGATTGGAGCAATTGGAAGCTAATGACTTTATGAGAAATCAAAATAATATAAAACAGATCCAAAGAAATGAAAAAAAAAGAAGGTAATGTGAAGTACCTCACTGGAAAAACCACTGACCTGGAAAATAGATCCAGGAGAGATAATAAAAATTATTGGGCTACCTGAAGCCATGATCAAAAAAAGAGCTTAGACACCATCTTTCAAGAAATTATCAAGCAAAATTGCCCTGATATTCTAGAACCAGAGGGCAAAATAGAAATTTAAAGAATTCACCAATTCCCCTCTTGAAAAAGATCCCAAAAAGAAAACTCCTAGGAATATTATAGCCAAATTCCAGAGTTCCCAGGTCAAGGAGGAAATACTGTAAGCAGTCAGGAAGAAACAATTTGAGTATTGTGGAAAAACAATCAGTATAACATAAGATCTAGAAGCTTCTACATTAAGGGACTGAAGGGCTTAGAATATGATATTCCAGAGTTTAAAGAAGCTAGGATTAAGACCAAGAATCACCTACCCAGCAAAACTGAGTACAATGCTTCAGGGGAAAATGTGTTCATTCAATGAAATAGAGGATTTTCAAGCATTGTTGATGAAAAAACCAGAGCTGGACAGAAAATTTGACTTTCAAATACAAGAAGCAAGAGAAGCACAAGAAAGTAAACAGCAAAAAGAAATCACAAGGAATTTATTAAAGTTGAACTATTTATATTCCTACATGGAAAAGAGATAATTGTAACTCATACTTTTCTCAGTATGAGGACAGTTGAAGGAATACATACATATATATATATATATATATATATATATATATATATATATATGTATGTATAGGAGGGTGTAGGTCTGTATAAATATGTATGTGTGGGTGTGCATATGTATGTACATGTATACATAAACAGAGGACACAGGATGAGTTTAATATGAAGGTATGATATCTAAAAAATAAAATTAAGAGGTGAGAGAGGAATATATTGGGAGGAGAAAGGGAAATATAGATTTGGGTGAATTATCTCATCTAAAAGAGGCAAGAGAAAACTATTACAATGGAAGGGAAGAGTAGGAAGGTAAAAGGGAGTGGAACAACTTCACTCTCATTGAATTTGGCTTATGGAGGGAATAACATACACACTCAATTGGGTATCTTACCCCACAGTAAAATAGGGGAGAAGGGGATGAGAGGGGGGATGATAGAAGGGAGGGCAGATTGGCAGAGAGAGTCGTTAGAAGCAAACACTTTTGAAAAGGGACAGGATCAAAAGAGACAACAGAATAAGTGAGGGGCAGGATAGGATGGAGGGAAATATAGTTAGTCTTTCACAATATACCTACTATGGAAATGTTTTGTGTAACTATACATGTACAACCTATACTGAATCGCTTATCTTCTCAGTAGGGGTGGGTGAGAAGGGAAGAAGGGAAAGACTCTGGAACTCAAAGTTTTAAAAACAAATATGTATAAAAAAATAAGATATACAGGCACTGGGGTATAGAAATCCATCTTGCCCTACTAGAAAGTTAGGGGGATGATAAGGGAGGATATAAGAGATAACAGATTGGGGGAAGGGGTGTTCAGTAGGCTTGCTATTTTGGGATGGGAGTAGGGGAAAGACAGGGAGAAAAATTGTAACTTCAAAATCTTGTGGAAATGAATGTTGAAAACTAAAAATAAATAAATAAATGTAAATTTAAAGAAAATAAATAAATAAAAGGAAAAAAAAGAATGTTAGCAAAACCAGGAATTTAAAGGAAATCTATACTTACCTAGAAAAAAATATTAAATATCCAACTTAACAAAAGTTAGAGCTCCTCAACAGCTTAGTTTCAGAAAGTGAAATTGAACAACCTGTAAATTAAATAAGACCATAAAAAAAAACAGCATAACCTAAATTGATTTACAAATTTTAGTAAACATTAAAAGGACAACAAATATCTATGCTAAAAATGTTTTGATACTTGGGAAAGAAGGACCTCTACTAAACTCTTTTTATAAAACAAATAAGGTCTTAATACCTGAACAAAGAAAGAGAATCATATACCAGTGCTAATAATGAATATTGCTTAAATTAAAAAAAAATACAATCCCAGTAAAAAGACTACAGTGATAATAAAAAATTATTCTCTATGGCCAAGTTGGATTTATACTTGGAATGTAAGAATGGTTCAACATTAGGGAAACAATTAGAATAATTAACCATATTTAAAACAAAAGTAACTAAACCATATGCTTCTATCATAGATTTACAAACCTTGACCAAAATACTCATTTATACTAACACCCCTAAAAAAAAACACATAGTCATGAATAGGTCCTTTTTTAATATGATAAAAAGTATATCACAGGGAATAAAAGCTATCATTTTTTAATGAAGAAATACTTGAAACTTTCACAATACATACATGAGTGAAACCAAAAAGTTCCTCATCCCACTATTATTTCACACCATATAGAAACACTAGTAGAGTCAATAAGAGAAGAAAAAGAAATTAAAAGCATAATAAGACAAAGAGGAGACAAAATTATGCCCATTTGCACATGACACAATTTAGAAAGTCTCAGAGAATTAGCAAGAAAAGCCTGTTTTACCTCTAGAGAATGTATGAAAGGACTGATAGTACACAAACAGCTACAGAAAATACACAAAGTAGTCTTAGCACATCCGAAGCTCCCTAAGGGATGTAGTTAACTTAAGGTTCCCATGCAACCCTGTGACATTCTGGTAAAATCCCTTTCTCCAGCAGAGTCCTACATAGTCCCTCCCAGACTTGTAGCACCATCCTGTGATTTAAGTTCCACCTGGAAAAAAATACATTTTGTAATTGCTGAATAGACAACTAACCCTTTTCTCACTGGACCTGTACTGTTCAAATGACTCACATAATGGTGAATGTAAGAGGTAATAGTAAGATCCTACTCTGTTGCTCCCCTATGTCGTGGCTTTAATCCTCTCACTATTCCTCCAGCCAAGGGTCAAGTGGGCAATTCTATTCTTTCTCTAAGAGCCATGCTATTTAGGAGCTCCCTTTCTCTCTCTTTAAAAGCCAGGCTCTCTCAAACTTGTAGTTACTCACTAAACAATGCCAAGAAATCACCATCCTCCAGCCAAAAGGCTAGGTTCTGAGATTATGTGATTTAGAAAATCAAGATATCCATACTCTATGGGAATAAGAGGTATGCTCATAAAATTGATTAGGGTAACTCCCCTGATCAATCTCCTTTACACAATTTAACAATTACACAAAAATGCTCCAAATGACTAGGGATAAGGAGAATGCAAATGAAAACAACCCTGAAATTTCACATCCAGCAAACTATTAATGATAACAAAAGATGGAAATAATCAATGTTGAATGAACTGTGGAAAGGTGGTCATACTAATACACTTTTGGTAGAACTATCAGTCTAAGTATCCTCAAAAACAATTTAGAATTATGCAAGAAGTCACTTAATTGTTCATACTTTCTGACTCAGTGATCCCACTGTTAGGCATATAATCCAAGGAGATGAGATACAAGTCATGTTTGCTTTAAAATCTTGGTTCTCGAAAAGGGTTAGCAGCACTATAGCCTTGACCGGCCTTGGGCATGGAGTAGGAGGAACTCTCTAGAGACAATTTGTCATAGAATGTGAAAGGTAGGAGGTACTTTAGATATCACCTAGTCCAAAGCCTTCATTTTACAGGGCTGGAAACTAAGGCCCAAAGAAATACATTTGATTTTCTCAAGGTCACAAGAGTAGTAAAGAACAAATCTGGAATTCAAACACAGGTACAAAATGTTTACTCTACACTATGCTGAATCTCCCATTCCATAGCCATTTATTAAGTATCCTCTAGACACAGAACACTATTCTCAGATCTGGGGTGGCATTTAAAATTAGATATGGCTGTTTTCCTCATAGAACTCAATTCTAGTAGTGGGAGAAGACACATACATGGGTGAGCATAACCAAATTATTTCATTCCTCTGAGCCAGCTGGTGATGAGCCTTTCCAAATTTAATTAAGCTGATTTTCAGATTATAGACAGAGTGGAGAGCTGGTCCCACCCTCAAAACCTCTCTAGTTCAGTAGAACTTGCCAGATTGCCCTCCTCGAGCTCTTCCATGTTAATTATGCTTTAATGTACACAAAGCACCCTCCTTAGACTCTGAGGTAGTGTTTGTAAGTATTGTTATTCTTTTACAGGTGAGTAACTGACACTCAGAGAAGGGAAAACATCTGCTCAGGGTCACACAGCTATTAAGTGTTGGAGGCCGGGCCTTCAAGACCGAAGTGTCTCCACCACACCATGATGAAGAATCAGAAGGGTGTCAGTGAAAGAAGATGCATAGATTGATAGCTACATAATACCATAAGCCATGGAAAGTGGTGCATTTTACGTAGCCAATTGTACATAGTAAGTGTCTAATAAATGTTTATTGAATGAACAAGTTACTTACAAACTCTCTTTTTCCTCCCCTTTTTTACTCCGAAGTCCCTTCACACAGAGCCTCAAGCAGCCAGCATGGAGGAGCTGGTCTCTGTTGGCTGGTACTTTGACAGTCTAGCATTTTGCTCCCATGAGCCAGGCCTCTAAATGACAAATGCCTTGTTTAAAATGATGATCAAAACATCAAGAAGAATTAGATTAAATGCTTAGAAAAATCCCAGTGGAGGACACACTCCTTAGAAGAATTCCCCACAGAAACCTTGAAACTCTAATTACCGAGTCCCATCTAGCCCCCTCCCTTCTACCCCACTCATTAGGGGCCTGGGGACCCTTCCTTATACAGGGCCCAGGGGGCATCTGCTGCAGGTGCCTCCCCCCAACCCAAACAGTTCAGTCTGGTCCCAGGGGCCTGAGAAAGAAGTTTGTTCAAACCCCCTCCCTACCCCCTGCCATCTGGCAAATCCAGCCTAGGGAAGGTACTCCAGGGGAGGGCAGAAGAAAGCTAGACAACAAGGCACCTCAGCTTACCAATGGCCTCCAATTGCAATTCAGCAATAATAAAAATTCCTATTTCTATGGTGCATTGTGTTTTACAAAGAATTTTCCTTGTGCCAACTCTGACTAGTAGATAGGGCAAGTATTATCCCCATTTGACAGATGAGGAAACTGAGATTCAGAGAAGAGAAATGATTTGCCCAGTATTGTACATAACATTTACATAGCATGTTAAAGTTCACTGTTTTACATGTATAACTTTATTGAATTGGAGTAATGGAACTAATGTGGCAGACAGAGGTTGCATTGGATGGAGCACCCCGTCTGAGTCAGGAAGATCTGAATTAAAATCTGGCTTGAATCATTTACTAGCTGTGTGACCCTGGACAAATGACTTAACCCCTATTTGCCTCAGTTCATCATCTGTAAAAAGGGGACACACTGGAGATGGAAATGGCAAACCACTCCAGGATCTTTGCCAAGAAAATCCCAGGTATTTCACAATTTCAGGTTTTCAGAGCGCTTTGCAGTCAGCATCTCCTTGGATCCCCACAGCAGTGAGGTGAAGCCCACACTGTTGGCATCATTATCCCATTATTATCTTATACCCATTGATGAGAGAATGCTATTAGAGAAATTAAAGGACCCACCTCTGTCCATGGTGACAGCCTTGGTGTTTGAGAGCTGCTAGTGGCAGAGGCAATATTTGAACGAAGGTCATGCTGACTCCATCTCCCACTATATTACCTTATGTGACCTTAAACCTTATTGATAGATTTTATTTTGTTGGATTAAGTCTGTGATTTCATGTGTGTAGAGAATTCTCAGGAAGAAAATTCCCTTTACCAACGCAAACAGGCACCTTTCCAGCAGTGTGTCGTCTCAAATAATTATCCAGAGTGCTAAGATGTTAAGTGGTTTGTCTAGTGCCACATGACTGGTATGGGTCAGAGATGGGACTTGAATCTGGGTCTTTCTAACTCCAAGTCCAGTGCCCTATGACTACACCATGATGTATCACACAAGCCTACATTTCCTCACTCATAAAAAAGGGAAGACAATAATGTCTGTAAATGCTTAGCTCACATGGTTGTTGTGATAGTATGAAATACATAAAAAGTAATTTGTGGGGAATTGCTAACAACTGGAAGAATAAACAGCTAGCAGTGGTTGGGAAAGATATGATTCTTTTTTAATCAAATGAGATCTGAGATTTAACGAAGGAGGCGGGGATTGAAGCCAACATTCACTTCTCTCTATATCTGCCATGGGGCCTGTACCTATGTTGGGTCACCACAAGGACAGAACTCACTAAGAGATCTTTTCCACTAGCAACTTCCTTGATGACAGCTTGAAATTTTCCCTGCCATAACCAGATCCATGGGACCACAATCTTTCATCTTTAAATCTCTCTGGTATTTTTTTTTTGGTAGAACTATCATAACTATAGTAAAATTAGGTACCTGGTCAAGGGAATTTCTGTTCAAGATCTGTATTTCATCACCCCATCTTATAAGTTAAAGGTTTTGCAATATATATTAGCTCAAAATATATATGTGTGTATATTGTCAAAAATATTTTTGCTTTAGCTATATATTTTGGAAAAGGCACATTTGCCATAAATTAACACATGCATGTGTAAAAAAGTCCAATTTCCTTTTTCCAATGAGGCACTTTGTGAATTATATGCCAAATTAGAGTTATTGAGGGGGAAGTTTATGGAGTAATAATTGAAAAGTAAAATCAATTGAATTCTCCTGTTCCTACTATGCCCCACATTTAGTTACAATTGCTCTCTAAATGAATGGTTTTGTAGTAAGCTAGCTTCCCCTTCTGAGAAGAGAAAGTGACCCTACATAGCACTTTGTCAGACCAATGTGGTCTACTGAAGGATATTTTTTTACAAGTAAGAGGGGTCTTGGGTGGGCTGAAGATGAATGTTCTTTGGTTCTTCAGGCCTTTGTCTTGAGATGAATCTTCAACAGCTATGTGGCTTGCAGAGTGGAGCTCATGGGGAAGGTGAGGTGGTAGCTCCTTAAATGACTCCTAAGGGGTTGTAATACCATTATGATGGATTGTGGGGCTCACGACATCCTATGTGGAATGTCGACTCACCAGTTTTTAATTTTTATACAGAAATGGACCCATCTCTGTTATATGGCAGTAATGCTTCAGTTTTTCAGTTTTTAGGGATTCTAGGGCAATGATTAACTAGATGGGATGGTAGGTGTAGGATGATTATTCTTCTTATCTCTGCTTAGAATGCTGAAATTTATTATTGACAGCTCTAGGATGCTAGAAAAAAATACTCCAATTAGGCAGAAAAGAATATTATTGATGAAACTGTAGTTTGAATAAATAGAGAGGGATCTTAGAAGTTTAGCATTTTAAAGCAAAAATAGCAAAAAACAACAAATTATTTAGGTCAAAATAAACAACTAGTAGGAACTCAAATATCTTAAGAGTCTATTTCCAAATAACTTGACCACTGCCAAAGGAAATGGCCTTAAGGAAAAGACAATAGGATATTTGCTTCAGGACTCCTATTTTTTTTCTGGATATAGTTTCTAGCAACGTCAATTCACTCAGAAAGGAAGGATAATATTTGTGGTATATAAACCCTAAAAAAACATATTTTCATATATATTGTTAAAAGAAGCATTGTTCAGTAGTGTCTGACTCTTTGTGACCCCATAGACCATAGCACACCAATACAGTATGTGAGGTTTTCTTGGCAAAGATACTATAATTTGCTGTTTCCTTTTCCAGCTCATTTTACAGATAAGGAGACTGAGGCAAACAGAAGTTAGTGACTTGCTCAGAGTCTCACAGGTAGTAAGTGTCTGAAGCTGGATTTGAACTCAGGTATTTCTGACTTCAGGCCCAGGGGTCTATCCACTGAGCCACCTAACTGTCTCTTTTTTTTTTTTAAACAAATACTTTATTAACTTCTGTTTTACATCATTCATTTCCGCCAGATTTTGAGTTACAATCATTTTCCCCCCATTATTCCCCTACCCAACCTCCCAGAATAGCAGTCCCACAAGATATCGCTTCCTCCAATCTGCTCTCTCCCATACCTTCTCCCATACCCCCATCGACTTTTCCATTAGAGGAAGATGAATCTTTGTGTCCCAATGCCTGCACATCTTATCTCCCAATTATAGGCAAAAGAGTATTAATAATAGTATTTATATATATATATATCTAACTGTCTCTTAAAAGAAGTATAGCAACTACAAATTTTATGTATATATTTGTGTGTGTGTATAGATATATAGACATGCATTAAGACAGTCCCAATTTAGTTAACTCTAACACGTATGCTCTGTATGTTTTCTATTATCTTTCTGTGTGTTGTTTACTCTTTGTATCAAGCATTATTCTTTATTATCCTTGCCATATATTATCTGCATCAAGGATTTTTCTAGATTATTGCTTTGAGGATTATCTGCTCAATGAATTATCTACTTTTCATTATCAGTTAGAAAGTATGTGTTAGAAAGGTGTAGAGGGTCCAGTTGTAGAAGTCCTTGTCAGCACAGTTTCATGCTTTTCTCCAGTTCTGTTCTCCAATTTATTAATAGGAACAGAGCAAAGGAGGTGGCTGGTGGGAATAATCCAAAGCCAGGGTTTGGTGAAGAATGATCAATGATATGACAAGGAGACAAACTACTTGAGTGTAAAGGATAGTGTAGAGTTGTACTGACTCACCAAGGGGTCATGAGAGGGAAGTGAGGAAAGTATAGACAGTACAAAGGTGATGATGACCTGGGAAAGAAATAATGGTGGAGCCCTTAGGGGGTCATGATGAAGACAAAGAACAGAGGAAGGTATTGTAAAATAGACAGAAAAGATGGAATGATTAAAGATTATTATCAGATAAAGGACTTTTAAACAGCCTCTAAAGCTCCTTTCATCACTAAAAAATGTGTGATTTTGTGAATTATAATCCAAGGACTCAACAAAGGATGTTAGAGTGAGGGAAGTCCTTAAAAATCATCATTCTTGTCCAACTCCCTCATTTTACAGAGGAGGAAACTGAGGCCCAAAGAAAGAAAATTATCTGTCCAAGGTTATGTTGAAGTGAGTCTTGAATCCATGCTTCCTGACTCCCAGCCCAGGGCTCTAGTAAAATAATTTCATCACACTCAAGAAGATTGACCTTTAGTCACTCACTATTGGGAGCATTCTTTGAGAGCAGGGAGACAAGAAAAAAGGGAAAGGCTAGGTTTCCAAGGCACTCAAAGTGATAGCCAAGTCCTCCTGTGGTTGCAAGGAAGGCCAACAATGAGACATTGCCTGGGGCTGGTTTTGTGCCCTTGGTATGCTCTCCCTGGAGGGAAACAGTATAATGGCCAGAGCTTACAGAGCTATGAGGATTGGCAGGAGAAGAGATAAGGGGAGGCAGGGCAAGAGAGAGAACCATTGATTCCAAATGGTCTGTAAGTGCTTGAAGCATTTACTGAGCAGAAGAAAGAGCTTTGTTGCTCATCCTTCATTCTTGAAGAAGACCAATAACATCACAAGTATCTGTTTAAGTGAAGTAGACCTGCTCAGAGTCATTAGCTCACTCTTGGAAAAGAGCTCGAGATAGTCAGAAAATCTGGGAACTAGAGCATTGCCACTAACATGTTATGTGACTTTATCCAATTCCCTCCCCCTCTCTGGACCTCATTTTTCACATCTGAAAAGTTGGAAGGCTCATTCTAGCTCTAAAGTTCTATAGAATAACTCAATCTTCTAAAGACTCTTCCATCTATGTTTTAAGAATTTCTTCAGTTTCATTGTTCTGTATTCTAATCATCCTCCCTAAAAACGCCAGGGTCTCCCATTGCATCCTGGGTCATCTCCCATCATTCGGATAAATATCTGGTCATTGGATCCAGATGGCTCTGGAGGAGAACGTGAGGCTGAGGACCTTGTACAGCCCTTCCTCACTCAAATCAAAGTCAACTGCAAGTCATGTCATCATTTCCCTTGATGCCATGGTCCTCTTTGAAAACAAAGGACAAGCACAACAATAACAATTATCCTCCCAAACGCTAATATTCAGAGAAATTTGAGTCTTTTTCCTCTGCCCTATCTCTAATGCATCCCATGTAGCCCTGCCACTTCCCCATTAATCTGCATTCTAAATGTCACGTTTTTGCCAAGAAATGAAAATCAATTTAATGTACATATCTTGAAATAAACTAAGGTCAAAAAAAGTTGCATTAAGTTCAGGTTTTGTTTGTTTGTCCAGACTCTTGATTTCATTGATACAAGGAGACCCCTGTTCAACAAACTCCATCCACCAGTGCTCCAGGACAACTATTCTGCAACTTATGGTATTAAAGAATTGGCGAGGGCCACTAAGGAGTTAAGTGACTTGCCCAGGGCTACACAGTGAATATGAGTTAAGGGGGGATTTGAACCAAGTTAACCTGACTCTGAGACCACCTCTATCCATTAGTGACCACTGTTTCATTTTATCCCTCACTAAAGTAAAGACTACGTTTTTAAGGGCAGAGGATGGTTTACCTGTTATCCAGGAAAACAGCTGGTAACACCACACATCAAAAGAAAGAACATGGTTCTTCAAAGTACTTAAAGGGAATCTGATACAAGAGCAGACAAGTGACCTGAAAATCTCCGTGCCTGCCAGAGCTGAGGCAGAGCAACAGCTAAAGGGTGGGGGGAAGGACTCAAAGTAGTGTAAGTACCTGGCCTGTCAGTCAAGATGTGATGGTTTTATTTTTTAAGTGAGAGCTCTTTTGTTTTAAGATGAGGGGCCTTGTAATTTGGAGCGGCCGCCTCTCTAAGGGAGCTGAGCACTTTAATATTCCCAGACAAAAAGGATTTGGCTGTTGATAGAGAAGTGGAGAGTTTGCATAATGAGATCCAACTCTGCTAAGCTTCCCTGTTCCCCAATAGGAGTGGGAAAGTGCCCGTCTGACTGATTGATAGAAATCTGGTCTGGGCATGCCGAGACAGGTATGTACAATATCTCCTTTGTTGGTAATCAAAGTCGGCTGAATTAGACGATCTTTTCTTTCTTATTCCTATGTAGCAATTTGGAGGGCTTGGATGAAATGTGTTGCACTACAGCAGCACCAATAAGTCCCACTATCTATGTTGTGACACACTGAATATTACTAATTGTCAATCACAATACACCAGCCTTGTCAAGATGTTCACTTCTCAACGGGCTGGCTCAGACCTGAAGTGATTTTTAATCAAATGTTAATAACACAGCATCTGTCAGTGGACCGTGGGTATCATACAATAAGAAAAAGTTAACATATGACATGGCAAATTGTAATGTTTTCATTTTTAGTTCTTTCCAATTATCTGTGGAATTTCTGGCAGACTGAGAAGTGAACTGACATTATTGCAGGCAAACTCTACTGTGGAAAATGAACATGTCTATTAAAGGCAGCTTTCTGGCTTGCTCCACCCCGCAAACTCCCTCCCTCACCACACCCCATAAGTACTTTAGTAATTCCACCCTCTCCTTGCAATCCAAAAGGGTCCCTTCCAGTAAGGCATGGCCTTGCTCCCTAATGATTATTAAAGAAGTCCTCTGCATCTGTCCCTATTGAAATCTCACCCAACCTTTAAAGATCAAAACAAATGCCACCTCCTCCAAGAAGTCTTTTATGATCTGGCCTCACCTCCATCCTTGGCAATGACCTTCCATCTTTGGTCTCACAATTACATCATTTTGTAACTTTCCAATTCATTTCCCATGGGATATTGTATGTTGTCACTCTCTCTGTTTGGTATCTTATGTTCCTACAGGATCACAGAATCCATCAGAATCAAGATTATATTTTATCTAAACATTATATTTCTTCCAGCACTGAAAATAGTAGTTTATATACAGTAGACACTTAATTAGTGCAATGTGTTACACCCCATTAAAGGTAGCTTTTTCCTACCCTGTTTTATAAATGTATATGACTTCTACTCATAAAAGACTTTACTATGCAGTGCAATCCCAAACTACCTAATAAGCCTCTAGTAAGTCCCTACCATGTGCTGCAATAGGCACTGGGAATATAAAGATAAAATGCAAAGTCCTCTTTGTCCTCAAGAAGCTTACATTAACCCAAATAAGAAGAGCCACAAACACTCAGCTCCCTCTTTTCCCTGTTTGGTTCCTGAAGAGCTATGGTACCCTGTTGTTTCTTCATGGGGGGACTCTGAAGGATAACTGCTTTGGAAGGTGGGTTTTGAGTAGCTCCACCATGACATTGGTATGGTGGAAAGAACACTGAATTTGGAGTTAGGAAGCCTGGGTTAATGTTCCTGTTCTGCTACATATCAATTGTATGATCATGGGCAAATCATTTCACATCTTTCTGATCCTCAGTTTCTTCATTTATTAAAAAAAAAAGTAGAATTATGTGTGGTGTGGTTTGAAAGAACCCTAGAAACAGAGGTAAAAAACTTGGATTTGAGTTCCGATTCTGTTATAAGCTAACTGTGTGGCCTTAGGCAGGTCATATCACCTCTAACTCTTAGTTTCTTCATGTGTAAAGTGAGGGTAATAAACCACATCATATCCTGCCTCCATCACAAGACTGTTATAAGGATCAAAGAAAATAAGATATCCAGAGCCCAGTTAGTAAAGAGAAGAGTGGCATAGTGCTAAGAACACTGGTCTAGGAGTCAAGAAATATTGGTTAAAATCTCGGCTCTAATACTTATTGCATTGAGCATTTCACTTTAAAACTTGGGAAATGGACAAAGCAATCTCAAAAATCACTAATGGATCTAATAGTCTGTGAATAAATGGTCCTGCCCCTTCTCTGGAATTCACATCCAGCACTGGTGAAAGCAACCAGGATCTGCCCATGGTGCTGAACCTGAATTTGCCCATGCACACCACATATCCCAAATAAATAGTTTTAAATTATAGAAAGGTTTTCCTTCCACCTAGCCAAAATTTTCTTTCCAAATACATTCTCCCATTGTTCCTAATTTTGGAATATGGGTTCAAGCAGGTCAAACCTCCTCTACATGATGGTCTTTCAAATATGTTATTACAACTGTTATGTCTCTCCTAAGTCTTCTCTTCTCCAGTTAATCCAACCAATCTTCATATGTCATGGTCTCAAGTCCCCTCATCATTCTTATTGTCTAGCTCTAGTTAAATTCTAGCTTATTAATCTCTTTCTTAAAATATACTACCCAGAACTAAGCACAGCACTCCAGATGTAACTTGACAAGTATAGAAGAACAACAATACTTTCCTCATTCTATATGGTATCCTCAATCACCATCATCATCATCACCACCACCACATTTTTATGGTGCTTCACAAAGTGCTTTCCTCACAAAAAACCCTCTTAGATACTGTAATTTTATAGATAAGAACATAAAGCCCCACTAATTGACTTGCCCATAACAGGCCTCAGAGAGGATTGAGCCCAGTCCACTGTTCTTCCCAATAGGACACGCAATGCAGCCTAGAAGTAATATTTCATATCTGTGCTAATAATCCATGAATCCTTGCTGTATACTTTAACCCTAAGCTCACCCTATTGAAGGGCTTTTGTTATAGCAGAGTCTCTGGGCCCATACATTAAAAACTCTACTTCCACCTTTGATTTTTTTTTCCCTGTAGAAGAGAAATAAAGTGAGGCTTCAGAAATGTAAGCCTCAATTTGACAACTAGGAACAAGTTAGCTTGTGGTTAATTCACTGTATAAGAAGCTGTATGGGGTAATTGAAGGAGCACTGTCAGAAGACTTGACTTTAAGTTCCAATCCTAACACTGCCTACCTGTGTCATCCAGACAAATCACATCCCCACTCTGAGCTTCAGTTCTATCATCTTTACAATGGAGAAAATGATACTTCCCCATCAAAATGGAGGTCTTCTCATAAAAGAAAGGTCCCAACCTGTCATGTCTATCAAAGTCTGTTTCCCGGATTAATCACCCCTCCCAATAGTGCTATTAACGTATAGCCTATATAAAGTTTTTAAGAGTAAGCATTCAATCCAATCAAGACCTAATATGAAGAAAGAACTTTGTAAACTTTAATGTGATAGTTTTGTCATTCAGTAATTCTTCAGTCATGTCTTACTCTTCAGAATCTCATTTGGAGTTTTCTTAGCAAAGACACTGAAGTTGTTTGACATTTCCTTCTCCAGGTCATTTTACAGATGAGGAAACTGAAGCAAACAGAAGTTAAGTGATTTGCCCAAGGTCACACAACTAGTGTCTGAGTCGATATTTGAGCTCATGAAGGTTTCTTGCAGATTCTAAGCCCAGTGCTCTATCCACTGAACCATCTAGCTGCCTTTAATGTGATATAGAAATGAATTGTTATTATTATTATCTCTTTTATTTTTTTGGTCTCCTTCCCCTGGTGATGAGACCAGAGATGCTTCCTGATCACAGAATCTTATATCTGAAAGATCCCACAAGAGCTCCCTACTCCAAACACCTGAAGCAGGAATTTCTCTTCAATGTCCTTAATAAGTGGTTGTGCTTGGACACCTCCAGTGATGAGGGATTCATTCTATGTCCTGGTTTCCCATTTCAGTGTTGGACATTTCCACCTCATATCAAGGCAAAATCTGCCTCTCTGCAACTCCACCCTTTGTTACTAATTCTGCCTTCTGGGTCCAACCAGAACAAATCTGATTCTTCTTCCATGTGACAGCCATTCAAATGTCTGAAGACAGATACCATGCCTTGCTAATTCTTCTCTTCTCTAAGCTAAACATCTCTCCTATACATCTTCTTTTCTCTACTTACATATACCTATCACCCTAGTTGAGGCTCTTATCTCTTGCTTGGATTATTTCAATGGCCTTGCAATGAACTTCCTTGCCTTATATCTCTCTCCCACTTTAATCTATTCTCCACTCAGTTGCCAAGATGATTTTCCTGAAGCACATGTCTGGCCATCATCTCTGTGTCTGTATTTCTCTGTCTCTGTCTCTCTGTCCCTCTCTCTGTCTCTTTCTGTATCTCTGTCTCTCTGTTTCTCTGCCTCTCTGTCTCTCTGTATCTGTCTCTCTCTGTATATGTCTCTGCCTCTCTCTGTCTCTGTCTCTGTGTCTCTCTCTGTCTCTGTCTCTCAGTCTCTCTCCCCTCTCTCATCTCTTTCTTTCTCTCCTTTTGTAGCAAGTGGCAAAGCTACTTGTAGCTGCTGTGGGGGTGGTAAGACCAATAACACCAGCACACAGGAGGGCTGCTGTCACAGGTTCTTTGATCTGCTTTTCTAAAGGAAAGCAACTCAAAAGGGGTTAACAATCTTACTTTAATCAAACATATATATCATTTACTTACTTCAGGGGAAAAATTCAGCACCCTGAACTACAGACTTGAATTCAGGTGTCTTTACTGATAAGTCTTTGAACTCCTCACCAGGTCTTCATATGAGCAGCTGCTTGAGTTGGTCATTAAATTATCAAACTTTTTCACCATTAATTTGGCTATAGCTGTTGAACAGAGGTACACATGTGTTTACTTTGCCCAAAGACATGTAATTTTCACACTTTGGACAGTGTTTCTCTGCCTCCACTGATTCTGAATGGCAGTCAGTATGTGGTTGGAAACAGTTTGTACAATGCAACATCCCAAGGACCCTAACCTCAAACTAGGGATTTTTTTTTTGTTAAAATCTCTAGTTAATTTTTATTCAACAAATATCTATTTAATGTCTATTATCTGTAAGATATTGGACTGGGTATGAGTTCTAGAAAGGAAAATATATGGGGGCAGCTAGGTGGCACAGTGAGTAGAGCATCAGCTCTGGAGTCAGAAGGACCTGAGTTTGGATCCGGCCTCAGACACTTAACGCACACACACAAACAAAAACCTAGCCGTGTGACCTTGGGCAAGTTACTTAACCCAAATTGCCCTCCAAAAGGCAAAGCAAAAAAAAAAGGAAAGAGAGGAAAATATGTGACAATCCCTACCCTCAAATATCTTTCCATTCTACTTACTCTGATACAAAATATATGCAAATATGAAAATGTGAGGTAATTTAAGAAAGGAGAGAGTACTAACAATTTGAGAGAGATAGGAAGGTTTGAATAGACAGCAATATATAAACCAAGCCATAAATGAAGATAACAACAAGGTTTAGGCCATGCAAAGAAATGGGAAACAAGGGTATAGTTTTGAATTAGGACAACAGCAAGTAGTCCAGTTTATCTGGAACGTAAAGGCAGAATACTATCAAATAATTCTGGACAAGTATATTGGAGTGTGTGAGGGTGGGGGTAGGGGGGAGAACTTTAAATTTCAGGTTGAAGATTTGGGTGCTAGAAACCATAGGGAAGAATTGATCATTTTTGAGTGGGGAAATAGCTCGGTCATATATATGCCTCAGAAACACTATTTTAGCAACAGCATGGAGAATGGATCAAAGAAGGATGAGACTGGAAGGAGACCAATTAGAAAGCTGTTGCAATTTTCCAAAGGAAAACTGATGAAGTTACAAACTTGTGTAGTGGTCATGTGAGTGAAGAGAAGGACCAATGCATGAGATGTGCATCTAGAATTGACAAGAATTGGAAATAGATTAGATATGTGGATTGGAGCTGGGGCAAAAGAATCAAAGATGGCTGTAAGGTTGCAAAACTGGATGACTAGAAGAGTAGCAGTAATTGTAACAGAAGGATGTCAACAGGAGGTTTCAGGTTTGAGGGAAAGACAGTAAGTCCTAAATATGTTAAGTTTGAAATATCAACAACTATTTAGGTGGAAATGCCCAGTAGGCAGTTGGTGATATGGGACTGAAGTTCAGGACATAAGGATTGGAAACATAGATTTGGGAATCACCTACATAGAGATAATAATAGAATCCATGAGATCACCAAGGAGGAGAATGTAAAGACAAGTAAAAGGACAAAGGACCCAAGGCAGAACCTTGGGATTCACATGTTAATGACTAGACCCCAAGAGTAGTCACTAATGGGCAAGTATCAGCTGGCAATGGAGTTCCCCAGGAATATGCCCTTTTCCTTGTTTTCAGCATCGAGCCGTAGTCATGATAGTATAATCAGGAGATGACACCGAGCTGGGAGGGACAGATATTATAGGTAGGATCCAAAAGTATCTTAACCATCTAAAACTATAAGCTAACTATGATCACATGGAATTTAATAGAGATAAATATAAATTTTACACTTGAATTTAAAGATTCTATCTTATTCCTTTAAAAAATCAGGGTCATTTTCCCCTCTCCAGTCCTACACACCTTTCCTATTCTCACTGGTTTTTCAAAGATTTCTGACAATGGCTCACCAATCACATTTACTAGCTCTTCACATACCCCTGAGGATATAGTTCACTTGAGCATGGTGACTTGAACTCATGGGGGACGTTTAGATGCTCTCCTCATTTATTTTCCACTTCATGTCCCTGCTTACCTTTTTGTTTTATCCTTTCCTATACAATGGTTATTCTCCTCGTAAGACAAAACAGAAACAAAACAAGAGATGAGTAGTTTAGTCTTCTCATCATTATCTTTTATCACCACCTCATCCAGCCTGGGTAGTGGTCCCATTCCATCTCTTGATCCTTCTTGTTGCTGACATAATATAATAATAATACTTTAGTTGTCTTTAGCATTAACTACCAGTCTCAGAGTATCTCCAATGAGATATAATGCACTTTGCAAATTTTAAATCACTATAAGTTAGCTATTGTTGTTCTTGTGCTATCATCATCATCATCATCATCATCACCATCACCATCATCATCACCATCATCATCTTGGACATTAGCATTCCTGATCTTATCCTTATAGACAGTGTTGCTCGTTTGTATTCATCCTCATTTACTTCCATCTTTTAAGTGTTTTTGTTACAAATCTGAGTGGGGTGATGACAAAATCATATAGACAATAAATGTCAGAACCTGAAACCAGGTCTTCTAACTCTAGTGTTAATACCCAAGTATATCTTCTTAACACAAAAAGTTGTTCACTAACCCTTTTATCTATTGTCTTACTTTGGACCCTTTCTAGAATTGTTTCATCAACTTACTGTGTTACCTATGAAGTCAAATTTGCCTTCCTTGTGTTAGGAGTCCTAGATCACTCCTTTTACTACCCATACTTATGTGTTTCTATATAGACATCTGTTGTATTTTTATCATTGTCTCTTCTTAATGCAAGCTCCCCTGACTTATTCATCCTCTCTTCTGTTATCTTTCCTCTTATGTTGTGCCTACTTCTTTCTATGGTATCAGACATGACAAATCTCCATGGGCAGCTTTGTCCCTCTCTAGCACCACATTCCTTATAGTTTAAAGTCCTCCAAATCAGATTGTAAGACTATAGGCAAATGGGTTTTGTTTGTGGGGGGGGGGGGTTGTTTTTGCTTTTTGGAGAGGGGAAGGTAGGGCAATTGGGGTTGACTTGCCCAAGGTCACATAGCTAGTTTTATGTTAAGTGTCTGAGGCTGGATTTAAACTCAGGTCCTCCTGACTCCAGGGCCGGTGCTCTGTGCCACCTAGCCACCCCCAGGCAAATGTGTTTTAATCACCCTTACCAGGTATATACTACATCTGACCAAGATCTCATTACTGCTATATTTTAAGGTGCGATCCAAAAATCCAAATCCCATTCTCAGAGATCATCTACTTGGCCAGTCTGTAACTCCCCAAAAATCAAACTTGCTTTTCTACATTCTCTGCTTTCAAAAAGCAAGGGTGATAAAAAAAATATCATGGATACTTTTGGGTCTTCAGGGACTTTTTTGCCCATGACTTAATCTTTCTTAGCAATGTTTTATAGGTTCCTTTAGGTGGTATCATTTGTTCCCCCATGAATCACTAGGAGTGAGCAGCGATCATAAGGATTGACAAGTTTTGGCCTGATGATTTGCTAGAAGACATCAAATCTCTCCCTGGTTAATATCAAGTTGAAAAATTGGTTCTGAAGTATCTCGTAGCAGGGAGTCACCAACCACTATTGCTCATCACTTCTTACTCCAATGTAACAATTACCAGGTGGCCTCTCATCTGGTAATACTTGTGGATCATGATTGCTTGGAAAATAAGAATCCACCTCTCAATAAAGAGTTAGAGTCTTAAAGGGTTACTTAAAGAGTATTGCATTAATCACTTAGTTTCAATCATTCAGTGGTCCTTCCTATTCTCCACATTCTTCTGCTCTCTAACTTCCAATAAGATTCCCCCTGCCTCTTTTTTTTCATCTTTGCTTCCTCCTTGGAATACTTCTACTGTTTCATGGAACACTAAATTCTCTCTAATAACCTAGAAGAGAGATTCATTCCTCTAGGACTTTTGCCTTTTCCTCTAGGACAAAAACAAACTCATCTTTGTGTATAGGTACACAGGTAGGTAGATGTTATTGGTCTCAGCACAGTACTTGAGCAAGGACCAGTTTGGCCCTGCCTTACCTTCTTCCCTTTTGGATATCTCTCTCCAAATTTGAATAATCTGACTCAACTTCCCTGGGAGAAGGTGAAGGAAAGAGAGAGAATCAGTAAGAGAATGAAACCACTCAGTTGAACTCCAAGACCCTGTGGGTGGATGGTGGTGGTGGCGGTGGTGATGGGGAATGCTAACATGAGTAGTAAATGAGCCACTCACACGCTGGGAGAGAGAGGAGAGAAACGGTCCTAAATTATCAAAAGTTCTAAATGGGGTTAAACATAAAGAGCCATTTAAAATGTGCAAGAGAAGAGCATTCCCATAGTACCCTGAGAGTCCTCTTCGGTTACAGGTGAGGGGATATAGGATCTGAGTGTAAAATTTTCAAATGAAAGGACATTCTCTGGCCATGAAGTATATTTTGGAGCTTAAAGCACAACTGTGAGAGGTAGGAAGTCCAAAGTGTTTGCTCCACACTTGGTACCATGGAGACAAGCACCACATACTCAAGAGAAACCAAACTAGAGTCAGTGTCAGCACAGAGGCTTAGTTAGAAGAGGCAGAGTGAGAGTTCAGCAGTGCAGGGAGCTAAACCCTAGAGCTATGGAGGACTATGGCTAAGAGAGCTGGTCCTCTGGGGAAGGCCATGCACATCCTGTCTGGAGAGTGACAGAGCTTGTATCTCCACATGTTAGAATCCATCATTTCCTTCAAGGATTCACCAGCTCAGGTACCACCTACTTCAAAAAGCCCTTCCTTGGGGCAGCTAGGTGGTGCAGTGAATAGAGCACTGGCCCTGGAGTCAGGAGGATCTGAATTCAAATCCAGGCTCAGACACTTAACACTTAAAAGCCGTGTGACTTGGGCAAGTCACTCAACCCCAATTGCCCTACCTTCCCCTCTTTAAAAAGCAAAAAAAAAAAAAAAGCCTTTCCTGATTCCCCAGTCACTAGTCCTCCCTATTTCCCAAAATTGCTTTGTCAGACAAATATTTTAAATGTTTATTGACTAATTGACTCTGTATTTACTTTTTATACACCTTGTATTTACTTAGCTAGATATCATCCAATCCCCTTTACCAACAGAATATGATACTCAAGGGCAGGGGCTGTTTTCTTTTTGCCTTTGTATCCTGAAAGGCTAGCACATGCTTTTGACATAATAGGTGCTTAATAAATGCTTGTTAAATTGCCTTGACAATAGCAAAGGCTATAGCCGAGCTCCAGAAAGTGGAGGGCATAGAGTGATGGGGAACAACAAACTCCAGCCTCTGTACTTGCTAGGATCTCACACAGGGCCATACTGGAAGACGTTCAGGGATTAACAGAAAGCATTTCCCATTGTGGTGAGCGTGTGTTCTCTTAAATCTCCATGGACTTGGATATGACCTTTGTACTTTTCTCTTAATTAGAAAATAAGATTGCTTTAAATTTGAGCCTTGTGAAGCTGAACGCTTTGTAAAGGAAGCTCTTGCTTACCTTTGGAAGCACCAGATATGGACATTCCCAGATTCCATCTCAATGGAGGCAATAGGCCATAGAAGTGAGGGGATCCCAAAGTGTACCCAGGCCCTTTATTCTATAGGAGAACCTATGATATAAGGCTTATGCTAACTACTGGTAGAAATACAAATACAAGAGACTTTCAAGTGACCTCAAAATTTTTTCAGCCCTTAATATTTCCTTGAAAGCAAATCCTAAGTCTTTTGTCTCTTTTTAATAACTCTCTTGACTAAAACTTGTGGCAAACTACGTTTCACCTTTGTTCAATACTTGAAAAGTTCAGTCATGGTTGGGAAAGCATGGCATAAGGTGGGGGAGGAAGGAGGAAAGAACACACAGTGAAGTTTAATTTACTTAAGGGAGTGAAGCTTCCTGCCTTTTTTTAACCCTTACCTGGGCAGGAATCCCATTTACACAAGTGGTGATCAAATTTTTCCTAAATACCTCTAGTGAGGAGGAACTCACTATTTATGAGGCAGACTATTCCAATTGGGAAAAACTCTAATTGCTAAGAAGTTTTTCCTTATATCCATCTAAAATCTACCTCTCTGAAACTTCTAGCATTCCATAATGGCTACTAGTTTATTAATTAATTTATTTATTTTTAGTTTACGACATACAGCTCCACAAGCTTCCGAATTTCAAACTTTCTTCTCCTCCTCCACAGCCTCCCTCCTCAATACAGCATGAAGTCTGATAAAGGCTCTACATATACATTCACATTAAATATATTTTCATATTAGTCATGTTGCAAAGAAGAATTATAACCAATGGAATGAACCATGAGAAAGAAGTAACAAAACAAAAAAAAAGAGAGAGAACACATGGTATGTTTCAAACTGCCTTCAGACTCCTTAATTCTTTCTCTGAATGTAGATAGCATTTTCCATCATGAGCCTTTTGGAGTTGTCTTAGAACCTTGCATTGTTGAGAAGAACCAAGTCTATCAAAGTTAGTCATCACACAATGTGGCTATAACTGTGTACACTTTCTCCTCTACTACTCCCACTCAGCATCACTTCATATAGGTCTTTCCGAGTTTTTCCAAAGTCTTCCTACTCATAATTTCTTATGGCACAATAGTATTTTATTACATTCATATACCACAACTTATTTAGTGATTCCCCAATTGATGGATAGCCCCTAATTTCCAGTTCTTCGCCACCACAAAAAGGGTGGCTACAAATATTTTTGTACATGTGGGTTCTTTTCCCATTTGTATGATTTCTTTAGGATATAGACCTAGAAGTAGTATTGCAGGTCAAAGGGTATGCACATTTTTATAGCCCTTTGGGCATAGTTCCAAATTGTTCTCCAAAATGGTGGGATCAGTTTATAATTCCACCAAGAATGCATTAGTGTTCCAATTTTCCCACATCTCCAGCATTTATAATTTTCCTGTTTTGTCATGTTAGCCAGTCTGACAGATGTGATATGGTACCTCACAGCTGTTTTGATTTACATTTCTCTAATCAATAGTGATTTAGAGCATTTTTTCATATGACTATAGATAATCTTTTATTTTTTCCTCCATCATGGCTACTGCTACTCAATACTTTCTGCTCACCATTCTACAATGTTATAACCCAAAATGTACCACAAGCCCTAAGATCCTCCAAAGACTTTCAGCTCATATAGACTGGTATCTAACCCTGGGCCTTGATCCCAAAGGGACAGTTTTCCTTCGTTGTGCACAATGCCCTCACCTAGATGTAGAAACCATCTTTACAATCACATAACAATCTGAAAGGGGTAGAGAACACAAGATCCCACTGTGCTTCCTGTTTTTGATTATACAAAAACATTTGATTACATAGAGTAAGTCTCCACCTTAAAAACTCTCCTCCAATAAAGTGTTGTCTACATGTATGTCAAAATCATCTAGGATTCTTTGAAAGGGGTAACATTAGAAATAATGCTGTTCAATGACCCTTGATTATTGATATCATGTAAGGCATAAACCAGGAAGACATGCTCATCAAAGGTGTCTGCCACCATCTTTCCACCAGAAAGTTCAAGTGGAATTCTCCATAGATGGTAAGGTCTTCCATCCATTCTTGTGTGTGGATCTAATTGTGCTGATTACATCAATCCCTGGAACATTGTAGAGCCTCCTAAATAATATCTTTAATCACTCAAAAGAGTTTACCCTAGCTATTTACACTAGAAAAACCAAGTGGATGAAGAATAACTCTTGTCTTAACTATGATATGCTGTCAGATAGACAATCTATAGAGTTTGTCTATTAGTACATATATGTTGGACAGATACTATATATGGATATAAAGCCAAGCATGAGCAACTTTCCAGAAGACTGTTGCTGTGAACAGCTTCAAGGTTCTGATTACATAGTATAGTGAACTCTCTATTTATTCAGTAATAAACTAAGATGAAACATTGACAGAAACCAAAGTACAGCATTCACAAAGTTATAGCATAACAAGTTATCACTAAAGTGGCCAACCAAAGTAGCCACATAGTTTTAAACAAAAGATATCATTCAGTAAGTCCTTAACTCAATCATCCTTAGGAAGCAAGCTTCCTTAAGGGACACAAAGTGCAAAGGTCAAAGTTTCTCCACCCCTAGGTCACACCATCTTAATCTCTCAGTCAAAAAGTCTTCTTTATTCTTTTTTTTTAAACAAATGCTTTATTAACTTCTGTTTTACATCATTCATTTCCACCAGATTTTGAGTTACAATCATTTTCCCCCCATTATTCCCCTACCCAACCTCCCAGAATAGCAGTCCCACAAGATATCGCTTCCTCCAATCTGCTCTCTCCCATACCTCCTCCCATACCCCCATCGGCTTTTCCATTAGAGGACGGTGAGTCTTTGCATCCCAATGCCTGCACATCTTATCTCCCTATTACAAGCAAAAGAGTATTAATAATAGTATTTATATATATTTGAAACATTTAATGTTACGACCTCAAATTTCAGATCCATTTCCTTCCTCCCTTGTCACCCATTCCCTCTTGGGAGATAAGTCATTCAGTATATGTTGTACATGTCTAGCTATGCAAAACATTATCATAGTAGATATATTGTACAAGGCTGCTTATAATTCCCTCCCACTCATCCCACCCCCCACCTGGTCCATTCCCTACATGATCCTGTCCCTCTTCTATAGTGGGTACTTCCAACCTCCCCTCCCCCCAAGGATGCCCTCCCATCCATCATCCCTCCTCTCATCCCCCTTCCCCTATCCTGCTGCAGGTTGAGATATCCCATTTAGTATGTATGTCATTTTCTCCCTGAACCAAATTCAATGTGAATGTGGTTTTGCCTTTTTAGCCTTCCTTATTCTCCCCCTCCTTTGCAACCACTTCCCCTTGCTTCTTCTACATGGGATAGTTTACCCTACCCTGTCTCTCCCCATCTCCTCTTGCCACTTTCCTCTCTCACCTCATAATTTCATCCTTGAGTATTCTCCCTTCCCAACAAATTCAACCTATGCCCTCTATCCATATATAACTGTAACCATATACACACACATTCACATATGTATTCATATGACCACACCCCCTTCTTCCATTATTTTCATAGTGAGAAAGATATCATCAGTCAGTTATTGCTTTTCCATACAGGAATGTAAATAGTTCAACTTTGATAAGTTCCTTTTGATTTCTTTTCCCTGATTACCTTCTCAGGCATCTCTTCTTTCTTGTGTCTGGGTGTCAAATTTTCTATTCAATTCTGGTTTTTTCCTCAAGAATGCTTGAAAGTCCTCTATTCCACTGAATGACCATATTTTCCCCTGAAACAAAATACTCAGTTTTGCTGGGTAAGTGACCCTTGGGTTCATTCCCAGTTCTTTTGCCCTCTGGAATATCATATTCCATGCCCTTCTCTCCCTCAGTGTAGAAGCCACCAGGTCCTGGGCTATTCTGATTGTGTTTCCACAATATTGAAATTGTTTCTTCCTGGCTGCTTGTAGTATTTTCTCCTTGATCTGGGGATACTGGAACCTGGCTATAATATTCCTGGGAGTTTTCTTTTTGGGATCTTTTTCAGGAGGTGATCTGTGGATTCTTTCAACCTCTATTTTGCCCTCTGGATCTAAAACATCAGGGCAGTTTTCCTTGAGAATTTCTTGAAGGGGTGATTTCTAGGTTCTTTCTTTGATCATGGCTTTCAGGTAGTCCAATAATTTTTAAATTGTCTCTCCTGGATCTATTTTCCAGGTCAGTGGTTTTTCCCATGAGATATTTCACATTGCCTTCTAATCTTTCATTTGTTTGGATCAGCTTAACAGCATCTTGATTTCTCATAAAGTCATTAGCTTCCATTTGCTCCAGTCTAACTCTGAAGGAATGAATCTCCTCACTGAACTTTTGAGATTCTTTTTCCATCTGGCAAATTCGACTTTTTAAGGCATTCTTCTCCTCATTGCCCTTTTGGGCCTCCTTTGCCATTTGAGTTAGTCTATTTTTTAAGGTGTTTTCCTCAGACAGGCTGTTGACCCTCATTTCATACTTTTCCTGCCTCCTTCTCATTTCTCTTTCTAATTTTTCCTCCACTTCTCTTATTTGATTTTTAAAGTCCTTCTTAAGGTCCTCTATGGCCTGCAACCCACTCATGTTTTCCCCTGGGGCTTTTGGAGCAGGACTTCTGACCTCACAGTCCTTTTCCCGCTCTATGCCCCCAAAATAGGAGTCTAGGGTTGCATTTTTCTGTTTCCTTTGCCTTGGCATGTTGCCACTTAATTACTTGACTTTTGGGCTTGTTGCCACACTATGGCTTTAAGGCCAGATAGAGGAATTTTCGTCCCAGTGTTGTGGGGGGCAACTTCCGTTTCTGGCAAGCTGTAAACCCACCCACGACTTCCACCCTAGATCACAATCCAGATCCAGGGAGGTTAAAGCAAGAGCGATTACCCCCCAAGACTGATCGCTGGATCTCCCTACAAATTTGCAGGCTGGGAGCGGGAGCTGCCTCTGAAAACTACAAAATGGAGTTTGTCCTCAGTGGCTTCTAGCCCCCAGGGGAGGGAGCCAACGCATTCCCTAATACCAGTCCCAAAGTCCATAGGACACTAACCTCTTACTTTGTCCTAGGCAAATCTATGTTGATAATTCTGGAGTCTCCACAGCTCCTGGTGTTCTGGGGTTCCTCCAGCTGGCTGCTGGCCCTGCTGCCCTGGGGCTAAAACCTCGGCTCATGCGGACCTGGGCTCGGCTCGGCTCCTGCGCTCTGCGCGCTGCACGCTGCCAGGTCCCAGACCACTGCGCTGGTCCTTCCTGCAGGGCTCCTGGGCTGTCCTCAGCGGGAGTTTAGCTTCTCTGTGTCGTTCTGTGGGTGCTGGGGCTCCAGAAGTTGTTCAGAGTCCCCTTTTACATCGTTTGGGGGGAATCTGGGGGCAGAGTGGCTTGGATGAGCTGTTTCTACTCCGCCATCTTGGCTCCGCCCCCAGTCTTCTTTCTTCTTAACTGGAGATTAGTATCCAATAATTTTTAATTCAATCATCCTAAAGATGTACAGGATACAGAGTACAAAGTTCTCCCACCCCTAAGCCACAGTAAATCATGATCTTCTCAGTTTGTATTAAATATCCAAGGAGAGGCCTTTTCATTTTGACTCAAGACTGGCTCTCAGATTCCATGGTTCCTCTTCCATGGTCCCAGCTCCTGCCTGAATCTATCCAACTGTCACCTGGATTCAAGGGCAGGCAGCTCTCAGTTCCTTGTCCAGTTCTTTGTCTAGTTCCTGTTCCATATTGAAGCTCACCATGTCAGATCCACCTCAAGTCCTTCACAGTTTCTGTTTCTGGGAAGAGGAATCTTAAAAGAGCCACAATAATATACATACACATTTCTGGCACCATCATCAATTCACTATCTGCCTGTGAAATCAACACAGACTACCAACAAGGTCTGAAAACTCAACACATATCACAAACAAAAATCAATACAGATAGAAGAGACAGAGTGCCTCCACTACAAATGCTCCCTTCTCAAAATCCACCACCACAAATGTTCTTTCAGTTCTGCCCTCTCCCAGCCTGGGCTTCTCCTTATATATGGCCATTAAGCTCCTGCCTGTTCCTCTCCTTCTTATTGTATCAGCAGCAAGGGTTCACAAGTTCTGTTTCTTAACAAAAGACTTGATATAATCATGGGCAAGAACTGAAACAAGGTGTCAACTAAATACCTGAAACAAGGTATTAAGTACTTCTTTGCTTGCTATTACAATGGACTATGAGCCTGAAATTTGTCAAGAGGAGTAGAACAGGCTGGATTTTATACAGAAACTTGTTTAGCAATTTTAATGACCCTAAGTATCTCCCTGAAACAGACACTCATCATTTTAACAATATTCTTCCAGTGACTTTCCAGATCAGAGATTCTTAATCTGGGGTTTGTGAATTTGTTTTCTTTATAAATATCTTAATGACTACAGTATATTTAAATATAATTAGTTTCCTTTAAAATCATATTATTTTGTTTTATGCACTCAAAACATCATTCTGAGAAATCTATAGATTTTACCAGACTGCCAAAGGGTTTTAAAAAAGATATAAAATATATAGAAGATGAGGATATCAAAAAGGTGAGGGACTTTTGCTCTAGACTGAAAGTCATGGAATACTATATAACCTCTAATGACTTCAAGTTGAGAATCAAACAAAGGACAATGAAGAGATGTGTGGATATGAGTAGACTCAAGCACTTTATTAGTCAAGCATTGTTCAGAGAAGTGGCCTAAAGATGTCAGCAGAGATATGTATGATGGGAAAAGGTGGGCTAGTCATGTGTCAAGAACAAGATAATAACTAGTTGACACTTCTATGACCTGGCTCATTGCTCTGCTCCTTCTTCAAGAGATCACCTGTGGCTCTGTCATACCTGGCAGGCCACCCTGTGTTATACCCTCACTCTGATGGTGCCTTTTATTTCCTGAGCTAACTTATGGTTTTCCCTCAAACACTTCATTATGTGACTCCACAAGCAATTAGGGGATCCCTTAACCACCTTTTCCCTAAACCCTGTGAGTATTTGAGGAGGGTGGGAATAGATTCATTATATTGCAATGCAGTTCTGGCATCCTAACCTTAAAGTTGGCCCATCATTACTTCTTTGCCATATTACTCACAATATTAAACTCAGTTGTTAATTCTGTCATAGGTTTTCACAGACTTTATAGCACATATATGTTCATATGACCCCTGAGTAATTATTGGGTTGGGTTCTGTAGCCCGCCTACCCTGGCCATTCATAATACAACACCCTAGTGTTTCAGAAATGTATTCTATAGACTGATAGGACGTCTAAACTAAAGGGGAGCTTAGGACATAGAACAATGGAATTAAAAGTTTTCTTTGGAGCAGAAAGGACACTACCTTTGGGGAAAATTCAAGAATTCTAAAATGTATTATTAAAAGAATGGTTTGTGAGCAATCAGAGCTAGAGGAAGAAATAGACACAATGACTATAACAATGTAAATGGAAAGGACAACAATCTGCTCCATATTGAAGACTGTCATTATGATGACCCAATTAGGACTGGAAAAAAATAGAGTATGTACCTTGCTCATTTTACAGAGATGGGAGGCTGGAGATACGGAACAGACTTGGCTAATTTTGCCAAACTACTTTTTCTTTCATTTTTATTTTTTTGTTACAAGTCAAGTTAGCAAATCAACATACAATTTATTAACTGCCTACCATGTTCATTCAGTTCACTCAATAAACACTTATTAAGTGCCTACTATGTGACAGGCACAATACTAAGTGCTGAATCAGATATAAAAACTCAGGTCTCAGATCGAATTCACACTCAGATAGGGTGAGTGGGCGGCACAGCAGATAGTGTCTGGCTGATGTCAGCTAGATCTGAGTTCAAATCCAGCCTTAGACACACTTACTAGCTGTGTGACCCTGGGCAAGTCCCTCTGTTTTCCTCAGTTTTCTCATCTGCAGAATGGGGATATAATAGCATCTACCTCTCAGGGTTGTTGTAAGGATCAAATGAGATGATGATCATAAAGCACTTAGTACAGTGCCTGGTACATATTAAGTGCTATGTAAATTTTAGCTATTATTATTAGATTAGATTATTATTAGATCTCCCTGACTGCAATCTCAATGCTCTATCCACTCTCCTTAAACTACAAGTTGCCATCCCATATGGGGTCACAAAAAATTTGGCAACAGAAAAAGGTTTCTGAATGAGCAATGACCAGAAATTAATTAAAAATCCAACGTGTAACAGATCTGAGGTACTTTTGGCAATGTTGGTCCAAACTGCACTGCATTGCACAGTTTCACTGTAGCCTGGGTTCCGAACACAAAGTATGCACCCTTTGCACAACATAGTCTCCAACCAACACTGATGCAACATGGAAAGGGGTGTCAAGGAGAAAAAGTTTAGGAAGTCCTGCAGTGTATATACCACATAGCTACTTAATTATTGGCAATAGATTTGATATGTGAGTGGCATCGAGGGATGATGCCTAGGTGGAAATCTGGGTGACTGGGAGGATGGTTTTGCCCACATCAGTAAAAGAAAAGGTCAGAAGAAGGAAGGTTTTTTGAGGGAAATAGAAAAGATTCTATTTTGGACGTGTTGAGTTTAAGATGTCTATGACACATCCAGTTTGAGATGCCCAATAGGCAGTTGGCGATGTGAAACGGGAACTCAAGAGAGGTTATGGCTGGATAAAAAGAGCTAAGAATCATCCACAGAGATGTGATGATTGCATTGATGGGAATTGAAGGCTCAGGACTAACCCTTGGGGGATGTCCATGGAAGAATGGATGTATTTGGAAAGGAAGATATAAAATCAAAATATAGGAGCTAGAGATGGACCTAGAATTTCACTGATATGGGGAACTCCATAATGAAGAAGTTCCCTCCACCAGCACAGGTCAGCATTTTCTTATAGTATCAAAGAATTGTCTAGCAGGGGTGGGGAACCTGTGGCCTCAAGGTCATATGTGGCCCTCTAGATCTTCAAGTGCAGCCCTTTGACTGAATTAAAACTTCACAGAAAAAATCATTTTAATAAAAGTGTTATACCAAAGTCTGTAAAACTCAGACTCAATCAAAATGCCTTACACAAGGACCTAGAAGGCCACGTGTGACCTTGAAGCCACAGGTTCCCTACACCTGAGCCCTAGAGCATAAAGGGGTTGAGTGATTTACCCAGGGTCACACAGCCAGTACATGTTATAGGTAGGACTTTAACTCATGTCCTCCTGGCTCTGAGGTCAGCTTTCTATCCAGTGTGTCACACTGCTTCTCAAAAACAGAAGAGATAAATCTTTTTTTTTTAATGAAGGAAAACAATAATCACTGAAGGCCCACATGACATCACCACAATAGACTAGTCTCATTTCCTTTTTTGAGAGAGTTATTATGCTGGAAGAGCAGGAAAATTCTATAGCCATATTAGTATTTCAGCAAAACATTTGGCAAAATCTCTCAAACTGTCTTTGAGGAGAAGCTGGAGAGCCATGAACCAAATGATAGCACAGTTTGGTGTATTCAGAACTGATTCAATGACCCAAAGAGAAGTAATTAATGAATCAATGTCAACTTAGATGTAGATTTCTAGAGGAGTGTCCCAGGGGTCTGTCTTTGGTCCTTACTGTCCAATATTTGGGGCCTGAGGCAGAGAACTTCTTAGACACAGGCCTGGAGTTGGAGGGGGCAGTGGTAGAAGGTAAGGTGGAGCTACAGTAGAAAGAGTCAGAGGGTTTGGGCTCTGCCACCACCAGCGTGTCCTTGGACATGCCCCTTAACTTCTTCTGTCAGTCTTGATTTCTTCACCTGTAAAATAAGGGGTTGGGTTAGCTGGACTCTAGCTAACTTCCAATAGAGCCTCAGCTTAAGGCTTCAGACACTTCCCCCTCCCCCACCTTGGAGTAGGAAAAGATGACCCATTTGGGGCCTCAGACACCCAACTGCAAACCAAAGAGACCAGGGCTTCCACGATCAGGCCTGTCTCTGGGCCAAGTCCATGCTCCATGCCTGAGGCTTCTTCTTTATTATGCCACATCTCCCATTATTCTGGAATGTAACTACCAAGCTGGTATCATGTGTGACTTCAGACTAATTCCTAAGGGCAGTATGGCTTAGTTTCTTTTTTAAAATTTATTTATTTACTTTTAGTTTACAACATTCAGTTCCACAATCCCTTGGGCTTCAAATTTTCTCCCCCTTGCTCTCCTCCTCCCTCTCCCCCATGGTGGCATGCAATCCAATATAGGTTCTACAAATACCTTCCCAAGTTGTAAAGAAGGATTATAACCAATGGAGTGAACAACGAGAAAGAAGGGACAAAACAAAATGAAACACAAAAAAGAGAGAGCAAGTAGTTTGCTTCAATCTGCATTCAGACTCTAGTTCTTTCTCTAGATGTGGATATCCTTTTCCATCATGAGTCTTTTGGAATTGTCTTCTAACCTTGCATTGCTGAGAGGAGCCCAGTCTATTAAAGTTAATCATCACACATACGTTGTGTCTATAACTGTGTACAAAGTTCTTCTGGTTCTGCTCTCCTCACTCAGCATCATTTTATATAAGTCTCTCCACGTTATTATGAAGCCATCTGCTCCTCATTTCTTATCACACAATAGTATTCCATTATATTCATATACCACAACTTGTTTAGCCATTCCCCAATTGATGGGCATCCCCTTGATTTCCAATTCTTTGCCACCACAAAAAGAGCTGCAATAAATATTTTTTACATATGGGTCGTCCTCCCACTTGTATGATTTCTTTGGGATATAGCATGACATAGTTTCTAAAGAGATGGCCTCAGATCTAAGAACATCTGGATTAAGCCCCACATCTGATACATACTGGCTGTGTGATACTGGGCAAAGCACTTAACCTCTCTGTGCCCCTCAGGTATTAATTTAGGCTCTGTGAACCTGTTTCTATTGTTTTTAATAACTCTATTTGAACATAATTGGTTTCCTTTGTAATTCTATTTTATTTTATACATTTAAAACATTTAAATACATTTTTGCTGACAAAGGATCCTTAGGCTTCACACTGGACTGCCAAAGGGACACAATTTTTAAAGTAATATTTTATTTTCCCCAATTATATTTAAAAACAATTTTAACATTCATTTTTAAAATTTTGAGTTCCAAATTCTCTTCCTCCCTCTTTTCCCTCCCCCCTCCCTGAGACACTAAGAAATTTGATATGATGCAAAATTTTAAAAACTCCTACACTGACATTAATTTTCAGAGAAGGTGCCAATCTACAATTCCAATGAAAGAGAAATTCCCCTATTAGAAACGGCCTAAATTGGTGAAATCACAGATCAAGTTTTAAAAAATCAGGCTAGGATTTCTGGGAAACCAGAACTTAGATCTCTACTACCTGCAGTCACCACCCTCTGTTCCTTGGTGTTTGGATAGGGAGCATTGGGCCGGTGCTCCCTGGCATTATGGTCCTTGGACCCTGGAAGGTAGAAGCAATCCAAATAACCAGCATATGTGAGTTTACACAGCTTTCCCAGCCCCAAGAGAGCAGAACTCCTTTTTGGATCCCTATTTGGGTATGTCTGGATACCCTATTTGGGAACCAGAAGGATTTCAGGGCTGATCTTGAGCTGGTTGAACTATTGGGAATTTTGTTAATATTGTTATAATTTAATATTATATTTGTTAATATTGTTAATATTCCATTAACAGATGAAAAATTATCTCACCTTGGTTCATAGGTCCCTGCCTTTGAGAGTGTTCTGAGGCCCCAGCAGAGTCTAGCAGTAGGAAGAGCTACTAGCTAAGCTCTAGACCCCTCCTGCAGGTGTAGAAAAGGATCTGGCCACTGAAGGTATTTGGAAGAGCCTGGTTCTGACTGGGTTTGGTCATGAAAGCAAGAATAGACCTAAAATACTGGGGCCAAAGTCCTTGGATACTAATTATGTGTAATTCCAAATGACTACAGTGACCAATTCAAGTAGCTGGGTGCTCTTGAAGCTATATCTGTGCAGGAAACCCCAAGAGTTTGTGAAGTATGCCCTGAGAATTCTGAATCCATGAGGGCTCTCCCAGAGATCTTTGAGGGACTCCCTGAACATCCTGCACCTGGGAGAATTGCTCCACTGATCTGCAATTACCCACTGAGGTTGCAATGCTTGTGAGAGATGGCACAGGGGACATACAAGGAGAATTCCAAAGATGTATATCTCTGAAAGGAAGACCCAGCACCCTCACACAGAAAATATCACTTTCCCCTATTGGTGGGGAAAGACCTTATAGGGAGTGAACTCCCAGCTTATGCCTGAGTACTAGCTGAGAAGAAGTATCCCAATGGAAAGGGTACTGAGTTTAGAGTCAGAAAACCTGGTTAAAATCCTCCCTCTTTCTCTTATTAGCTGTGGTGACCCTCGCTAATCATGTAACCCCCCTGGTCCTCAGTTTCCTGGCCTGTAAAATTAAGAGATTGCACTAGATGGTTTCTAAGGTCCTTCTCCAGCTCTAATGACCCAATAGCCAGGGGGCTGCTGGATCCCAAGAGGAGGAACAAAGAGCTAGACCTAGACAGCAATAGGTGAAAGCAGAAGCCAAGCTTCTGGTGGTCACACGGGGACATGGAGCCCTCTCAGGCCAAGACCTAAGAAGGGGAGAGCAGAACACTTCCCAGCCCACTTCCTGGCTTCCCTGCTACCTCCCCACCCCTGCCCCTCACCCTAACAACGTTATGAATTTTTCATCCTTGATGAACTTCAAAGTCTTCTAATGACTCTTCATAAAGAAACAGAGGGGCCAAAAGTTGAGCAAAGGGAGATGATTAAAGGACCTTATTAAAAGCAGCCTTGTAGAATTCTCCACATGAAAGAGAGCACCATTATAGGGACTTATCCTTCTAAATGACGCTCTGCTTTTTCGAACACGCTGAAACCTGATTAGAGTGACAGGCACTGAGTGATACTGCAAACCTGTTAATAACATGAAAATTAGAAGAGGCTCATGCAAAGGAGGGAGATTAATTTAGCCCGAGTACATCTCGCACAAATTGCAAACTTGTGAATATGTTCCCAGATAATGAGCCTTCCCAGTCATCAACCCACTTGTCATCTTCTGTAATTAATGTTAAGGAAGACGCCTTCCTGATGGTTCGTATTACTCATATACCAAGAAAATTTCTTCAGAGAAATAATTTACATTTATTATCATCGGTCTGTTTGTGTGGTTTATTTCGGAATGGAGTAATTTATGGCAGACCCGCTCGCCTCGCCTTGATTAGTCGCTCGTCAGGACGGGATGTAATTTTTTTCGCTTGATGGCGACGTCTGAAAATTGACAGTGGTGTAACACTCCTCTGAATCCCGAGATGTGTTTTTTAACTTAAATAAACTTTGGGGCTGAACACGCAGATCTGCTTTCTCTCTTCTTCCACTCTACCCTACACTCCCCCAGGGGAGCCAGCCCATCGTACTGACCTTGGTTGGCACTCATACACACACACACACACAAACATTCTCTCTCTCTCTCTCTCTCTCTCTCTCTCTCTCTCTCTCTCTCTCTCTCTCTCTCTCTCTCTTTCTCGCTCTCTCTCGGAAGAAGATGCTGAGGTATAACTGCTTATGATCCATACCAACATTTGAGACCCAACAATTTCTGTTACCTTCTAAATCATGATCAAAATCTAGCTGGAGGCTTCTCCCTTTTTCTCTTTCCTCTAGAAAACATCTGGGATGGACTGCATGGCCTCAGTGACTATTATCCAACTCTACAAGTCTATGTGCTCCACTTTGACATTCTCAGCTCTAAATTCCCTTCAGTTCTAGCATTCTGTGTTCTAAGGTCTTTTCCAGCTCTGACATTTTATGTTTTAAAGTCCTTTCCACTCTTAACATTGTATTCTAACATTGCTTCTGGTTTTGATGATTTATGTAGCAAATATTCTTCCAGCTCCAATATTTTAGGTTCTAAAGTCCCTTGCAGCTCTAACATTCTTTGGTTCTGTGACTCTCTTCTGTTCTCATACCTCAAGCCACAAACCCTGTTCTTCCACCTTCAACTTGGCCTTTTGGCTTTTGGAAAGTCTCTCCCGGTATGTGATATGAAGCCCACACATGCATCTTACTGCCCAAAGCACAGAGGCAGTGAAAGTGAGTTAGTGACCCCTAAGCTGCACTTGAACCAAACATTACTGATTAGGGTTCTTAGGCAGATAATGATTTTTTTTTATTGGATGTCTTCATTCCATCTGAGCGGTGTGGGGTTGGCTGGAGGCAGGGCACCGCTGGTGCCAGCTAATGATGATCTCTTTTTGTAAAACTATAGTCCATCAAAGTGGGATGAATATTTTAAAAGCCACGGACAAATCAAATTGTCTTTGTCAAACAGGCACATGCAGTAGCATGGGATATTTTATTGCAGAGGGTTTCTTCCACTGGCCAGGGAAGGGTCTTTCTAATTTCTGCTCTGAAACAAGAGCCCACTGAGCTGTGGAGACTGACATTAGCACCATCAAATTGCACTTTCTTTGACAAAGTTACAAATAATTCATGAGGCAGATGTATTTGATGTCCTGCCGGGATAGGTCGGTTCATACTTAAAGAAACAAATTGATTTCCTTGGAAGTGTGGGCTGCAGGGGAGGGAAAGAGGGATGCTCAGGGAAGGAAGGCTGCATAGGGCTATCTCCACCCCATCCCCATTCTCTGATTCTAAGGAGAGGAGCCACAGGCCGCACTCTTCTGCCTAAATATGAACAAGAGATGCTTTGTTCAGGGAATTGCTACTGTCTCCTAGAACCCAGAGCATGGGACCAAAGGTCTTTAGAGCTGCAAGAGGCTGATGAAGATGATGATGATGATGATGATGATGATGATGATGACGATTATGATGATGATGATGATGATGACATTTATAAAGCAATGTTTGCCAAACATTTTATGTACAATATCATCTTTGAATGATCCTGTGAGATAAAGTGCTATTACTGTCTCTCATTTTACAAATAAAGACACTGAGTCTCAGAGAAGGTAGGTGACTTGCTCATGGCAACACAGTGTTTGAAGTGGGATTCAAATCCATGTCTTCAGGTACCAAGTTCTATACTCTGTGCCCTCTACCATGATGCCTGGGGAATTAGAAATCATCTAATCCAGTGAAGGGAAGGAAAAGAAAGGAATTTACATGGTAACTTTATTATATATTTAAAAGGAATAACAAGTTGTGCATGGTGGATTTGCTGCTTCATGTGCAATCATCTTTTACGTTGTACTATGTTGTGAAAGTGCTTGTTTCGTTCCACGAATTAAGAATAAAATAAATTTTTAGAAAACTCATATAGAAATGGATCCCTGATGCTTGTGTGTTGACTTAGAAAAATGCAAATTAATATTATCTATGTTCTATCTTGGGCAGTTAGGTGGTGCAGTGGATAGAGTGCCAGACTCATCTTCCTGATTTTAAATCTAGCCTCAGACACTTACTAGTTGTGTGGCAATGGGTAAGTCACTTAACTCTGTTTGCCTCAGTTTCCTCATTTATAAAAAAAGAGCTAGGGAAGGAAATAGTAAACCATATGAGAATCTTTACCAAGAAAACCCCCAAAGGTGTCATGAAGACATACAGAACTGAAAACAACTGAACAACAGAACTGTTTTATTTATTTTGTTAAACATTTTCCAATGACATTTTAATGTTCTGGCCCACTCTGGAATTTTGCTGGCCACATAAGGTCCTTCTGCCATGATTTTAACACTTCTGTTCATTGTACAAATGGAAAAACTAAAGCTGAATGACTTGACCAAGGTCATAACAGCTAGTGGGTGGCAGAACTAGAATTCCTAGGATAATGGAATTTAGAATTGGAAGATATGATTTAGTCTAACCTTCCTGAGCCTCAATCTCCTTATCTATAAAAGTGGGGAAAACAATACTTGCCTTCCACTGTGGGGCAAGTGCTAAGTGCTCTGTAGTTCTTCAAGCTGTACACAAATGTGAGTGATAGTATTATTATTGGGATCATAGGATAAAAAATAATCTTGGGGGGTGGCTAGGTGATGCACTGAATAGAGCACTGACCCTGAAGTCAGGGAGGACCTGAGTTCAAATCCAACCTCAGACACATAACACTTACTAGTCGTGTGACCTTGGGCAAGTCACTTAACCCCAATTGCCCTGCCTTCCCCCCTTCAAAAAGCAAAAAAAAATACTGGATTTAGAGCTGAAATAAGTCTTAGAGGCCATCTAGTACAATTCCCTCATTTTATTGAGGCTCAGAGAGATTCCATAATTTACACATGAGTTACACAAACAAGTCTTCCTTACTCCAAACCCAGTACTCTCTTCACATGTGCCATGTTGGCCCTCATGGGCTTGAGAGCTGGACGGGACCCCCAAGATTGCCAGGTCCAAATGCTTTTTACTCCATAGACTGAGGACAAAAGAGGTTATGAGATTGTCCTAATGTCCTATAGAGTGGGAGCAACAGAGTCCAGATCCAAGTTTAACTCCTCAACTGCCTCACATTTGTTCTCGTGGCTCCTCCAGGAACCCCAAAGACCAGCCTAGCTAAGAAGTCCAAGTTCACATTGATCTGACAAAGTTCCTTGAATTTTGACTACCAGCCTGCTTTATCCAGCTTAGAGCATACTTGACATTCATTCCTCTGTTCCCCAGGAGCCTATGAGACATGACCTGTTGACATTCTAATCATCAGCATGGAATCAAGCGTCAAAGTTAGAAGGACCTTGGAGATCATTGGATCCAAGTTCTAGAGCTGGACAGGACCTTATAGACCATCTTGTCCAACTTCTTTGTCTTAAAGATAAGCAAACTGAGGCCCAGAGGGATACACATAAGAAAGTAAGCATCAGAACCACCATTCAGGTTCAGAACTAAGACTCCTGATGCTAAATCCAGCATACAATCTATGATATGGTGTTTATACTATGTCATCTTTGTAGTTCACATTTCTGCAATGTTTTAAAGTTGATTACTCATAAATCCCCCACAAAGCAGTTAGTAAACTATTGTAAAATTTGTGAAACTGAGACTTGGCAAGATTAAGGGAATTACCCTAAGGCATACAAGTAGGAAGCTGCTGAGTTGAAATTTGACTCTAGGTCTCCTTTGACTCCAAATGCAAGGCTCTTCCCACTTTATCAGGCTTCTAATACTACCACATCTTCAAGACAGTGGGGGGAGGGTTAATAGATTGAGAATGACATTTCCTGACTTCATTCAGAATCTGGAATGGCCTGAGTTAGTTTAAGTTGACCATTTTTTCATCATCATCATTGTACCAAATTAATGACTTTCCCATCTCTTGGAGAAAAAACGTTTGGCTAGTGACTCCTACATAATGTTTTTCTGAACCCTTTGAGGCTGTACTCCCCAAATCTAGTGTGCACAAAAGACTATCAGCAGATTTTCTTTTCTAAAATAAGCTCTAGGAGGAAGTGATCATTTTTCCCACAGGGTTTCCATCACTTCTATTCCAACAACTGGCTCTTCTCTGGTGCTCAACATCAGGACCAGAATAGAAATTCCCAAGTCTATTTCCTCTTTCTTTTGAAGAATGAAATCATCATTAAGACAAGTCATGAATTTGATAGCTGTTCTACTTTTGTCAGAAGGAGAATTCTAGCAGATGCCCAGATAATTAATGTCATGGAATCACATTTGTAATGTTTCCCCAACACCTCATCTATTTCCTCCATCTGTTAAGGTGGTCTTTAGTATGATCTCCAAACAATATTATTTCTATTTCTCACTCAGTTAATTTTCAACCAAATACTCTTCACATTCCCTCTCCATATGCTGAGTTCCTGGAATTCTTCAATATCTTCTTAAAATGCAACATTACTCCACCACCTCCTTTTATTTATTTTGTGCCCTTTGAATAAGGAACACCCTTCTAGAGTCATAATTCCAGGCATGAGTGCCATCCCACCAAGTTTCAGTGTTAATGCAGGAAGTAATATATTCCTCCTTTTGTTAGGACCTCTAATTCATCCTTTGAATTACCCATACTTTGTGCAATTCTTTATATAGACATTTGAGGCCATGAGTGTTATTGCTGGCACTTTTCTGGGATGCCATGTCCTGTGAATTATTGGCCCTTTCTTCTACTATCATTCTTCCTATACTGTACTCTCTACCCTCTGTGTTACCAGACTTTGAAGACTCCTCTTTTGGTTGGTTTGTTTGCTTAAAAGTTCCTTGACCCTATCCTCAGACTTGAAACCTCAGATTTATCTTTGACTACAATCTCACCCCTTATGTACTATCAGGTGCCAGATGTCATAGATTTTACATCTGCTACATCTGTTCATTTCATTTCCCATCAGTCTATTCCCATTGTCACCGCCCTAGTTCAAACCTTTCATTTGTTCTTCTTTGGAATATTGTAATTGATCCTCCTGCCTTTAATCTTAGCCAACTCTGAAACACACCGATTTTGTTATTGTGTAATGATTCACTACACTGGTCTTCAAAAACCTCCCATGCCTCTCATTTGCCTATAGAATATGGCATCCAAGGTGCTCTAATAATCTGGTATCACTACCTTTCTAGCCTTAGTTCCCATGGACCCCCTCACATATTCTATTTACTAGCCAAGATGAAAAAAATGTGTAATTCTTCAAATATATAATATACTTTCCCACCTCCTTGCCTTTGATTTTTTTCTGTTTTCTTTGCTTACAGTGCCTTCCCCCACATCTCCTGTTATTAAAATCTTTTGAGGTACAGGCTAAAATGCCACCTCTTCCAGGAAGTCTTCTATGAGCTCTCTAGCTTGAAGCAACCACTAGCTCCTATGAATGTTCAAAGCATTTCACTAATATCGCCCTTGTGACCTTATCATAGGAATGTAGAATTTAGAGCTTAAAGAGGAATTAGAAAACTCGTCTAGCTAGAATTAGAAGTCTAATTAGAAAATTAATCTAATACATATTACAAATGAGGAAAGTGAGGTCCAGAAAGGGGAAGTGAGTTGCCCAAAGCCACACAGATAGCAAGCAGAAAAGCAGGTATTTGAACTCAGAACTTCTGACTTTTAATACGTGATGCTGCCTCTTGTTGCTCTGTTGTTGAGTCATGTCTGACTCTATGTGACTCCATCTGGGGTTTTCTTGGCAAAGATACTGGAGTGCTTTGCCCTTTCCTTCTCCAGCTCATTTTACAGATGAGGAAACTAAGGCAAACAGGGTTAAGTGACTTGTCCAGAGTCACACAGCTGGTAAATGTCTGAGGAGAGATTTGAACTTAGGAAGATGGATCTTCCTGACTCTAGGAAGATCTGTCCACTACATCACCTAACTGCCCCATGTTGCCTCTTACTGCCTATCATATTATATTCTGTTTTATAGTTGTCTTTGAAGGTGTCATATCCCCCTACTATACGGAGCTCTACAAGAACAGGACTATTTGTTATCTAAGCCTTGGATGTCTCCCAGTGCCAAAGAGAAAGTTTAATGCTTTGTATATCTAAGGCAGCTAGTACACTGGGTCAATAGTTCAACACATACACGAACAAGATTCCTCTCTACAGCATATTGACTAACGTTGATAATCTCTGTTTGAATACCTTAAATTAGGGGGAACCCACTGTCTACTCAAAGGGGAAGACCCTCAAAGAGGAAGCCTAATTGCTACCTTCTTCTCAATTCTTCCCGAGCCTTTAGTCATTGAGTGGGTGTTACCTCAGACAAACTGGGAAAGACCTTAATTTAGAAAGGCCAAGGTCTGACACTGCATCCTGGACCATCTGTGATTTTTGTCTTGATGCTGGACTCAGATGACTCTGGAGGAAAGAGTGAGGCTGACAACTTTGCCCAGCTCTGCCTCACTTAAATCCAATTCATGTGCAAATCAAGACATCCCCCCGTGAAGCCATTGCTCCTCTTTGAGAGCAAAGAATGGACCACAATGGTCCTAGTTCTGCCTCTGGGGTCCAGCAGAATGAGATTAACGTCTCTTCCACGTGGCCTTCAAGTGTTTCTCCTTTCTGGATATCTCTTTTCTCATTTGTAAAATGAAAATCAAATGCACTCTAAGGTCCCATGTAGCGCTAACCTCCCATGTTCTCATATTCTCAATGTCCTCTAGCATTCTGTGTTCTATGGTTCATGCTCTACCATGCTGTCTCCTAGTACCCCTCAGCTTTCACACTCTATATTTCATGTTTTAGCAGCCTATGTCCTAAGGTCCCTTCCAATTCTGACAGTGGGTGATTCTGCTCCTTGCTTTTCCCCCTCCTACACCCTTCTTCATTTCCCTTTTTCCTTCTCCCCTCCTATCACCCTCTTGCACCCCCACTTCAGGCCTGGCCTCTACTGCTCCATTCCTCATCTGGTTGCCTCTGTGCCCCCAGCATCAGTACAGGGCCATGGCTAATAAACAGTTACACGGTTGAGAAATATATGAATAATTCTGTCAGCCGCATTAACGGTGCCCATTGCTTTCTGGCAATTGACACCTTTTTAGCTGAAAGAAATCCTTATTAGTTTCTGTTCTGATGGCTTTTCCTGGAACGGCTATAAATTACGTTTATTCCACATAATTCCTGCTGTCAGAGGTTATAAATAACTGGTTCACATGGCAATGATGATTGTGGTTTGTATCAGTGGGAGCCTTCAACCTGATGGGTTGGTGGGTAATAGATATCAGGGTCTGCACTGATGGGCGCTGGAGTTCACACAGTCGCTGCGAGTGTGTTTGTCAACAGACACCTCAGTCCAGGCCTGACTTGTCCTGAGGGGAACGTGATGGTTTCCAAGTTTCTCTTCCTAGGATCATAGAACTTTGTGTTAGGAAGAGATCTTAGAACACAGAATAACATTGCAACAGAAACCATTAGTGTGTGTAATATCAGAACAGCAATGGACTTTGAATGCATTGTTACAGCTGGAAGAGCTCTTATGGGGAAAAGAACCTGATCAGTGATTTCATTGGCATAGGGAACTCTTAGGGGCAGGGGCATGGTGTTAAATGTTTAACAATAGACTCTCTGGGTAGAGGGGGTGGGGATTGTGTGCCAACAGACAGACTTTTAAGTTTAATCTGCATTAACATTTTTTTCTACTGCTTTCTTAAGTCTAGACATGCTACAGAACAATAAATCAAGCCATGATTCATCACTTACAGTGTTGCTTACATTGAAAATTTAACAACTGACTCTTTTAGTGTTATTCACACTGAAAATTCCCCCTTGAACTGGGAGGGAAGATCAGCAAACCCTTGAAATGGTCCCTGACCAAGGAGATTACATTGTATTAAGAGAGATTGAAGGTGGGGAAGCAACATATCCAGTCTAAACAGATACCACAGATTCAAAGTAGACACCAGATAATTTGGAGGGCAGGTACTAGAAGCTCTGGAGGCATCAGGACAGACTTCAGGTGCCTTTCAGTTGAACTTTGAAAGCAGAACAAGACTGTAATAGGTTCAGGTGAGGGGCTGGGGTGGTGTGGTGGTGCATTCCAGGCATGGAGGACTGGCTACAAGGGCACAGAGAGGGGAGAAGGAACATCATGTGTGAGGAAGGTCACTTTGATAACAAAGGAGTAATGTGTAATAAGCCTAGTAAGGTAGTTCAAAGCCATATAGTAAGGGGTTAAATGACAGAGAACTTTGAATTTTATCCTAGGGGCAAGAGGCCTCTTATTGAGAAGAGCAGTGGCAGGTCAGACCCCTACTTTAGGAATCACCTTGGGCAGCTAGGTGGTAGATGAATCAGAGAAGGGAGAGCTTGGCGGCAGCCAAACCTCCACATCCAGCCTAAGTCTGCTGCTCTGAAATTTCTGCCAATAGCTCCCAGTCCTTTATATCGTTTGGGGCCAAACAAACTGGTCCAATCCTTTTTTCATGTAACTGTCTTAAATACTTGCAGAGAGTTCTTCTCTATCCTCCTCCTAAGACTTCTCTTTTCCACATTGCATGTCCACAGTTCTTCCAAATGACCTTCATGGTGACAATGACAGTTCCCATTTATATCCTCTGGGACATTCCAACATGATGGTCCTATACTGACCACAGCACTCTGGATAGGGTCTGACCCAGGCAGGGGTCAGAAGGACTGTGGTCTCACCCACACTGGACCTGATGGCTCTGTCAGTACAGGCTTGAGTTGTCATAGCTTTTGTGGCTAACATCACACTGCTGACTCATCTGGAACTTTCAGTCCAATAAAAACCCAAACAAACTGTTTTCTAATTTTTCCTTCCCCAACCTGCACTCAGACAGTTGACTCTATAGAACCTAAGCATAAGACTTTATATTTATCCCTATGAATTTTTATCTTTATTAGAGTTGGCTTATCACGCTAACCCAGTCAAATCTTCTTGGGTCCTGACCCTGTCATCCAAAGAAGTAGCAGTCACTCCCAGCTTTGTGTCATCTACAAGGGTGATAAGCATGCCTTCAATGCTTTCCTTCCTGTCCCTGAGTACAGTGAGAGACAGCAAAGGACCTGGGCAGGACTCCCTGGAACACTCCATTAGAGATCTCTCTTGAGGATGACATCTAACCTATCAATGACCACTCTTGGGTCCGGGCATTCAGTAAGTACTACCTGCCTGAATTGGAAAGCCTGAAGCTTTCTAATATTTTGTAATCAAAAATTTTCTATTTTATTTTTTATGCTTGGTTAAGAAGTTCTCCTAGCCATATTTCCCCACTTTTCCCCTAAAGATCATATAAAAGACAAATGCTTTACTAAAATCCAGTTATACTGAGTCTTCAGAACTCCACTGATCTACCCATCTAGGAATCCTGTCCAATAAAAGGAAATAAAATAAATTTAACATGAACTATTTTTAGTGAAGTCATACTTGCCTTAGGGATCATGCCTTCCTTTCTAAATTCTCTTATACCATCCTTTTAAAAATATGTTCTAGAATTTTTCCAGGAATAAAAGTCAAGCTCTTTCATGATCTATTACAGCTGTTTGGAGGACTTTGAACTGATTCACTTTTTTAAAAATTGAGGAGAGGAGGCAACTGGAATTAAATGTCTGAGGTCAGTCTTGAACTCAATCCTCCTGACTCCAAGGCTAGTTCTCTATTCACTGCACCACTTGGCCACCATATGACTGATGCATTTTTATCAATGGGACAGGTAGGTGGTACACTGGATAAAGCACTGGGCTTGGAATAAAGAAGACTCATCTTCCTGAGTTCAAATCTGGCCTCAGACACTTCCTAGTTCCATGACCCTGGGCAAGTTACTTAGTCCTATTTGCCTCAGTTTCCTCATCTGTAAAATGAACTGGAGACGGAAATGGCAAACCACTTTAGTATCTCTTTCAAGAAAACTTCAAATGGGATTATGAAGAGTCAGATATGACTGACCAAGAACAAAATTTTTAACAATATCAAATACTCATACTTAGTAATCCCATGTTTCTTTGAATGGTGCAATGGTGCTCTAATACACACCTATACCAAGCCATGTTCACTCTTTCCCAGACCTAAGAGCACACATTGTGCTTCCAATATTTTATTATTCCAAAAAGAAAATGGTGACATGGTTAAATATTTTCATGTATTTGGGGCTCCTCACCTCTGCCTCCTGGCTTCCTTCAAGTCTCACCGAAAATACTACCTTTTTGCAAGAAGCCTTGTCCAGTACCTCATAATGCTAGTGCCTCCTCTCTAAGACTTCCTCCAGCATATCCAATGTATATCTTATTTGTTCCTTCCTGTTTTCATGTTGTTCCCCCACCCTACCTCCCAATTTCAACCAAACCTAGACTGTTTTTTTGTTTTGTTGGTTTGGTTTGGTTTTTGTTTGTTTGTTTTTGCCTTTCTTGCCATCCCCAGTACCTGGCACACAGTAGATGTTTAATAAATGCTAGTTGACTGTTTGACATGTACACCATCTTGGAGATGTATGCATAGCAGTGGGGTTGATAGGTCAAAGAGCATTAATACTTTAGTAAATTCTCTTGCATAATTCCAAATTATTTTCCAGAATGGTTGGACTAATGTACAGCTCCCCCAGTAGTCATTTCTCCCCACTTTTCACCATTGATTATTTTCCATCTTTTCTCAATAACCTTTGCTGATTTTCTGAGTATGAGATAAAGAATTGTGTTTTTTGGTCTTGAATCATTTGCATTCCTTCAGAAAACTATTGATGTTATTTGACCATTGATTTGGAAAAGGTTCATGGTCCTATATATTGGTGTCAATTCCCTTTAAATCTTAGTTATCAAGGGGCAGGTAGGTGGTGCAGTGAATAGACCACTGGCCCTGGAGTCAGGAGGACCTGGTTTCAGATTCGGCCTCAGACACTTAACACACACACACAAATAACCTAGCCGTGTGACCTTGGGCAAGTCACTTAACCCTAATTGCCCTCCAAAAAGCAAGAAAAAAAAATCTTAGTTATCAGACCTTTATAAGAGATATTTGATGCAAAGATTTTTATATTCTGAGGTAGAGATTGGCACATATAGCCTGAGGGCTAAATCCAGCCTGAAGCCTCTTTTTGTAAGAATGGTTTTTACATGTTTAAATACAGTAAAACTTTATTTAAGAATGTAAAAATTACCCTAAGCCCCAGGCTCTACAAAAACAGGCCCCCACCTGCAGGCTATAATTTGCTGAATTCTGATTCTGTTCTTAATCAAAGTGTATTGATTTTGTTCATAACAAAGCTTTCTAATATTTTGTAATCAAAATTTTCTATTTTGTTTTTTATGCTTGGTTAAGAAGTTCTGCTAGCCATAATTCTTTAAGGTATCTCTTTTCCATTCTCCCCTAAATCTGTTATGATGTCATCTTTCCTATTTAGGTCATGTATCCATCTAGGACTTCTTGTGGTATAGGGGGTGACCATACACATATACACATACACACACACACATGACTTTGGATAAGTCACTATCTGTATATATGCACTTACATATACATATATACCATACATACACACATGGTACCCCCCAAATCTTAGTGTACTAGGACTTCTGGTGTACTCTACATATCAGATTCCAGTAATAGGAAGGGTCTACTCCAGTCTCATTTTACATATGTGGAAAATTATTTGCCCATGACAGGGTTTGAACACAGGTCCTCCTCAGTTCAAGTCCAGGATTTTATCTGCTATGTTATAATACCTTTCTAACTAGGGTGTGGTTAACTACCTCCCCCCTGGAGAATCTCTAGAAGGATATATTCCCTACTTGTAGTGGTCTACTGGTTTATTGCCCCCACATTTTGCCATCCTTTTTCCTTTGTACCAATGTCTACTCCTTTGCCAACCCTTGGCACCAGCCTCAGGGCCCATTTTCCTGGCACCTCTTTCCTAGGGATCACCTCCCACTAACGGTGTTACTCCCACCTACCATCTTGCTCCCGCTGACCCTTCACCTCCTGCCAAAGTTTAGGAATTGGAGGTGCACCCCACTCTGCAAGGGAAGAACTGCTCTTCTCCTAGTGTCTCTGAATCCAAGCCAAGCAGATTGGTTTCTGTCCCACAGCTCTCCCTTCCATGGCCTCACCCCCAACCACTTCACCTGAGTTTGTTCCTGATATAAGAATTCCTAGTTATGGCTCTGGCTTCGATTTTCTTTGCTGAATTTTTGTACAACTTAAGTTATCACTATGGGATCATACTGTCATTTTGTATTCATCTTTTGTTTCCATCTTCTATACATATCTTAAAATAAAGACAAGTTGGTTGATGAATTTCCTATACATTCACATCATTCTCTTTAGGCAGCTCCATATTTTCTTTCTCATTTAAGTCATTGATTGTTAGATTAGTAGAATTTCATTGAGAGCTCCGGAACTCATTTCTCTTGTAGAATTTTAGGCCATTAGGCCTTACATAATTTTGAAACTCAGTGTCCTTAAATCTGTGGAATATCTGAGATTATGCACAATTTTTCTTCTCTTTCAGGAATTCTAAGATGATGGACAAATTAATTTCCCACAGAGTCCCATTATTTCTCCTTCAGTTACCAGTTCTTTCTTGGTGAATAGAATAAGGTACTGGATATCATTTCCCCTTGTCACTTCCTCCACCTTTGAAAAATTGAAATTATTATGAAGACAAATCAAGACTTTATCAAATGCTCTGCTTTTAAAACCTCAGTCTCTGTCCAACTTCATTACTGTATTTTGCCTCTGTGCTAGGATTGTGATCTCTCTCCTCTATACCTCATTCATTTCCTTCTTCTGTTCAAATGGTCTGTAGCATACTACCATGGCAATATCACTTTTATTTCTCCCTTTGCCCTCACATAAATGCCCTTTATCATACTTCCTTCTTCATGTATACATTACAAGTATACGTTCTTAAAGGACCACATTATTTTATCATTCCTTTTATCCAGCCTTTTCCTTTTGGAATAATACTATTCCATAATCAGATTCCTGTTACAGTTTTGGTCCACCAAGTCTCAGTGATACCTAGGAGGTGGAAATTGCCTCTTTGCATTGAGCTATGTCAGAGAAAGGGAAACTTGCGGCCTGAAGGTCACATGTGGAGGAAGGGAGGGAGGGAGAGGGAGGGAAGGGAAAGAGGGAGAGGGAGAGGGAGAGGGAGAGGGAGAGGGAGAGAGAGAGAGAGAGAGAGAGAGAGAGAGAGAGAGAGAGAGAGAGAGAGAGAGAATATATCTACATATACGGTAGACCATAAGTTTTGTTGCTAGATTTGTTATTTATTTTCTCCTGTGAATTATTTTACCCTCCTACTAATATTCTTCTTCTTTCTATGCATGCTGTTTTCTATGTATCTGTCTTGGTGGATATATGTGAGTAGTTTATTTTTTTTCCTTTCATATATATTTTCAAATCAAAGCCTTCTTGTTCCATTCACAAGATCCCAAGCAAATCTGTTTTTACTGGAGCTCTGTCCCTGGTCAAGAGCACATCATTCCTACATTTTAAACCACGGTAAAAAAAAAATCTAAATTTCATTCTGAGACAATATCTTCCTAACTATTTCCTTCCCAATGCCGTCTTTCTTTCCTGACACCCCTGCCTCAGCAATTAAAATATCATCTTCAGGCCTAAGGCCTTTAGTTTCTTTCCTAGCACTTTTGATATTCACTTGCCTTGCATTAATGAAAGTTTGATAGCATCATTGGTCTTGACATGCGTCATCAAGAAAGGCTGGGGGTCATGGGGTTTCACAAGTCCCAAGAAGCTCTCTCGCACTTCTGGATGCCTACCTGAGAGATAAGAGACCTCTCTATTGCTAATAGTAAGTCAGCATTCCACTTTAGGGATCCCCCAATCACCACTATTAGTTCCTTCTTCTCAACAGTCCTGGATAATCTTTCTGCTGATGCATAGGCTTCAGATAAGTTGTATATCCACATTATCACTCTTAAGAATCAAAGGCAGCTGAGTAGCACAGTAGATAGAGTTCTAGGCCTAGATTCCAGAGTTCAAATCCATCCTTGGACACTTGCTGGCTATAAGAGCCTTTGCCTACCTCAGTTTCCTCAACTGTAAAATGGGGATAAAAATAGCATCTATCCCTCAGGACTGTTGTAAGGCTCGAATGAAATAAGATTTGCAAAGCACTTGGCATAGTACTGGCTCATAGAATGTACATGACAAATTCTTGTTCCCTTCCCCTCCTTCCTTACAAGGACCTGCTTCCTGTTTGAAGAGTTAGAACTCCTGCCACCCTTTCCTGGAAAAGATAAGTATGTGACACATCCTTCTACCCACCAGCAATGTTAAGATTTTCCTGTCTCTTTGGACTTTTCCCCCTTTTTTCTTTCCTTTGAGGCATTTCTTCCATTCTTTTGAGGAAACCTTCATTCCCCCTGGTAACATGAGGAATAGATGGGTGTTCCTGAAACCTTTCCAATACTCCTCTTCCGGAAATGTATCTTTTTTGGCACACACAGCTCTTATTTGACACTGCCAGAAGCACAGATCGCACGTCTTTCAAAGTTCTTCTTGATCTCCGTACATGCTAGAAGTCGGATTGTCAATTCTCTGTCAAATTTGCTGTAGTTTGAGTGGTGAGCTACCTTGTAATTGTACCTCTTTATGGTACCTATTCATTGCACTGGTGGTCCAGTACAGAGTAGCTCAGAACACAGAATGCTAAAACATAAAACACCGAATGTCAGATGGGAGGTACCAAAGAACATAGAATTTTAGAGATGGCAAATATCTTTGAGATCATCTATTATAATCCATTCATTTTATTTTTAATAAGTTTTTATTGGTCTTCTGTTTCTTATATCATCATAATAATCCCCACTATTCTTTCCTCTCCACAATTCAGAGTGATCTCATATGATAAATAGTATTTTTAGAGAGAAAATAATCAGTACAACTGATTGAAAGATTGAAAAAAAATCTGAAAACCTGTGCAATGTTGGCTCCACCTATTGGCTCCCATATCCTCGAAAGGGTAGGCTGGGGACCCACTCATATTTTTATAAAATTGAGTTCCAGAGGAGTTGTGAGACTTTTCTAAAGTGACTCAGCAAGTTAGTGGCAGAGCCTGGATTAGTACCCAGGCCTCCTAACTCCTATCTGGTACTATTTCTATCTAGCCTCCCTTCCTCCTGTATCTCCTTCTTCCCCTCTGCAATTGCTCTGTCCCAGCTCAAAAACTTTCAGTGGCCTCCTACTACCTACAGGATGAAGTCTCTTTTGCATAGCCTGGCCATTCAGGTACTACATAACCTGAACTCAGCCCACTTCTCTGGTTTTATCTCACATCTTCCCTCACACAGTTTGCCCCAGCCAACCTTGTTAATCCATTGATCCCAATGATGCATCCAACCATCCTGCCTCTGTGTTTCAATTATTCTCCCCAATCTAGAATGTCTTGCAGGCAGCCATCTCCAATCATCCTGATCTGTATCTGGCCACTGGACCCAAATGGCTCCAGAGGAGAAAGTGAGGCAGGTGACTTTGCACAGCCCTGCCTCACTTAAATTCAACTAACTTGCAAGTCATGGCATCAGTTTCCTGATGTCATGGTCCTCTTTGAGAACAAAGGATAAACAACAAGAAGAATGTCTTGCCTCTTCCTATCTACGTATATGAATCCTACCCATTATTCTAGGATAACTCAAATGCCACCTCCTCCATGAAGCCTTCCCTGATTACTTTAGTCTACCATCATTTCTCTCTCCTTTGTTATATGGCTTTGAAGCCCTTATCATATTATCTTGGTTATTTGCATGAGGGTCTTAGCATCATTAATGATTCCGTTATAGGATACAGTGGAAAGGGCATGAGTTTCAAACCTGCCTTCAGGTGCTGTGTAGGGCTTTGAGGAAGTCTCTTTTCCTCTTCAGGCCCAAGATCCCTGTTCTGTAACATAAGAAGATTGAACCACTAGACTCTCAGGTCTCTTTAGGCTTCAAGTTCTCTGAAGAGGAAAAGGAACAAGTATGTCTGCGCACCCACTATGTTCCAGGCATCACACTAAGCACTTTACAGTTATTTTATCATTTGATACTCACAAAAACCGCAGAAAGGTAGGTGCCTTTGTTATCCAGATTTTATGGTTGAAGAAACTGGAGCAGACAGGGCAAGTGACTTGCCCAGTATCCGAGGTCCAATTTGAGCCCAGGTCCTCTGACTCCAGAGCCAGTACCCTATCCACTATGCCATATAGCTGCCTCTAAGAGAGACCAAGCCCTCCCTAAGAACGATCCTGAGTCCAAGTGAACATGGCATTAGACATCTCCGTCATCTCTCTGTTCACATAGGGGCTTGAACACAACATACAGCTGAAATTGTTTATTGACTGGCCCCACCAAGAACTCGGGAGCTTATTAGGGTTTATTGGGTTAATCTGAGGTTCCCCAATGGCTCTGAAATACTCAGCTTAGTTTCTGTTGAACAAACAAAGAGCTTTTCACAAGACCCTAAGAGAGGTAGACAAACATGAGGTCCTCCTTGAGTTCTATTAGAGAGAAGAAAATAAAAAGCTGTGATAATTAGATAAATCGGCAAAGCTCCTCCCCAGGCTCTCTAAGAGAGATGACAAAGGGAAATATAGACAGGTCTATGAACAGACAGAGAGATGGACAGATAGCAGACAGATGGAAAGCCACTTTTAGGCTCTCTGAGAGGCAGACAGAAGGCCACAAGGCTGCCAGCCCCAGAAAGGTTTGTTGCCTGAAGCTTCCTTCATCTTTGATTGGCCATGGTTGGAGAGGAGGGGAAAGGGCAGTATGGATGGATGAACTGGACTTGCCTTGCTCTCAGAATGAGCTTTCCTTGCTTTCCAGAAGGGTAGTTGTCTTTCCAGTCACAGAAGAAATGAAAACAGAACAGTGTTATGTAAAGCAAATGAGTGCTAGGTTTAGGGGGTCAGGAGAACTGGGTTTAAATCCTGCCTTTGATAGTTATTAGTAGAGTGACTTTAAGAAAGTCACTTACCCTGTTTGATCATGAACATATATATTATATATGTATGTATGTATGTATAATAGAGATAATAATATGTATACACACACATACACCCCAAGTCCTAGAATTATTGCATTGAAAGTATTTCTAACCTTTAAAGACTTTAGAAGTGGGAGGCAATCATTATTGTTACCTAAGAGGGTATCTATAGCCACTTCTAGACAATGGGGAAGATAAAAGAATCCCACATTCATTTGAACCCAAGACAGCTGTTAGGATTTCTCTCCCCTACATCCCCGCACTCTAGCCTCCAGATCTCTCTTTTGCCTTCCTTGACCTTCAGAAATCTAGCCAGTGGGAACTTCAAATCAACAGGGATATTTAACAAATCACTAGATTTGTGTGAAACACACAAACCTTCAGATAGGCAGAGAAAGAGGAGGAAAGAAGGGAGGGAGAAACGACATTCTTAGAGAATAGAGAAAAAGAGAAGCGAGGAGGAAAGAGAAGGGGTTAAAAACACTAGAGACAGATGGATGAAGGGAAGAGAGACACAGAGGAATAGAGAGAAAGAGGAAAGCAGAAGAGAAGAGAGGAAAGGAGAGGAGATAAGAAGAAAGGAGAGGAGAAGCAAGGAGAAGAAAGAAGAAAGGAGGGAAGAGGAGAAGGGAGGAGGGGAGAGAAGGAAAAAGAGGAGAGGAAAGAAGAAAGGAGGAGAGAAGAGAAAGAAGGAGAGGAGAAAAAAGGAAAGGAGAGGGGAAGAAAAGGGGGAGGAAAGACGAATTGGCTCATTTGCCATCTTCAGGGTCATCTCTCCCCCACTTCACTCCACCCTCACCCCCCCCCCAGATCCCAGCATATGCAGAGTCTGGCCTCTCAGTGGCCACCACCTCACCACACCCCAACACCAGCTGAGGCTGTACTCAGTGAATTGTTGTAGTTAAGCAGACACACGGCACAAAGGCACAAACCCAACTGGCTTCCTTGGGGCTAGGGTCACCTGCCATTTAGGGGCTCCATTTGGTAGAGGAGAAATCATTTATGACAAAGGAAGTTGTGCCTTCATGTTGGGGAGATGAAGGTGTAAAACCAGGCAGGGCCTCCCAGAGCTCAGCCCCATAACTCAGGGCAGAGTCATCAGCGGCACATATTTAAATCATAGCTTAGTTTGCTTTGTGTTGGGAAATTTATTAGCCGACTACTTAAATGTTTTATTCATTAGACCATGTAAATAATGCATGCTTGTTTCCATGGCGATTTAACCCCTGCTATCCTGGGCCCCTCTAATTGCCATGATCAAGCCCTGTATGTTCTCCGTCTCAGCTAGCTACCACTTCCAGTGTCTTCATAGAAGCACAGGACAAAATCTCTACCCTGGAAGGGTTCTTGGCAGCTCTCTGTCCCAACCTGTGCCTAAACAAGAATCTCTTGGACAGCATCCAGTAGGGTAACAAGAAGGGTAAAGAGCCTTGAGTCTGTGTCATTTGAGGGGATCATTTGAAGAAATTGGGCATGTTTAGCCTGGAGAAGAGAAGACTGGGGAAGCAGGTAGGAGGCTATGTATGTGGAGGAGGGATTGGGCACATTTTCTTTGGCCCAGAAAACAGAACTAGAAGCCATGGGTGGACATTGTAAGGATAATTTAGGCTGGATATCAGGAAATACTTTCTAACAATGAGAGATCCCCTCAAATGGAATTGGATGATCCAAGAAATGGTGGGTTCCCCTTCCTTGGAGATCTTTGAGCAGAGGCTTATATAAGGATGATATAGTGGAGATTCTTTTCGTGCAGGGGTTGGTATAGATGGCCACTGATGTCCCTTCCTGCCCTAAAACTCTGTGATCCGATGATTCTGTGATTTCTGGCAAGTGTCCACCTTCTGTAGCTCAAAACCCTCTAGAGAGAACCAGCCTAGTATTTACCTAGGCAGCCGATTCTACTTTGAAACAGCTTTGATTGTTAGGAAGTTTTTTGCTTTTTATTGAGTTAAAATCTGCTCCTCTGGAGCTTTCACCCACTGTTCCCAGTTCTGCCCACTAGGGCCAAGCAGAAGAAGGCTAATCCTTCTTCCAGTAGCTCCTCAGCTATCATGTCTCAATTAGATGGAAGTTGCAGAGAAAGACTCAATATAAGAACAAGTTTCTAACATTCAAATCCTGCCTCAGACACCATAGGACACGGGACCTCGTTGTTATATGCCCTGAAACGTGGAGAGTATTCCAGTGCCACTCCAGGAATCTAACTCATATATGTTTGAATTATCTTAGGGAGATTCTAAAGATCACCTGGCAAAATAAGGTATCAGACCGTTTTTCAAACTGAACTGCCAAGCATTTGAATTCTACTTCAGAAGGGGCAATTCCAGTGAGTTGGCCATGTTCAAATGCCAAATGTACGTTTGCCTAAAAGACTATTTTACAGAGAACTCACACAAGGCAAGTACTCACATGGTTGTCTTAAGAAGCAATACAAAGACTCTCAAGGTCTCTCCAAAGAAATTTGGAATTGATTGTGTGACATGGTAGATGCTGGCAAAGGACTGCCCGACATAGCATGCCCTCATCAGAGAAAGAGCTGTGCTCTATGAGTGAAGCAGAATTGCAGTAGCTCAAAAGAAATGTGAGATGCACGAATTTAGAGACATCTCCACTTCCAATGCTCACATAGACTATTTGGGCCCGACCTGTAGTAGAGCGTTCTGAGTTCTTGCCACAGTCAGACACACCGTACCTTGACTCCAGCATAGTGATGTCATTTTGGTCCTCTTCAAGAATGAAGGACAACAACCAACCAACCTATCAGAAATACACACAGCCCATGACCCAGAACCAAAGCTCCAGGTTTACAATAAATCAGAAGAGCATGGTTTGTTCTATTATGTTTTCACTCCTAACCCAAGCTCATGTCTAAATCCTCACACAAAAAAAGAAAAGGCCAGCTCTCATGCAAGTACTAAGGTTTACATTAAGTCTAATACAAGGGGCGGCTAGGTGGCGCAGTGAGTAGAGCTCTGGTCCTGGAGTCAGAAGAACCTGCGTTCAGATCCGGCCTCAGACACTTAACACACACAAACAAAAACCTAGCTATGTGACCTTGGGCAAGTTACTTAACCCTAATTGCCCTCAAAAAAAAAAAAAGTCTAATACAAGACAGAATTTTATTTTTCAAAAGTATAAAATGAAAAAGATTCAAATCTAACCCCATAGACAATGGAGACATATCTATGTACATGCCATAACTATCTCCCATCCAAGCTGATTATTTTGTAGGCAAGGATGGTATTATTTAACATCAGGAAGGGGAGGATTTTTTTTTTACTTCGAACTTGACAGGATTGAACTTGACAGGCATCACAAACATGAACATTTACAAATATAGCAAGCAAAGGTGGAGGATCCCAAATCTGCTTTGTGTATTGTTTGGGTTTTTTCCAAGCACATAACAAGGTGAAGACTTATTTGTAAGCCTTTCAATAGTCCAAAAATAAAGACAGAGTCCCCTTATCTTTGGTGAGTTCCATCTCCCCCACAGACCTTTACAGTACTCCAGACTTAAAGCACAATCTTATAACTGAAGCCTTCTACATTACCAGCAAGGGGACTGCACCAAGAATCAAATGTTGTTCTCCCAGATATGCACAGTCCACATAACTCACAGTACCAGTGAAAGGAAAAGCATAGGTTTATTCCTCCATATCACAGCTTAGTCACTTGCCACTCCCTAGCTCCAAGTCCAGCTCCCACTTGATAGGACTCCTCTTCCATTTCCAAGAGGTTTATTGTAGAAGTTCTTACATTGTCCTACCAATTCCACTCCATTGCTATCAGCCTATATTTCCAGATTCCAAGTTGGTCTAGGAACTCTTCATAATTCTGCCCATTTCCATCTCTGGGGCCATGTAAGTCCCCTGGGGTGGCCTTGCTAAGTGCAGAGGCTTACACCCAAGAAAATGAATCTAAGCCTTTGTTAAGCCCCTCTCTTTGGAGAACCTTAAGCTGAAAGGTGGAGCTAGGAGTGAAAACATAATAGGACAAACCATGCTCTTCTCACCAGCTGGGAAAAGTTATTTTCTGGTTCTCTCCATCTGTCTGTGATCTCCCTTTGCATGATCAAGTGCAAAGGTGTAGCCCAGGTGTATGCACTGGCCATGAATCCAGAAATCATCTTAATGTGGTGTTAAAAAGGGTACCTGGGAACAGGCATGTTCACACCTAATCAAAAAGGACAGAAGGCACTTATCAGGCTCCTCCAGGATGTACCCTCAGCACATGTATCAGAGACAAAGAAAGGAAAATTATTTCAATGGCAATAAAATTGGTTCAGGAACCTTCTGTTGGTGGGGATGGGGGGGAGCTATTGGGACCAAATTCTGCTCTTTCCTAGGTCTGAGGATAATGTTTCATGATGACCTGGAGAAGAAACAGAGCAGGAAAAATCATGCTTTTCTCATCAAATTACCAAAGCTCCTTTGTGCACCTATCCTGCACACCTAATATTTGTTCTGAAACTGAGACAATGTGATCAGGAGAAGGAAGAGCAATAGTCAAGATCTACCCATGCTGTCCCAGGATGTGCATCATTCTCTGGGTGCGAGTGGGGGTGACCATGTGCTAGTGACTCAGTTACTCTAGTTCTAGCATCCTAGCTCCCAGGGCAGCCCATTCCTCTGGGCAGCTCCAGATGTCACAAAGTATTTCCTCGAGTGAACCAAAATGCCAGCGACAACAAAATATGGGAAGAGCTTTGTAGGTACCTTCTAGCTTCCATCCATGGCTCCTGATTCCCTTCTCTGGGACCAAGCAAAACAAGGTCAATCTTACTTAGAAAGAGATTCAAGCACATGAAAATAATGACTATATTCCAGCTGGCTAAACCATCTTCCCTTCACCAGATTAAATATCTCCAGTATCTTCAAATAGCAGGTTTCCAAGGCTGTCACTGTTCATATCACTTTCGTCCAGATGTACCCTAAAGTCTTGTCCCATCTTCCTCCATTTCCTCTATTTCCCAATATTTCCAGTTGGCACAGGAGAAACTCACTAGACAATGGTAACAACTTCTTAACGCTCTATCTCTCTCCAATACATGCTCCACAGGCTGCCATACTCATCTTCCTTCAACATGGATCTAATCATGACATTAATATTGCTCCATACTTTTCATTGGCTTCCCATCACTGATGGAATTAAGTTCAGCCTCCTAATCCTGGCATTCAACATCCATCACAGTTTGGTTTCAATCCACACTTCCAGCCTTATCTTACAGTGCTTCACTTTATGCTCTGGACACCAAGCAGCAATAGGTCTACTAACTATCAGACTTACATGGCCTCTGCCTTTATGCCTCAATGCCCTTGCCAAGCTATACCTCAGAGGAGTTGGAAAGAAGCTGGGAGACAGACTGGTGATTCTTAAGAATCTTCTTTACCTGATCTCTTCTGAGAGAAAGTGTGATGTAACAGGAAGAAATCTTTGCCAAGAAAACCCGAAATGGGATCATGAAGAGTCCAATGACTAATAAACTAAACAACAACCAAAAACAAGAAGAAGCCAGAACTTAAAGATAGAAAATCTGAGATTGAATCTTGGCTCCAATAGTCACTAGCAGTATGACTTTGGAAAGGGAACTTTCTGGACTTGGTTTCCTCATCTATAAAATGGGAATGATAACCCTAAAATCAAGAAGGAGGGAGGGGGAAGGAGGGAACACACATTTATTAAGTACCTACTACATGCCAGGCTCTGAGCTAAGTGCTTTTGCAACTATTATCTCATTTGATTTGGAATATGAATAGAGACCTGGTCTCAGAGTCAAGATGAGTTGAGTTCAAGCCCCACTTCTGCCATATCCTGTGCAAAGCCCTTAACCTCTGAGTGCCCCCTGCAAGCCTTTAAGACCAGGTTGAAAAACAGTTGTGTATCTGCATTAATAGAGGGAATTTCTTCATAGGGGTGTTCTCCTACTCCAATGAAATCCCAGGGAAAAAAATTCCAGCATTACCTACCTTCCAGAGCTATTATGAGGGAAATGCTTTATAAACCTTAAAGTGCTATAGAAATGGGAGCTATTTCAATTAACGATTAATAAACTGTAAAGCACTATAGAAATGGGAGTTATTATTATTCAGTGGCTGCTCTCAAATCTGTGACTAACTGATTTGCTTTTTGTGAGCCCACTTCAGTCCCTCCAACCTGAATCAAATCATAATTCTTTCTGCCCCTGCCTAGTTCCTCAGATTGAATTCCTTTTCATCCTATCCCTGCCCCTCATTGTGATCATTAATAATAATAAAATTGTATAATCGATGAGATTGTCTAACACTTCACATTTCATGAAGAGCTTTACATCCATTTTCTCTTTTGACCCTCACAAACACTTTGTGAGGTAGGTAGTACAAGTAGTAACACCTCCATTTTACAGCTGGGGAAACTGAGGCTCAGCATTCAATGGATTGTATCATACACCTAAAAAGTGGCAAAGGTGGGATTCTTACATCATATGTCATTAAAATAGCATTTCAAACACCACCTTTTCTGCTATAAGAAGGTGAGGGTTTGGTATTAGGTTCATTTTAATCAATCAGCAAATATTTATTAAATGCATACTAATACAAAGTGTTACTGAGGGTCAAAGGAGATAATGGATATAAAATTCTTTGTAAAATATGGAATCTCAGACAATTTCAGTCATTATAAATTTTTTATGCATGTCAGGCACTCTGCTAGGTGTTGGAATACAAAGAATGAAACAATCCTTACAGACAAGGAGCATACATTTTAGTAGGTGAACTAATAAGGACATATTTAAGTGCAGAGTCTTTGTGTATACTCACATAGATTACATGTATGTCCATGTGGGGTTGTCTAAATGTAACTCGAAGAGAGACACGAATAGATATCTCTGGAATCTAGCCCACTTCTCTCCAAGGGAGACTGATTCCTGCCTGATATGGAGCAGGAGATTGGCCCTACAAAGCTGGCCTACTCTGCTCTCCTCATAGGGGGATATTATGTTACAATATCTGCCCCCTTAAACATTGCTAGTCTAGGGAAGATGATTATTAGGGTCAATACATTTTTCTGGTCATCCCTTAATGGGAAAGGATTATCCATGCTATATCCAAAGGCTTGGCTCCCTTTGCACCAAACTCTAGTTACAAAAAGACCATCACAAATAATGACTAGGGAATGATTCCATTTGTAAAAGAAAACAACAGATTAGAATATACAGACAATTATCTCTACTACTTAGAGTATGATGAAACAGAGATAGGGAGAGGAAGAAAAATAGGAAAAGGGAAGAGGAATGAAAGAGAGAGAGAGAGAGAGAGAGAGAGAGAGAGAGAGAGAGAGAGAGAGAGAGAGAGAGAGAGAATATCCTGATCTCAACCAAGGGGAAATTCCCCAAGTCTGTAGTATGAAAATCAAGGACATGTCAAGAGACTGACTTTTCTATATGTCAGCTTCTTCTGAAAGTCTTTTCTTTCCCTCCAGGGGCTTTTGTCTGAAGAGAACTTGGAACCCTGTGTCATCTCTCAAAGCTAGAAGCTAACAAAACATCTCTCCTCTCTCAGATTCTCACTAACTTAATTTTTCTTTCAGGTAAAAGAACATCAAGTAATTCCATGAATGAAGAGCCATATAAATGCAGGTTTGAACCATGGGGTTACATAAATATATGCAGAGTACAAGGTAGTTAAGGAAACTAGGTGGCATAGTGGATAGGGTGCTGGCCTGTGGTCAATGAGATCTGAATTCAAAATCTGCCTTAAACATTTACTAACTGTGTGGCCCTGGGCAAGTCACTTAATGTCTGCCTCAGTTTCCTTAACTGTAAAATGAGGATAATAATAGCTCTTACCTCCCAGGATTGTTGTGAGGATCACCTGAGATGATATTTGTAAAGCACTTAGTATAGTGTGTGGCACAGAGTAGATACTATGTAAATTATTATTAGTTTGGGAGGAAAGGCACTAGCAGTTGATGGAATCAAGAGAGGCTTCATGGTTTCTACATATTTGATCTCTGTCTTGAAGAAAGGGAGGGAGTCTATGAGGTTAGTGAAGGACAAAGTACATAGGAAAGGACCAGTATAAAGATCTGTAAATGAGAAATGAAGTGTCTTATGTGAGAAACAGAAAGAAGGCCTCTCTGGCTGAAGGGGGAATAATATACAATGAAGCTATAAAGATTTAAGGACTTTAAAAACCAAACAGAAATGCATATCTCTACCTAGAGGTGATAGGGAGCCATGGAGTTTATTGAGTAGGAGGATGATATGGTCAGATTTATGATCAAGAAGAAAAATCACTTTGGCATCAGTTGTAGGAGAGAGTAGAGGAGGGAGAAGAGGCAGGGAGGCCAGTTTAGATCTTTGCAAAAATCTAAGGGGGTAGTGATGAGGGCTAGAACTAAGGAGGTATTTCTACGTGAGTAGAGGGTAGGGTCATATCTGAGAGATGATGAGACAGCTTCATACTGCTTTCACTGCCACACAAACTGAACGGCCACCTTCCCCACATCTACACATACAAATTAATAGATTTTCTGTGCCCCCAAACCTTCTCCTTCAAACCTACCCTCTTTTCTCCACCCACAGAGGCAGACCCCTGGCTCAGGGCCTTGCTCACTTCTTACCTAGACTGCAGCAATCATCTTCTACTTAGCCTCCCTGAACTCCATCCTCTCTCCTCTTCATTCCTTCTCCTACACAGCTGACAAAATCATATGCATGGCCCTGTACTATGAAAAATGTAGCACTGAAAGGGAATTTAAGAGCTGTCTATTATGACCCCTCCTCCCAAAAAATAGAGGGGGAGACCAAATGACTTTCTCCAGGTTCCACAGATAGAACGAGAGTCAGGATCTGAACCCAGATCTTCTGACTCTAGAACTAGCACTATCCTACACTGTCTACCCTAAGGATAGATCTTACTGTGTCAGTTACCCCAGATCAAATAGCTCCTATAGCACCGTCTTATGTTTGAATGAAACACAAACCTTTCCTCCCAAAACTCTATAGCATAGTATAGTCAAACAGGTTGAGACAGTTTCTTCACCAGTTCAAGTACATAATAAAATAGCCCTCAAAGACATTAAGCCTCCCTCTTCTCTACACAGATGGACAAACACCTCCACTGCCATTCGAACACACGTAAATACACACATGAACACACATGCATACATACACACACACACACACACACAAACACAGAGAGTCTCAGATAAGACATGAAATATTGGGGGGCAATCATTAAACCACCAAATAGACTGTCTGAATAGGTGTTCAGTGTTCATAGGAATCTGAGCACATATGGGTATGTGTGTATATGTGGGCAGAGTCTACTTTTTTGGTTAATACATTGACTTTTGCAAGGATATTGGTATAGAGCTGAGGGCAGAATAGGTAGAGATGAGAAGTTCAGGGCGTGGATCTAGAGAGGACATGGAACCTGATTTTGGAGCTTTAGGAGTGGGGGAATTCAACTACTCCCTGGAAGACTACTAGATGTAGGATTTTTCTTTTCTCACTATTTTCCAATTCTATATTGATAGAGGCCTCCAGTGGGGAAGGAAGTAGCTTCACCTGCTCTATTCTATCAGACCACATCTGGAGAATGTGCAGTATTCAATTCCTGGAGACTTTGATAAACTGAACTGGGTCTACAGGTGGGGTAACAAGGAGGCAATATTACTAGAGATCACCGATCAATTAATCAGTTACTTAATCAATAAACATTTATTAAGCATCTACTAAATACCAGACACTGTGTTAGGCAATGGGGATATGAAGGCAAAAATGAAATAGTCCCCCCAAGGAGCTTCTATTCTCTGAGGGGAACACCTCATGGCCATGTGTCAGATGAAGATGGATTTGAGGATGCTTATACTGGAGGGGTGAAGGAAGATGCATGACTGCTACTTTTAATAATAATAATAATAATAACAATATGTCGCTTTAAGTTTTGCAAAGAACTTTACAAATAGTTTCTCATTTGATCCTCACACTGTCATTTTATAAATGAGGAAGCTGAGACAGACAGAGGTTAAATGACTTAGCTAGGGTTACCCACCTAGGAAGTTTCCGAGATGGAATCTGGACTCAGGTTTTCTTGACTTCAGATCATTTCTCTATCCACTCCACCATCTAACTGCCATGTAGAAGAGAGATGGGATTTATTTTGCTTGGTCTAACTTCCACTACAGTTATCCCTTCCACATGGTGGGGGTTAGGGGCACCCTTGCGATCTGGAAAATCTGTGTAGTGTTTGACTCTCCCTTTACACCAGAGAAGATGTCTGAATTTTTTTCTTTTTTTATGGGGTATTTACAGTAGTACCTTATTGTAAAATTTGGTTAAGTATTTGGTCATAGTCTCTGGGTTGTCTTCTGACCTTTTTGTGTCATCTGTAGCTTGTGCAAAATGCCAAAAGAAAATTCTCATTTTATTTCTTATGCCAACCTGTGATATATTGAAACCATAAAGAGGAAAGTTGAGTCGTGGAAGGGATAATTGTAGATGTGAGGAAAACATTTCCTAACTGTTACAACTGTCTAAAATGGAATAGTCCACCTCAGGAGTGCTGAGTTCCCCATTGCTCTCAAGGCTAAAGGACCACTTGTTCTTGTGTGTGGAGTTCTGTTTATTTTAATTTTTTGAGACTGGTCCTCCCTATCTCGCCTGGCCTGAAAAGTACAGTGGCCACTCATGGGCCCAACTGAGTGCTGATCAGTACAGGAGCTTTGACCTACTGTGTACTAGTTCGTTCCTCAATAAGCAGCCTGGAGGCCCTCTTCTTCAGAGGTCCACCATATTGGTACCGAAGTTAGTAAAGATATCAGATCAGCTTAACCCATTGCAGTTTAGAAATCCAAGGTTCAAGAACTCTACAAGCCTGATCCTCCCCAGTTGCAACAATTACGGGTGTTCACCCCGCCCAGTTGGAGCACCATTTGTTAGGGATCTTATAGAAGAGATTCTTACTCAACTATGGATTAGGCTAGATGGCCTTTCCACTACTGTTTCTGTGATTCTGCCTCGGACTACTAGTCTCTTCACTCTCTGAAATTACTTCACCTACACTTCATTATCTAATCTCCTACTACATCTTCTGTCACTGAAACCATCTTAATAGCCAGTTCCCACTCCTGATTTCTCCTTTTCCATATTCCACTTGTTGTTGTACACTTCAGACCACAAGATTGGAACTTCAAAGTTGGGTTTTATTTTTTTAATCTTCACAAGAGGACAGAATAAGTAGGATATAGAGGACTCTACCTACCCAGATTGGGTAGATTCCAATCTGTTCTGGGTCGTTTTCTTTTTTCCTTTCTACTTTTAATAACCCCATTAGGTCCCATTGATTCAATGAACATCTTTGTGCAGATGACTGTCAAATCCATATATACAGCCCCAATCTGTCTCTGGTCTTCAATCATTGACTAATTAAAGATTGGGCACTACCAACTGGATGTCCTCTAGATACCTTAAAACTCAATACATCCAAAAATAGAACTCCTTATTTGCCCATACCCCCTAATTACTCATTTGCCAAATGTTTCTCTAGCATACTTCTATCCTTCCAGTCACTAAGGCTAACAACTTCAGAGTCAACCTCAACTCTCTACTCTTCCTCATTTCCAATATCCAATCAGTTGCAAAGTCTTCTCTCATATCCACTCCCTTCTCTCATAGTCACCAAACTAGGTCAGGCCCACATTACCACTTTCATGGACCATTGTAACAGTTTTCCTAATTAGTCTCCTTAAATACAATCTGCCTATGCTCCAACCCACCCTCCTCACAGATGCCAAAGTGACATTTCTTTTTTAAAATTTTTACATTTTATCTTTTCCAATTACATGCAAAAACAAATTTTGACATTTGCTTTTTAAATTTTGGGGCTCCAAATTCTCTCCCTCCCTTATGCCCCTCTCCCTTCCTTGAAAAGGCAAGGAATTTAATTTGGATTATACATGTGCAGTCATGCAAAATTTTTTCCACATTAACCATGTTGTGAAATAAAACATAGACACAAACCCCATGAAAAATAAAGAAAGTTTTTAAAGTATGCTTTTATCTGCATTCAGACTCCATCAGTTCTTTCTCTGGAAGTGGATGGCGTTTTTCATCATAAATCCTTTGAAATTGTCTTGGATTATTGTATTGCTGGAAATAGCTAAATCATTCATAGTTTATCATCATATAATACTGCTGTTACTATGTACAATGTTCTCCTGGTTCTGCTCATTTTATTTTGCATCAGTTCATATGACTCTTTCTAGGTCCTTCTGAAACCATCCTGTTCAACATTTCTTATAGCACATAGCATTCCTTCACAATCATATGCCGCAACTGTTTAGTTATCCTCTAATTGATGGACATCCCCCCAATTTCCAATTCTTTGGCACCACAAAAAGAGCTGCTATATTTTTGTGTGTGTATACATACATATATATGTGTGTGTGTGTGTGTGTATTTATATATACACTATATATATATATATATATAAATATAAAGTAACATTTCTAAAGATATGTCTGATCGTATCATTCCCCTGCACCCAAAGGAATTATTTGAGAGACAATCTATTGATTCAAATAAAAAGTAAATTCCTCTACATAACATTTAAAGTCCATTACAATCTGGCTCCAGCCTACTTTTTCCAGACTTTTTGCACACATTCATGAACTCTGTGGTCCAGCCAAATTGGTCTTCTAGTTGTTCCTAATAAAGAATATTTCTGTTTGGAGGTTGCAGCGACAGATGCAGTAGGTGGCAAGGAGATGGTCCAGGTTAATTCATAGTGAACTTAAAGACTATTACAATGCCCTGTTTTTTAGATCAACTACTTTCCAGCCGTGCCTATCCCATCTCATATTTGTGAAATTGATTTTTTGAACCAAATGTGAGACTTTGCATTTATCCCTCTTATAATTAATCTCATTTGATTCAGATCAATGTTTTATCCTTGTCAAGTTGTTTTTGTCCTCACTTTGGCATCCAGTGACATCAATGCCTTCATTCAAGCCTTTTATTAAAAAAAACAAAAAAAAACAGACTCCAAGAAAAATAAGAAGAAGACCATTATTGTCCCCTGCCTTGCCTAGTTGGGACACCCAGGGCTCCTCCTTCTAGTTTTCCTATATCCTGTGTTCACATTAGTTAATGAAACTTCCTCACTCTCCATTCTCATCCTGGTTTATTAGTTTCTTCACTTTTTCTAAGATGTTTAAATATATTCCAAACGGCTACCTCCGGGCTTTTTACACTCTACTCATTACTCTAATCCATGACAAAAGCTTTGGGGCCCAAGCTATATATATTTGCTTATGTATTTATGTAGTTACAAGTGTGTCCCTGTATAACATTTTTTTGCTTCGAGAAACTATGTATATTAGTCAGGATATGTTTGTGTGCACGCGTCTACTTTGTATCTGCTACCCTGCAAGGTTTCAACTCCACAGAGTAAGATGCCCTTTCCAGGATAAACTCATCACTTCTCGATGCTAACTCAAGCCTTGATGGACACCACCTCCCTCAGCCTCTCTTCCTCTCTGGAGGGCTGCAGGACAGAGTACCTGACTCCTTCCTATGCCTTCCCTTATAGATAAGAGTCCAGAGACTGGACTCTGCCTGGTTTCAGCTTCACAAAACAAGATGCCATTGCACCAGGTACCCCTGGTTTCCCATCCTTTCCCTCACCCCCAACCTCACTTTACCTGCCTCCTTTTGTGTGTTGTTTCCCCCCTTAGACTGTAAGCTCCTTGAGGGCAGGGACTGTCTTTTCATTTTCACTTGGCACAATGCCTGACACACAGTAGTCACTTAATAAAGGTTTATTGTATTCGATTAGCTATCGAATGTGTCTCTGTGTGACTAAAAGACATGTTTTGACTGAACTAAAATGAATGGATTTGTAGAAAGACAGTGGCAAAAGGCTACAGAAGGACAGATTTCAGCTCTATGAGACAAAGAACCTCCTAACAGAGCTGGCTGTTGAAAAGAGAATATGCTTCCTTGGGAGATAATGAGTTCTTTATCATTGGGGATCTTTAAGTGGAAACTAGGTGATTTGTCAGAGATGTGAAGGGATTATTGCTCAGGTACAGCTTGGACTATATGCCCATACACGCAGATGCTCAAATCTAGTGCAATGCCCTCTAAGAGACCCCTTCTGATGGTAAAGCTTTATGTGTATGTGGCTATATGTAACTAGGGAACTGTGTAAGACTTGGCGGGGGGATATATGTATGTGTATATGTGTGGTTTTGTATGTATGTGAGATATTTGTATATTCATGAAACTCAGGGTAAGTATATGTGACTGTGTGTGACTTGGGATATGTGTGATTCAGGGTGTGTGTGTGTATTTGTGTGACTGGAGATGTCACTGAGTGACTTCTTGTGGGGGGGGGGCAGGGGAAGGAAAGGGGGGCTTAGTATGAAAGAAAGAGATGAGACAGAGACCACATGCAGGATTGTGTGTGTGTGTGTGTGTGTGTGTGTGTGTTTTCCTGGCATTGTCTGTGTGCTGACCTTGTCCTGGCCAAGTTTCCTTACTTTCCCCAAAAGCTAAAATTGTTCCTGGGGCTTCTAGCACTTGGCTTAATAGACCTTCCCTGAAGCATATTCCCAGCTTCACACAGCTCCCCAGTGACTGGGACCTTTTGTCAAGCACATATGAAATTAAGTGAAATAAAAATCATATTAAAAATTATTACCATCGCACAGCCATTAGTCTGCAGCGGCTGTCACCCCATGATGGATTCGTCACTTACTTCAATGAATGTGCTAACGACAGTGATAAAATCACTCAGAAAAAAGAGAATCAACTGTTAACCCTCTCCCTGGCCACACTTGTTTTTCTTTAAAATAAAATAAAATGTCCTGGTGGAGCAGAATGAGCCATGTGTGACTCATTGGCAGGGCTTGGTTTGTGTGTCAGAGGGCAAGATGATGAGGGCTCTAGGCTTGGATCTGGACTGGACCAAGCTCTGCACTCTGGGCTGAGTTCTAGGCAGCCTGGGTTCAGAGCTAGGCCATGATCTCCAAAGGTTTATTCTTTTGAATTGAAGGAAAAAGTTCCCCAATCCTTTCCTTTATCTGTTACCACAACCAAGAAGGCTGTGCTGACAAGGGCCTTGGGTTCTTATCTTCTTCAAAACTATCTAAAAGCAGAATATAAAAGAGACAGAATCCGTGAGCCGGAGTTTTAGGCTGGGCCATTCAATTGTTGTGGGAGAACTGATTATCTTTGAGGGATGGGGTGAGGAAGGAAGGAAGGAAGAATAGTGATAGAGGAAGGACTTGAAGAGGATAGAGGGAAGAGAAAGGAAAAGAAGAAAGAGGGAAGAGAAGAAAGGAAAGAGGGGAAGAGGACAAGATGAAAGTGAAGAGGAGAAAGAGAAGAGAGAAAAAGGGAAGAGAAGAGATAGAGGGGGAATTGAAGGGGACAGAGAGGAGAAAGGAAAAGAAGGAAGGAAGGAGGGGAAAAAGAGGAGAGATGTAAGGGAAGGGAACAGAAGAGAAGAGGATAGAGGAGAGGAGAAGACAAGAGAAAGAATAAGAGGAAGAGGAAGAGGAGAGGAGGAGAGGAGAAGGGAAGAAAGATCTACTTAGGCAAATTTTCTTTATGATAGAGCAGTGCAACTTCTGGGTAGTTTGGGTTCTTGGATGGCTTTCCTAGCTGTCCTTATGTCCGCCATTGATATGTATATTCACAGGTATATCTTATTACTGGACTGTGCTGTGGGCTGCTTGCTGTCTTTTGGCCACAGGTATTGACAAGATAAGGTACAATTGCATAATTGGCAATCCTTTCTGAACCTTTCTTCATTCTCTCAGGCACCCTTGGGTCAAAAGTCATTGGACCCTGGCAATCAGAAGTTGTCAGACCATGACATTAACTAGATAACAGTGACCCATTACTCACTTGAGCAAAGGTGTTGGTGTTTTGACAGAGGATAAGCACAACAAAAAAATCCTCTCCCGTGTAAGTGTGTACAAGAAAGGAGACTCACAGACACACCAGGCTGGAGAAAGCCTAGAGAAAGAACAGGTTGGTACCCAAAATAATGGGCAGAAAGGAGGACATGTCCTAGACACATTTCTCTAGAAACATCTTCTCATTTGTCCTAGCATGAATAGAGGACTGGTTACTATCAGCTGATAGACTTTGGGCTCTATTTTCCTTGCAAACCCCCTCATAACAACAGTAGTCCGTCCTGATCCCAGTGAGCTCACATCTACTTGAGAAAGATGAGTTATAATTGGTTTAGCATTGCCATACTCTACCACTGGAATGCTTATAGAATTCTCCCTAAGAGCTACCCCTTGATCTCCTCTCTTCCAGACCCCTGCCAGAATGATCATCTCTCTTTCACAAAACCATGCATTGACTTTGGCTTTATTCACTTTCTGGTCCTCCTGGCTTTATTTACTGGTGTATTTACCATCCATGCCAGACCTAAAGCCCCATCTTCAAGTCCCAGGTCCCAAGTGCTGACCTGGTCCCAAGTACTCAACCCACATACTACATAAGTTTACTACCTATACATCAACCATCTTAGGTGGTCCAGTGGCTACAGAGGCAGACATGGAGTCAGGAAGACCTGAGTTCAAATCTTAGAAGCTTAGTAGCTAGGTGACTCAGTAGCAAGTCACTGAACTTTTGTCTGCCTCAGTTTCCTTACCTATAAAATAAGGATAATAATGCTACCTACTTCCCAGGGTTCCACCAAGAGATTCCATTACTTCCCAGTGATTGAGGGTGATAAAATACCCTCCTTTATTCATTGACCACAAGGTAGAAAGCAATGTGAGGATCCCTTTGGCAATGTGAGGGGAGAAATCAAAGGGGTTTTGACAGTGTCAGAGGACTATGTGATTTGTCTCTTGAGCATCTCTGAAGCTTGACACTAATGGCTTCCAGTCACCAAACCCTTATGATTCTCCTCCTACCTCTCTGTCCATTTTCTGCAAACTGTTGGTTTGGCTTCTTATTCTCTTATGTAATGTGAGTACGCCCCAAGGGTCTGTCCTTGAGTTTCTCTTCTCTCTATCCTTTCTCTTGGCAATCTCATTCACTCTCACGGTGTCCCCTATCAGTTCTATATAATGATCACAAAATCTGTTACAGCTTTGACTTCTCCAACTGCCCACGGGACATGTCCACTTGGCTATCCCATTGGTATCTGAAACTCGGGGGTCCCCAAACCAGTTCTTCTTTTCCCCTAAACCTGCTGCCTCTTTTGACTTTTCTCTGGGATACCAGCAGCCACCTGCCTTCCTATGTCTATTATCTTTGGTTTCTGTCTTCACCTCTCATATCCACTCACTTAACTGGTAGTGTCAGTTTTATCTCTACAACTCTTACATCTCTCATCCCCTCTATCCCCACTACTAACCTGTATCTTAGTTGATGAATCTTTAAAAATAAAGAGAAAGAATCTTAAGCTATCCAAATAAACCTGCCTCTACCAGTAAGAGATTGATGAGTTTTTAAAAAGCTATTCAATTAAATGAGAAGAAATGATGCCACCTCTAGTTAAAAGCCTCCTTCACACTATTGTCAGAATAATATTCCTTATGCATAGATCTGATTGTGTTAATCCTCTGCCTAAAAAATCTTTAGTGGTTCACTATTCCCTCCTAAATAAAACCCAGTCTCTTTTGTCCATCATTGAGGCCTTTCTACAATCTGGTACCAGCTTACCTTTCCTGCCTTTTTTCACATTCTTATCCTCCCAGCACTCTATGCCCCAGAGGCAGGGTCATATTGGTAAATATTTAACAAGGGGTTCTCTCCTCCCACCCCCAAAAATGTACTCACACTGTACTTTTAAGTTTAATTTGCATTAACATTTTCACCATCACTTTCTCAAATTTAGGCAACCAACAAAACAATAAATCAAGTCTTAGTTTTGTGATTTCTGAAGTATAAAAGCTCACACTGAAAATTTAACAATCTTCCCTCTTGCAAAGCCATTTGAGTAGTCTCCATCACTCCCCTGAATGTCCAGATAAAACTAACCCATTGTCTGCCCCTTAAATACGCCATTCTTTCTGCCAGTTCTGTGTCTTTTCTCCAAGTGGCTTTTTCCTATTGAATTTCTACTTATCCTTCAAAGCTCACCCCATATACCTTGCACTAGGAAGCCTTCTCTGATCTCCTAGTTGAAAACGACCTTCCCCCACAGTGCCCCACCCTCTTCAGATTTCACATGTTACTTTGCGTCTCTCCTATGAATTTGTCATCTAATATTATAATTCAAAGGATCATGGAACAACAGCTAGAAGGGACCTCAAAAACCATCTAGTACAAGCTCCTCATTTTACGGGTGAGGAAACTGAGGTCCAGAGGTGAAGTTATTTGCTCAGGGTCATATAGGCAGTAAGTATCAGAGATGAGATTTTAACCCAGATAGATCCTCTGACACCAGAGCTAGTCTTCTTTTCAATGTACCAATAATTATTTGTGTATATTTTCATCTTCCATTAGATACATTATGAGTTCCATGAGGGCAGGGTCCTGGATCTTATCTAAACTTCGTATCTCTCCTAGCATGGATGGAGTATAGGGTTTTGCATTGCATACTGTTGAGTTGACCCCCTCTTTTGGGGTTTTCTTGGCAAAGATACTGGAGTGGCTTGCCATTTCCTTCTCTAGCTCATTTTACAGGTGAGAAAACTGAACAAACAGGATTAAATGACTTGTCTAGGGTCTGTCATGCCACTAGTAAGCATCTCAGGCTGGATTTGAACTCACAAAGATGACTCTTCCTAATTCTAAAGCTAGTGCTCTATCCACTGTGCCACCTAGCTGCACATAGCAGGCACTGAACAAATGATGGTTGAATTGAAATGCCTGAGGTCACCATCTAGTGTCAGCCCAGACCTGAATCAAGGTGTTTGGACTCAAGTCCTGACCTTTTGGGTCCTGAACTCTTCGCCACAGGCTGCGCTGCTTCCATGAACTAGGAAGGGGGTGATTCTCAAACAAACAGCTTGAGCAGAATGTGGGAAGGAGAGAATTACAGTTTTTCTTTCACTGCAAGCTCACAAACAAAAGACAGTGTGGGAGGGGTTGTTTGTAATTCGGGGGGAAAATAAATGGTTTCAGCTACTTGGTGATAAAGCGCCTAGAGGAGAATTGTTCATGTACAATGAGGAATTTCAACTTTAGCTACAACAATGGGTGGGAAGATGACAAGGATGGGTTTATGGACACAGCCTGCTGATGGCTCTGAGCCTGCAAGGAGGAGGAGGGACGTCTCCCCTAGGGGAAGGACTTCTCTGATGGTGTGAGGGGATCTCTGGCTGTGGGAGGGGAAGTCTGACAATACAAGGGGATCTCTGACAGTGAGAGGGGATCCCTGACAATATAGGGGAATCTCTGACAACATCAGAGGGTTGCTAATAGTGGAGGGAAATTCCTTCACAATATGAGGGTATCCTTGACAAAGTGAAGGGAACTTTGTGGGTGGGGATCTTTGACAACACAAAGTGATCTCTGTCGGCACAAGATCTCTGAGAATGTGAGAGGATCCCTAACAGCCTGAGAGGATCTCAGACAACACGAAAGAATCCCTAACAATGTAAGGAGATCTCTGACCATGGGAGTAGATGCCTGACAACACAAAATGATCCCTGTCTACAGGAGAAGATCTCTGCCAATCTTTTCAGAGGGGAAAGCTAAAGTTCTCTGGAGGAGAAATTAAGATTATCTGAGACATTGTTTCAACCCTTCCTCTAATGTCTTTACTAGTCCCATAGCAGTTTTCAAGTTAAAAAGTTGAGAAATCTGTGAGGTGCTATTAGATTTTATGGGCTGGGGCTTCTGGTAGATGACTCCATGAGACCTGTGTTGATGGGAAGCAAAACCTAGTCAAGACCAAAAGATTTCTTTTTTTCTGTCTCTATAAAAGAAGTCATTTATACTAAATGACTTGAATAACAATATGATTCCCATTTCTATAGCACTTTAAGGTTTCCAGAGCCCTTTCCTCATGACAACCCTATGAGATAAGAAGTGTAAATTATTATCCCCCTTTTAAAGATGAGGAAACTGAGACTCAGAGAAATTAAGTGACTTGCCCAATGTCACATGGTTAATAAATGTCTGAGACAATGAGGTAACCCCTAAGGAACCCCTGATGCCAAATCCAAAATATTTTCCATCACACCATACTTTTGATGGCAAACCTGTCATCATCGTAAACTAGCACATGGGTGAGGGAGCCTGATGTCTGGGACTGGAGGAGTCATAGCTGTCACCTAATGCTGCTCCAGCAAAGAAAACGGTCCATCCCTTCCCTGTGTGGCTAAGTGACCCCGACCTCTGGGCCTTAGTATGGCTATGGGCTGGGAGTGAAAGGGGCTTCAAGCTCATGGATAGATAGCTCCATAGTCAGTTCCTTCCAGCTCTAAATCCTCTCATCCCTTCTTTCCTTAATCTCTGCTGCATGACTCTCTATGACAGATAGCTAGTATATGATCATTTAGGATTTCTTGAATACCAAATGCCTTCTCTTTGCCCTTGATTGGGCATGAGGGAGGGGGAAGAGGAACTAAATGGCCTCTGAGGTCCCTTCCAGATCAAAAGGAAGGGGCTACATATTTTCTTTCTTTTTTTAGATTTTGCTTTTTGCATTTTGGAGCAGGGAAGGTATGGCAATTGGGGTTAAGTGCCTCACCCAAGGTCACACAGCTAGTTTTGTGTTAAGTGTCTGAGGCTGGATTTGAACTCAGATCCTCCTGACTCCAGGGCCGGTGCTCTATTCACTGTGCCACTTAGCCACCACCTACATATTTTCTAAAGCATAATCTGAGATTCTCAAAATTTGAGGAAAACTCAGGGGTGCTATAGTCTAATAACCCACTCCTGATAAGCCAATGATGAGGAACTCATTTCTTCTCATGGCAACTCATTTTTGGGACAATTCTAGATTTAAGGAAGGTTTTCTCCATAGGGATTCAAAATCTCCCTAATGAGTGGTTATCCAACCTCTGCTTGAACATCTCCAATGATGGAGAACTCACTACAAGTCAATTCATTTTACCTTTGGACAGTTCTAATTTTGAGGAAGGCTTTCTGTAGGGATCCAAAATCTCCCTACCAAGTGGTCACCTAGACTTTGCTTGGCAAGCCCCAATGATGAGGAACTCACTCCTTCTGAGAAGGACCCTTCCTATTTGGACAACTCTGATAGTTGGGAAGTTTGGAGCTTTCCCACATTGCCCCCAGTTCAGCTCTTTGATGCCCCCCCCACCTCCTTTTACATAATAGCCATTCAGATACTTAAAGATGACAATCAAGTCTTCCCCATCCTATCTTTTCTCTAGTCTAAGCATCCCCAATTCCTTTAAAATAACCTTAGCATGGTATGACTTTGGGTTCCCTCCCCATCATGGTCACTCTCTTCTTTAAGAACTTTGATTTGTCAATGTTTTTTCTAAAATGTTAAAGCCCAAAATGAACATGATGTTCCAGATGTTGGCCCACCAGGGCAGAAGACAGAAGGACCAGAAGTATAACAAGGAGTTAAGTAGAGGTGAAAGAAAGCTCCCCTGGGCTTCAGCAACCAGGATCCCCAGGACACTATGAAATTTCTGTGTTAATGAAGCCCATTGCTAAGGAGTTGAGAAGGGGACAAAATAGGAGGAAAAGAAGCTTGACCCAAGAAAAGTCTATACCATCAAGTAGGGCAGCTGGTGAGAAGTTCAATGGGGGAGTAGTCATTCTCCCATGATTGGGCTGTTGGTACCCTTGAGTTTCAGTTCCTTAGAGTTAAAGCCCTATATACCCCACCCAGCTATAACAATAAAAAGAGATAGTCCCTTTGCTTGTATCCTTCCTGAATACAAGGCTTCTGTTAAATCGCTGGCCCCTCACTCCCTCTAAGCTCTCAGCCCAGATGGTTCAAGCCCTGGGGAACTCCCAGGGACTGAAGCCCCAAACTGGAGACTGCATGACATGACATGCCTGAGAAAAGCAATACCACCCATTGGTGATGTCAACAAGAGGCAGAAGGGTACAAGATGGTGCAGCTGTGACTGCTGTAAGTGAAACCGAAGATCCTGTCAAAGCAGAGAGTGCAGCTGGCAGTGATTTTGGGGGTGTTTGTAATCTCTCCCGGCGTCTTGTCACCGAGCCATGGGGATATTAGCGAGAGTGCACAAAGGCTCTGGGATGGTGTCATGCACAATTAATGTCCCCAGGTAGCAACTCCATTAGTCTTATGAAGGGCGAGCTAAAGCACGAATGCTAATGGGGAGACATATGCCCCCCAGGCACCCCTTGGCTACCCTGCCCCCCAAAGTCTTCTCTCCTTTCATGCTCTACTAAGACCCCACCTGTGCTTGGGGCGCACACACACACACACACACACACACACACACACACACACACACACACACACACATACACACACACACACATACACACACATATCCATCCTTCCTCCAATACCCAGGAATGGATATGGGCTAGCCAGACAATTAGGGGACGAGTTATCCATTTATTTATGTGGAGGAGGGATTAGGCCTGTTCTTCTTGCACTGAGAACTGAGAGCATCTGCAAGGAGTTACAAAGAAGTAGATTCCCACTGGATGTAAAAACAAAAACAAACAAACAAAACCCACCAACAACCTTCCTGACAGTCATTCTGTGTCTGTTCTCTCCCCTATCACTGTCCCTCCTCCACCCTCACCATCCATGCCTCATGCTGCTGTCGGTAGTTTTGCTATTGTTGTTGTTATTGTTATTGTTGTTACTGTTTTAATCACTTCTGGTCATGTCACTCCCCTGCTCCAAAATCTTCAGTAGCTCCCCATTGCCTATCAAAGTTCCAATTCCTTAGCCTGACCCATGACTTTATGACTTTATCATGTAACATTATTTTTTGTTCCTCTTCTAGTTTGTAAACTCCATGAGGGTAGGCACCCTAGCTTATCTCAACTTTGCATTTTCCCTGCTAGGAACATAGGGCTCTGCATATAGGGGATCTACAGAAATTTCTGTTGAATAGATAAGTCAGAGACTAACAACAACTTGACTTTCTTTAGGCATTGGGGGTTCCTAGATAACTTTACACACACACAGAGAGAGAGAGAGAGAGAGAGAGAGAGAGAGAGAGAGAGAGAGAGAGAGAGCCTCTTTAGTCAGGGCAAAGAACATTATTCCCTTTTTCAATGTGGTTGAGGGTATTCTTGATCACGTGGTGGCTGGGTTAGAAGATCTCTTTCAACTCTTAGATTCAGTGATTCTGTATAATTAGCTCCAGCCAGTTGTTTATTGCTTATAGAGGATGTCTCAGTTAATAAGAATACCCAACATTTCTATGGTGCTTTAGGGTTTACAAGTTCTTCCCTCACAAAAATCATGTGAGACAGGGTGTGAGAGGAAAAAGAAAACCAGACTCTGGGTGTTGGGAGACCCAGATCTGAATCCCTGATATTGATAAAGGGCATTACTCAGGAAGCAGATGAGCCAGGGGGAAGAAACAGAGGGAGAAGAAGAATTATTCAGGACATGGCCATTACCAGTAGCATCAGTAGCAGGGGTTGGTCATCCTTTTGAAGAAAGGAAAGAAAAGAGAGAGGAGGAAGGAAAGAAGGAAAGAAGGAAGGAAGGGATGGAGGGAGAGAGGGAGGGAAGGAGGAAGGAAGGGAGGGAGGAAGGAAAGAAGAGAGGGAGAGAGAGAGGGAGGAAGGAAGGAATGGAGGGAGGAAGGAAAGAAAGAAGGAAGGGAGGGAGGGAGGAAGGGAGGGAGGGAGCAAACAAAAAAAAGAAAATTATTCCCATTATACACATCAGGAAATTGATGCTTAGAAAGGGCAAGCGATTTGCCCAGGGTCACACTCAGGTCAGCAGCAACATCAAGATTCACATCTTTAGTCTTCTGATTACAAACCCAGTGCTCCTTCCACTCCACGTAATTGATTTGTCCAGATGTGGAATGGCTGCTTTGTTAATGGTGAATTCTCTGTTCCTAGAGGTCTTCAAGTGTAGTTGGAATGTGTTTGGGTCCTATGTTCACTTGGCTCACCTGATCTCTGAGACCAACATTTTTAATTGCTCTTCAGTCATATCCAACTCTTCATGACTCCATTTGGGGTGAGACCAACATACCTAAGAGAATAGAGAAGGGCTCAAAAAATATTATCAAAGATGCAGCTGTTGCTGAACCTAATATCCCAGCCTTTTGGTGTCTGTGCCCCTAACATCTCAGTTTGCACCTTACTCTTTGCTGTTCCTAGCATAAGATACTCCATCACCCCACTCTGGGCATTTCACTAGCTGTCCCTCATCCTTGGAATTCTCTCCCTCCTCCTCTCCACATCCTCCTTGCTTCCTCAGGCCCTGGCTAAAATTCCACCTTCTACAAGACTCCTTTACTGATCTCTCTTAATGTTAATGACTTCTCACTGTTGATTATTTCAAATTAATCCTGTATATGTAGCTGTTTGCATGTTTTTCCCCCATTAGACTAAGAGCAAGGATTGCTTTTGGTTGTTTGTACCTTCCTTTGTATCACTAGTGTTTAGCACACTATCTGTTATGCATTAGACACTTAATAAATGCTTATTGACAGACTGTTGGTCAGGTCTTAGGTAGGATTTTCAAATTTATGGATTGAGAATCCAAGGAATTACATTCAAAAGGTATAAGGAACTTTCTTGAGCTCCACTGAGAATCTGTCTCCCATGGTATTGAATCCAAGAGAATCTTGACTTTCACTCTGAGAGATTCCACTAGAGTTTGTAACCTTAGGTGGAAGGAACACTGAATTTAGATTCAGAAGACCCAGGTTCAAATCCCAGTTGTTATCTTTGGCTTTTGTGACCCAAAGCAAGTCATTTCCTCTCTCAGGCTTCAGTTTCCTCCTCCATAAAATGGAGTTGGACTAGAAGATCTCAGAGGTTCCTGAAATCTTTTACTTCCATGATAAACCTATAACCAAAGTGTCTTATCACCACCACCTCCCCTTACACATACACATTTTCTCTGCTCCTAAACCAACTCTTCTTTCCTCTGCTATACCTCTTTGGATGAACAAGTCATCCTTCTGACAAGGCTGTACATCCATGAGCCCACCCTGTACCCTTTCAAAGGCTGTAATTTCCCTCCCCCTGGCTGGAATTTAACCAACCAAGGAACTTGCTGATGGTTCATTGCCTGTCCCAATGATCTCCTAAGATCTCCAGGGATGAGAAATAGCAAAGCTACTTTGGCTGGATTGTACAGTGCATGAAGGCCAATCATGCATAGTAAGTCTAGAAAGGTAGGTTGGGGCTGGTTTGTAAAGGGCTTTAATTGCCATACATAGGAGTTTGTATTTGATCCTGGAGATAATAGGAAGCCACTGGAGTTTACTAAGAAGGGGAATGACATCTTGGGCCGTTATATCATCATCATTATCATAAATTATAAATAATATATTGATTTATGAAATATATGCTTTGATGGATCTATGGACTCCTCAATGTGGGTATTCTTTTCAGTGGTGCAGATTGCAACCTATATCTTCTCATCCTTTGTGACTTCGTCCAAGTCCTACCATAAATCTTGCTAATGTGTGGACAACAATGGAGCATAAAGGCTACCCACTACTTCATTAAATGAATTACTTTAGTCATACATTTTCCTAGTGTTGGTATAGTGGATAACACAGTAGTCTTGGAGTCAGGAAAACCTGAGTTCAAATCCTAACTTGGGAAATTAGTAGCTGTGTGATGCTGGGTAAGTAACTTAACCTCTCTAGGCCTCATTTTCCTCATCTATAAAATAAGGGGATTGGGCTAATATGGCCTCTGAGTTCCAGCTCTAGAATTCTTGGATTCTGTTTTGTTGCTTCTCCTGTATAATATTTCCTTGCTAACATGGTGTAACTAACTCATGCCCAACAAATGCCTTTCCATTGTCCTTTGTGTAAAATGCAGCCTTAATTCAGAGGCAGTGTCATCCTGTGCCTTGCAGTCAAAAACCATCAACAGGAAAATATTTGAACACAAATATCTCAACACAAATTTCTGATCTCATTGATTTAGAAGTTACCTCCAGTAATGCAGGCTTCTTCCTATCCAATGTTCATGCCAATCCATGAATTCACTATTGGTCAGTCAACCCAGTGTTCTAGAGGCCTTCCTTTCCTTCTTCTGGCACCACAAGAAAACAAGTATAGCACATAGGCTATCCATCTGTTATCCCTCTCCTTTAGCCCAATTTACCCAGGCTCCCCAACATTGTCTTTCTCTGACCTCCATCCTATTGAAAACCTGAATTCTAACTGTGGCTCCCCCAGTTCTGATAGGTGAGTTTTTGTGCCTTGTCTTGCCAGGGCTCAGGTTTCTCTACAACTTCCTGCACCACACTTATTAGGCTCCCAGGTACTCTCTTCCTCTTCTGCCCAACCACTCCCTGTGTTCCATTTTCCCTTACGTGTTATCTTCCTCCACTAGAATATAAATTTCTTGAGAGCAAATTATCTTGCTTGCTTGTATGTAAATACTCAGCGCTTCCCATAGTAAACACTTAGTAAGTGTTTTATCTATTTATCTACCACATGACTAGCCCATCTCACTTTCCAATATGTATTTCCCTAATGACATCCTTTCCTCCAATTCATCATGGAAGTTCCTTATTTGCTATGTATTACAGCCTGGTCACACACACACACACACACACACACACACACACACACACACACACACACCAGCCTCTCTGTTGCCCCCACTGTAATACTAATTTTTAATTCCTTAGATATCATTGTGTTTTCCACCCTTCAAAGGTATATGAAAACTTCTGAAATACCAGAAGAATATTGTGTTAAAAACATGGCCCTTTGTTTCAGGGGAAACTCCAGAGGTGTTTATCATTGTCATTGAAGATGCTCAAGGCAGGTAAGGATCTCCTGGTCCCCAGATGCTCCTGATTGTGGATGGCATTGTTCTGTTTGCTTCAAGCCCCAGAACACCTCAGGCTCTTAAGTGAGATTCATAAGCACTGCAGAGAGTTCACCCTAACTATTTATACAGAAATGACCAAGTGGATGAAGAATGCCTAGACTACAATAAGCAGTTGGATCAATAGTCCAAGGAGCCAATCTTGTAGGGACACAGCAGATAGACAATGAACCAGACCCCATATTGAGTAGGAGGAGGGCAGTGGACTGGATGGTTGAATTTCATATTAATAGTGTTTTAATCATTATAGATTTATATCTGGAAGAGACCTTTGCAGTCAAGTCCAATACTATTATTTTGTATATTAGGAAATTGAGACCCAGGGAGAGTAAGTAACTTTCCCAGAGTCACAAAAATAACGAATGTCAGAGATGACCCATCTATCCAAGTGTTCCTAAATCCAAGCCTAGCATTCTACCCACTCTGCCTCTCTGTCCTATCAATAGAAGAAGAAACCAAAGTTCACAGCAGCAAATTGACTTGCCCATAGTCACATAGCTAGTGATTAATAGAACTAAGATTCAAACTCAGGTCTTCTGACTCTAAGTCTATTGTTCACTGGGTGCCTTAGGTTGAGAGAGGCAGCCTCTAGTACCCTTAGTTAGTTTTTTTAAACCACTAGTGATTTCAGAAGTGTAAGAAACTTGCAGTGAGGAATTTCCTTTACAAATTCAGATCAGCACTTCCTTGCAACTTAGAATGTTGCCCAGGGCACCAAAAAATCAAGTGACTTGCCCAGGGTCACACAGCCAGTATGTGGCAGAGGTGTTCTTGATTCTGAGGCCACCAGGTCATACTGACTCTTCCTAATGGTTGGGTATTTTTTAAAGTTTTCAACAAAAGCAAAAGTAATGGAGCATAGTCTAAGCCATGATGTGGGGAGGGCAAGCAGGGAGGGGAGGAGGAGGACTGTTCTGTCATCAATATCCCCAGCTTCTAAAGGGACAGTATAGGTTAGGGTCAATCAATCAACATTTATTAAATGTCTACTGTGTGCCAGGTACTGTTCTAAACTTTGGGTCAGTGTGTGTATCATACTGGCTCTGGTTTAGAAAAGGGGAAAACCATGGAGGACAGATAGGCACACACTGTACATACACACACACAAAGACAAGGTAGCAGATGAGGCTCGGCTTTGGATTCCAATCCCACCTCAGACACTTATTAGCTTAGCTGTGTGACCTTGTGTAAATCGTGTGTTCTTTCTGGCCTTCAGTTCTTTATGTATTATAAAAAAGGGAGGGGACTAGGAGGCCTCTGAAGCCCCTTCAAGTCCTATGATAGAAAGCCAGCCAGATGGACAGAGAGAGGCAGGGAAGCAAGCAGGCAGAAAGACCAACAAATAGGCAGATAGGGAGAGATAGAGGCAAGAAGGTAGATGAGCAGACAGAAGAATGGCTGGGATGATGAACATCAAAAGACAGATGTCAGCCTGAAAAACAGACAGAGAAGCAGGTAGATAGAATATTACGAAAGGCAGGCAGACAAGCAGACAGGCAGGCAGGCAGGTAAAGAAGAAGCAAAATGACATAGATCATAGATTTAAGAGCCTGAAAGGACCTCAGAGACATTCTAATCCTTCCATTCTCACTACCCATTTTACAGATGAGGAAACTGAGGTCCAGGGAGATTAATTAATTTGCCCACAGTTACACCACAGTGCTTTAAAGTATCTGAAGTACCTTACCTACCTTATCTCATTGAATTTCACAACAACCCTGTGGATTTGGTGCTATGAATGTTATTATGACCATTTTATAGGGGAAGGAATCAAGACTCACAATAATTAAATGTGACTTGCTTGGTGTGACATAGCTAGTAAGTGTAAGAGGTAGAACTGGAACTCAGGTCTCTCTTGACTCCAAGGGCAGAATTCATTCCAGAACATCGAAGTGGGACTGTCCCATGATAATCATTCAGCCTTTCAGGAGGTGGACAGACCAACGAGGAGACAGACAAAGCCCCCTCCAAACTGGCCAGCCATAACGGGCAAGGAGAGAGAACACAAAGAGGCAGGGAGCATGGCAGAGAGACAGCTTGGCTACACTCAGGACACTCCTCCCCCTCCCCAGTCTGGCTCCCTCCCCTTTCCCGCTCCCAGCCCCCACTAACCCTCATCCAGCCTCTGAGCACAGATTTATCTTTGCATCCCACCACAATCCTGCTATTGGATTTGTAATCAAAGGCGCCAGTGTTAGTGGGATAAATAAACTAACAAACTAATTGTTTGTTAGCTCTGAGGTTGAGCAATCAAAATGTCCAATGGGTGAAATATGGCCCTGGCCCCCTTGCTGCCCCCCCCCATCCCTCTCACCTCGAAATCAAGACATCCCAAGGTTCTTCACATAGACAGACCCAAGCCTTCACCCCCCACCTCTCACCTCCTGAGCCAAACATACAACCACATGCCTGAACACACATGGTGGAGAGGGGGAAAGGACGGGGGAGGGGCGAGAGAGGGAGAAGGATCTGGAGAGTTCACCAGCGTGTAACGTTCCTAGCCTCAGCGTGAGCTTCCGTAGCTCAGGACATAAACCACAACAACTCCTCTGGTACCCAGAGGAGAGTCAGGAACTGTTTGGTGGAGAATTATAGCTATGGGTGAAATTAGATGTACTCAGGGCCCCACGGCTGAAAGAAATAAAAAGCATTTTAAATGGAGTGTAGAATTCATATTCCTCAGTCACCTTCCAATAAATAAATCTTGGACAATTTTTTCTGTAAACAGTGGTTACACTTGGTTTCTATTGTCTCCACATTATATATTCCGATTGGGGACCTCAGATCCAAGCTCCCTCCTCTGACGCCAACCCTTAGCAGGTTTGTGGGTGGCAGTGTCCAGGGCTCTCTGAAGGCCAGCCTATTTTGGGGGAGAAGGGGAGCACCCTGAAAACAGTGAGTACACATTTGTCAAATTGAACTGCATTGAAACCCAAAGATAGCCAGCTTGAGTGGGTCATTCATAATAAAAGAAAATCATGGGATATAGAGCTAGAAGGGGATTTTAGAGGTCATCTAACCCAACAACCTCTTTTCACAGAAGAGGAAACTGAGGCCCAGAGAGGACAGTGTGGTAGGACTTGACCTGTGGTGTAAAGGGAACTTGGATTCAGAGTCAGAAGGCAGGGCTTGGAATCTAGACAGTTCTAAGGGTGACCTTGGGCCAGTTATTTCACTTTTCTGGATCTTGGTTTCCCCACCTGTTCAAAGGGAGTCATTATATTTGTCCTCCCTGCCTTATAGGAGTGTTGTGAAGATAGAAAGTCCTTTGTAAACCTTAAAGGGCTATATATGCATGAGTTATTGTCAATTGACTTTTCCAAGGTCACCCAGGAAGTATTTTGAGCCTGGATTGGCAGTTAGGAAAGGCTTCATGGAAGAGATTTTTAAGTGCAATGGCTACCCTGGAAGGTAGTGAGTTCCCCATCATTGGAGCTTTCCAAGGGCAAACTGAATGGACTTCCATTAAGGATAGTATAGAGAGGCTGTCTGTAGGGGCTGTACTAGATGCCTCTGAAGGCCTTCCAACTACGAGATTCTAGGATTTCTAAAACTTCCAAAAGCCCTGCCTTATCCATGTTGATTATTAAGGCCCTAAAGGTCTAGCATAAATTGGGGGAGGAGGGGGAAGGGGGGAAGAATTTTAGAAGACCTTGAATCCTACTGTATGGAAGTATGAAAGAGCCCCTGCCTCATCTTAATTTCTGGGGCTCTTCCATAGTTCCACTGCCATCATCCTGAAAAGAGGCAGAGCCCCAGGCAAACCAGCTCTTTCAAACAGCAAGGCTGAGACAGCTCCCAGGCCTGGCTCTTCCTCCCTATGTCTCCATTCTCATAGAGAAATGAAATATTTTCTACTTTGTGGCTCTCTTGAAGGGAGATTTGTATTGCTTAGGGCCCTAGGGTAAGGAGGCAGCAGGACATGAAGGGCAGGGAAAAAGGCTCTAAGAGAGATGGAGAGTCCCAAACCAGATGTCCAGAATGGGACAAGTCTCCCCATCTCCATACAGATCACAGAATGTCTCTCCCCTCTGGATAGCCCCCTCAACCACTAACCCCTCTTATATTCTCCACAGATGCCAACAGTCTCACAACCTTCACCCCATCTCAGACTTCCTCACACTCTCCCCTCTGCCCATATCTTCATACCCCTGTTACTCACACATCGCCACCCCAACTACTTCCCCTTACTCCCCATATTCCTCACATCCTTCATTCTGAGGAAGGTGAGTCCTTTTCTCCATCCACCTCAATTCTGCCCACAATCCCTCTATTCCTCTCAGCCTTCTATATGACTCCTAGGTACTTTAGGACCCATCCCTACCACCTTGGACCCCATTCCCCCGACACACACACACACACACACACACACACACACACACACACACACACACACACACACACCTCTCATTCTCCTAGATTTCCACACTCCCTTTCAGGTATCCATTATATCTTCTAGTTTATTCTGTGGTCACAAATGTTAATTTTCTAGTGGTCATACTTCTAGTTATAGGATTGTCTGAATTTGGGTAGCTCATCTAGGAGGACAGATGTATATAGGCCATTGCTGGATCTGTGCTCAAAACCTTTCCAACTTGGGAAGGTCTCCAAGAGTTTTGAGTTCTAGCAGCAGAGGCTCCCAGACTCATTCCACAGTGAGGCTACCATTGTAGGGCTAGACATTATCTCCTAACTTGTAACACTGATTTGTGCAGATGTCCTTTTTCTCCTACTAGACTATGAATCCATTCAGGGAAGGAATGATTATTATTATTATTTATTTATTTATCATTCATTATTTATTATTTATTTATTTATCTTTGCATCCTCAGTACCCATGTCAATATTTTTTGCCTACAGGAGGCACCTACTTTGTGATGAACACTGTCCTTGGTGCTAGGAGAGGTGCAAGGTCCAGATACAAAGTTCACAGAATCAGGATTCAAAAAAATCTTGACAGGTTAGAACTTTGGGCTAAATCTAACAAGATATAATGTAATAGGGATGAATTTTAATTAAGCTCTACACTTATGTATTTATTTTTCTTAGAACATACAGATCAAATATTTTAATCAATACAAAGTACTTTACAAACCTTAAAATTCTCCATGAATGTTGGTTATTATGATTAGCAATATTATAATCCCTCCAGTAGAACATAAGCCCCTTGAGGCCTGAAATTGTTTTATTTTTTCCTTCTTATCGCCAGTGCCAAGCATTGTGCCTAGTACAAAAGAGACACTGTTGGTTAAATTCACTCTGTTCCCTGGCTATCTTCTCACGAGTTACTCCAGACCAAAGCACTTAACTTTTTGTTCTGACTTGGATTGGTAAGTGGCTCACAGAGCTATAGCAACATTTTGTTCTCCTCCCCTGCCATCTTCTCATCAACCCTGCAGTCACATACAGACCACTGCCCCACCAACCCCAACTTTACAGCTCTAGAACCAAATTTAAATCAATACTGCCATTGCTTCCATAAAGGGTATTTCAACACATTCTCTGTGGCTCCACTCAACATCCCTTGGTCTTTCTGAACTAAAATACTGCTTCCCAAACACCACTCTTCCATAGGCATTATCTTCCTTATTAGAATGTAAAATTCTGAAGAGACTTCCTCTCACTTTTGAATGTCTAGGGCTTAACTTAGTTCAAGCCACATAGTAGGTGCTTAATAAATCTTTTTAATTCATTCATTCAATCAGTCAATTACATGTTTAATTTTATTAAAATGGTTTTTGAAACTGGATCTTCCAGTTCCTTCCAGGCTGGAAGTGCAATGGTTATTCCGGAGTTTACCCCACTATTAATCAGCATGGGATCTTTGATCTTCTCCGTTTATGACCTAGGCTTGCTTGCCCTTTCCCAGGCAGCACAGGGTACAAGCCCCTTCCAAGGGTTCACCGTATTGATGCTGGACCTACTGTGGATAGCAATGGTTTACCCTACACAGCTCAGAATTCTCCTGAGTTCACAAAATCTGATAGCCTCCCCCTCCTTGGTAGCAAGAATTACAGCAGGGTGCAATCATTACCAGGAAAATGAATTTATTGAATTAAAAAATCCAACCTCACAAGTTCAGGAAGGCATAAGCCTGGCTTGACAGCAGCACATATGAAAAACAACCAGAGGTGCCACTGTACCACAAACTCAATATGAGTCAACAGTATGACCTGGCAATTAAATCCCCCCCAAAAAACCTCTGAAGTGGTCTTAGACTGCACCAATAGAAACACAAAGACCAAAAGGAAGAAGATTTTAAGCCAGATCAGACCATAGCTAGAGTACTGGGTTTGGTTCTGGGCCACTACATTGTAGAAGAGGTAAGTGACCACTCTGAGCAGCTAGGTGGTACAATAAATACGGTACTGAGTCTGGAGTCAGAAAGATCTATGTTCAAATGTGGCTTTGGACATTTGCTAGCTGTGTGACCTTGGGCAAGTCGCTTATCCCTGTGTGCCTCAGTTTCCTCATCTGTAAAATGAACTGGAGAAGGAAATAGCAAACCACTCCAAAATCTTTGCCAAGAAAACTCCCAAAAGGGTCAACGCAGAATTGGACGTGACTGAACAACAATAATAACAAATGACCACTTGCGGGAAATGTTGCCAAGGAGATTCCCATTCAGGTAGAGGTTGGACTGGATGACCTTTGGGAAGCAGTATTGAAGGAGGCTTGAATTTGAAGCCTGAGACATGTGAATTTGAATCCCAACTCTACAATTTACTATCTGCATGGTCATGACAAATCAGTTCACCCCATTTGATTTAACACTCTTGAAAGGCACTTCAATTCTAAATTCCATTAGCCCATATTTCTATAACCAAGGTAACCATACCATAAAAAGATCATTTGAAATAACAGGGGATGTTTAACCTAGAGAAAAGAAGGATATCCCTACTTTCAGATGTCTTAACTAATATTTAGATGGTACTTTGAGGATGGCAAAATTTTACCTCATTTTATCCTTATAACCACTCTAGAAAGTAGCCAAGTAGGCACTATTATAATCCCCATTTTACTGATGAAGAAATTGAGGCAGTGTCTGAGGTTGAATTTGAACTCAGGTTTTCCTGACTTTGTGTCTAGTACTTGATCCACTGTGCATCAGATTTGTTCTGCTTGACCACAAAAGATAAGCTAGAAATAATGAGGGGGACGTTCTAGGGAGGCAGGTTTCAGCTTGACAGAAGGAAGAACTTCCTATAAATTGGAGCAATCTGAAAAATAAAGCAGGTTAAAATGTTATGTAATAGCTATGACCAATCTTGCCCCTGGGGAAAAGATTAAGAAACCCATCTCCCTACACTCCTTTTTTTCTTCTTTTTTCTTTTTGGAGGGCAATTGGGGTTAAGTACCTTGCCCAAGGTCACATGGCTAGTTTGTGTGTGTGTGTGTGTGTGTGTGTGTGTGTGTGTGTGTGTGTGTGTGTGTGTTAAGTGTCTGAGGCTGGATCCGAACTCAGGTCCTCCTGACTCCAGGCTGGCGCTCTACTCACTGCCATCTCCCTATTCTCATGGGCAAAGTGGAGCAAGATGGAGGTTAAATTCTGCATGTACTTTCAGACATGCTCCATGTGCTGCTTAGGTTGGTTTAACTGTTGTCTTCATTATAAAATAAGGCTCATTGAGTGGGGGGAGGGTGGCATGAGAGAATATATTCAGAAACGATTATAATGTAAGAATAAAAGTCATCAATAAAACTTTGGGGGGAGAGAGATAATGAAATAGCTGCTTGCAAAGTCATGGCTCCCCTGCCAAAGAGTGTTGTGGCAGTAAGAAAGAATTTAGGTTTTAGGAGGGGACACAAGGAATATTCATGAGGCACCTCATCCCACTAATTAAAGCTGCCAAATCCTTCCAGGAAATGTGACTGGGGTTTTAGTGAAGGGCCCTGGTTCTAGACCCTATGGTGTTTGTTGTTATTAGTGTTCTTTGACTTCCCATAATTACAAATTCAATCTAATTCAATTCACATTTATTAAGTATATACACCATTGTCAGGCACTGTTCACTACACCAGGGCTCCAAAGATAACAATGAAAACAGGTTCTGCCTTCAAGGAGCCTACAGGCTACTGAAAAGCAACAACATGTACATGGATAAGTGAATAGAAAATATATACAAAATAAATACAATGTACTTTAGGAGAAAGGACAGCTAGATGATGCAGAGAATAGAACACCAGGCTAGAGTGCCAGGCCTGTAGTCAGGAAGATCTGAGTTCAAATCTCCCCTTAGACCATTACTATCTGTATGACCCTGAGCAAGTCATTTAACCCTGTTTGCCTCAGTTTCCTCATCTGTAAAAATGAGCTAGAGAGGGATATGGCAAACCAGTCCAGCATCCTTGTCAAGAAAAGCCCATACCGAGTCACAAAGAGTCAGACACAACTGAAAAAACCTGAACAACAACTTTAAGAGGGGGTGAATAGAAAGATATGTGGTAGGTAGAAGCAGATCAAAATGTGTACAAAAACTTGCATGTGAGAAGTAACATGAGAGACAGCATCAAGGCTGTGGATGAAAGGAAAAGGAGGTAGGCTGGTCATGTAGTAAGAATGAGAGGTCAGAGTTGGGCAGCCCAAGTGTGTAATGTCATTTTTTAAAAGTATACTTATGCTAAGATATAGTCCCTGCCTTCATGGAGCTCACAATCCGTTAGGAGAATGATGCATGTGCAGATCCCTATAACATACAATCATCTTGGACAAATACATAAGAGAAGTACAAGTAAGGTGCTGTGTAAGGGTGAAGGGAAGAATTCTGCATACTGAGGATAAAAGAAGGTCCCTTAGAAGAGGTGGTGTAAGAGTCAGTCTTTAAAAAAAAAGATAAGACTTAAAGATGAAGAGGAGGGGCAACCCAGGCATAGGGTACTGCATAAGCAAAGACACAGAGGTGGGAAAGGGTGGGATGTGTTTGAAGGCTGCAGATTAATCTAGGGTGGTCAATATGTAGAGTTCACAGAAGGGAATAGTTCAAGAGAGGATAGAAAGGTAGGATAGTGCCAGATGATGGAGGGACTTAGATGCCAGGCAAAGGAATTGTAACTAGGATTTAAATTTAATTTAAAATTTAAATTCTAGGATTTTTCTGTGTACAGGAAAGACATGGTTGGATCTATGCATACAGAAGTTTATTCTATCAGCAATGGGATGCATGGATTGGAGTGGGAAAGAATAGAGGCAGGTCAAAGAGAGGGTAGAGTCTCTATGGTGAAGTCATCGGAATAGTCTGGGTGGTTGGTAAAGAGAGCTTTGACTAGGGTGTCAAAAGCTGGAAAACATAGCAGAGGAAGAATGGGTGGGATCCTGTTAAAACGTAAAATCAATTGGATTTGGTAACTGACTAGATATGAGAGATGAGTAAGGGAAGAAGAGTCAAAAATACCCCCAAGGGTCAAACTCAAGAGATTGGGTGAATCATGATGCCACTCATGATGGGAAAAATACAAAAGCAAAACCAACCACTCAAGCAAAAATTTTTACATCAGAAGCTTGAACAAGTTGAAGGGGGAAGATGATGCACTTCATTTAAGACATATTAAGTCTGAGGTACATGTGGGACATCTAGGTGAAGATGGCCCATATGCAGATGGAGATAGGAAAAGAAGGAGAGGAAATTTTCCATCCCCTATGTGGGATTTCTAAGGAAAAAAATACACAAGAATCACACGGGATGATATGATACAGAGAAGCTATAATCTGCACTAATGGAGAGAATGCCCATGGAGATGAAATTACAGATCCTAGGCTCATAGAGTTAGGCCAAGGAAAGACCCTTGGAAGTCATGTAGCCCAGACTCATTTTACAGATGAGGAACCTGAGCTTTAAAAAGGTTAAGTGACTCACCCAAGTCACACAGATATGAAGTGTCAAAGGTTGGAACCTAAGTCCCTTGATGCCCCAGCCAGGAGTCAAAGCTCTATGTGCCATCTTGTATAAAGTATGTATGTGCTTTGTAATGGATAGTCCCTTGTTTTCAAAAATGGGGTGAGTGCTCAGTGAGACAGGCATTCAGGTGACAATGAAGTTTGGGACACAGGGAAGGAAGGAAGGAAAGAAGGGAGGGAGGGAGTGAGGGAGGGAGGGAGGAAGGGAGGAAGTCCTGGGGATTCAAATACTAGCAAAAAGAAAAACAACCCTTGCCTTCAAGGAACTGACATTCTAATAGGGTATGACAGCACATTAAAAAGGAGCTGGAAAGGAGGGGGTGATAAAGGTACCTGATTTGGACACATGATTTTAAAGTCAGGAACAGGGTCAGGTGGGAAATGAAGGCAAGCAAGTCTGAGTCCCTTAACAAAATGGAGGTTCCAGGATGAACTCAAAAATGGGAGAAAAGAGGCAGGCCTTGCAAAAAGCTATTCCAGGGTGAGCTAGTCACAGGGATAGTAGGATATTCCAGGGTTAGGAGGCCCCAAGTCCTAAGGGAAGAACACCAAGCATGCTAGCAGAAGTTAGCCATTTCTAAGTGCAAAGAGAAAAGGAAGGTCCTTGGTAAGTTTCATAGTATCTTTTGGGGGGGAGAGAGTCAGGATTAAGTGATGTGCCTAGGGTCATATAGCTAATATGTCTGAGGTCAAATTTGAACTCAGGTCCTCCTGACTCTAGGGTTATTTGCTCTATCCATTGAACTGCTTAGCTGCTCCTAAAGTTCATATTGTCACAGAAGCTCAGAGCTCTAATGGACCTCATCTATTTCCACCCCTAATTAAGCAGATAACCTTTCTAGAATGTCCTAGACAAATAGATATCCACCTTCCAATTGGAGACCTCCAGTCATGAGAAACTCATTACCTTATAAGGCAGCCCATTCTGGTTTTGGACAACTCTTATTAGGAAGTTTGCTTTAAATAAAGCCTACATTTGTTTTTTTTGCAATTTCTACCCCCTGATGCTAATTCTGCCCTGCCCCACTGGGGTCAAATTTTTTTTTCCTAATTTTTCTTTTGCAAGTTGTTTTGCTCAGGTATCTTCAATCTTTCCTGACTCCCTGTGACCTCAATTGTGGTTTTCTTGCACATGGGGATAGATAGTTGCCATTTCCTTCTCCAGCTCATTTTACAGATAAGGAAACTGAGGCAAAAACGTTAAGTGACTTGCCCAGGGTCACACAGCTAGTAAGTCTTTGAGGGTAGATTTGAACTCAGGTCTTCCTGACTCTAGACCCAGCACTCTATCCACTGAATTACCAACAGAACCTTTCAAATACTAGAGAGCAGCATCATGACCTCCCCCTCAAGCCTTCTTTTTGAGACTAAACACTCTCAGTTCCTGTAGCCTCATTTCCCTGAGGTTTTTGGTGGCCCTCTGATCCTATGTATAAAATCCAATGAGCCTAGGCATGGCAGCCAGGAGAAGAAGGATCAGAATGATCTTTTTTACTGGGTCAGAGAAGTGAGAAAGGACAAAACCTCAAAGCTCCCCAAGGACAGAGCACCCTCTGAGGGCCAACTCCGGGATAAGAATGACCCACATTTAGAGAGCATTTTGTAAAAGCAGCCTGGCAGCTGGCCCTCTACTTCTTGTCTTGCCAACCCTGACCATCGGCCCCTGTCTGATTAACCGCCTACTCTCTTTTATCCAATCCAGACTTGAGGCCACCAAACTTTTTGCAATCCACATGTCCTACAAAACCCTAGAATCGGAAGAATCCTTAGTCTGACCTAAAATAGGGGGGAGTGAAGTAGTATGCCTTGACATTTCACTGGCCTAGGAGGGGCCCATCTTTGTATCCTGAATTCTTGCAAACCCAAGAATCCTCCATTCCTCTAGGTTATCAAAACTCAGTGTGCCCCAGCCCACCCTGATCTCATCAGACCAAACCCAAGAATCCTCCCTTCGGTCATTGAACAACCTGCGTTATCTAAGAGTGCCCCCGCCCCATATCCTGCCCAACCAGCCTGCCCCTGATATGATGGTAGCTTTTGGACTATTTAAACTGTGTGTCTACTGGGGTTCAGGGCAGCTCCTGGGACTTTTCCTAGGACTGCCGCTGGCCAGCTAATAAACGCTTCCTAAATTCGAAAAAAAAAAGAAAAAAAAAGCAGCCTGGCATAGACCAAACCAAAAACAAACATAGCCTGAATGGGGACCCAACCAGTTGGGTAACTTGGTTTGTCCTCTCCCTCACCCTTTCCCTCTGCTCTCCAAAGGAAGGTAAATTTTGATGCCCAGAAGCTGCCCACTTAACTTGGGGTTTACTAGCTAAATTTCCTTCCTTCCTTCCTTCCTTCCTTCCTTCCTTCCTTCCTTCCTTCCTCCCTTCCTTCCTTCCTTTCTTCCTTCTTTCCTTCCTTCCTCCCTTCCTTCCTTCCTTCCTTCCTTCCTTCCTTCCTTCCTTCCTTCCTTCCTTTCTTCCTTCTTTCCTTCCTTCCTCCCTTCCTTCCTTCTCTCCCTCCCTCCTTCCCCTTCTCCCTCCCTCCCCCTGTCTCTTCTTTCACAAAACCTTAAACCCAGTTCACTCTGAAGCTCATAGATTGGACCACAATAAGTCCCTGCCCAAGTTCCATTTAATGATTATATTTTGGGCCCTCCTGGCTTAAAGTGAATGTGAATGGTAACTCTCTTTGGAACATCAAACCTGAGGGTCTTCCCCTCCCAGCTTGTAATTTTTTTCCTAATTAAAGGGGCCATCCCTTGACTTTTTCCCCCAAAATTTTATTTTAGACTCAAATGACAGAACACAAATAGAGAATAAAGAAACACAAACATATCATAAACTTAAATGTTGGAACTTAAATACAAAGTTAGAAAGAAAAATAAAACATAGGCATAGCAGAACATGAGAGGATTCAAAATATGTTACAATAAATTTTCATTCCAAGAAAGCCTATATGATAAAATAATACTAGTGTTGAGAATTTCCATCTTTGCTTCCTTGTGAGTTTTCTTTTGTTCTCTGATGTGCACTTTTTTTACTTTGTTCTTTTTTCCCAATCCCTGACTGCACCCCAGAAGGCCACAATAAAGTTTAGATGTGTTTCTCTATAGCTATAAATATATAACTCACTTCTTAAAAAGGCCTATTCACTGAATGGGTGTTACCTCACTCTAAGTGAGTACCTGAAAAGGCCTTAGCCTAAAAGGGCCAGGGTCTGCCATTGCATCCTGGGCCATCTCCAGTCATTCTGACGAATATCTGGTCACTGGACCAGATGACTCTGAAGGAGAAAGTGAGGAGGTGACCTTGCACAGCCCTTTGTCATTCAGAGCAAAGTCAACTTCAAGTCATGTCATCATTTCCCAGATGCCATGGTCCTCTTCAGAAATGAAAAGTAAACACAAGACAATGAGAACCTCTCAGAGAAGTTCTGCAGGTGAGAACACCAAGGCTCACAGAAGTTAGGTTAAGGGAGGTAATTGTTGCCAGAGTGAGGACTGAACAGTTCTCTCCTGGCTCCAGATCCAATATTCTTTCCACTATACTATGTTATCTTTCATGGTACTACGTGGTACCGGTGACCAATCTGTTGGCATGATCACCAGGTAAGCTCCATTTCCCAATGGGCATTAGGGCCCCAGTGTGTGTGTGTGTGTGTGTGTGTGTGTGTGTGTGTGTGTGTGTGTGTGTGTGTGTGTGTATTCGTGTATGCGTGTATGTATGTATGTTTGTATGTATACGTGTACCTGTGTGTTTGTGGGTATGTATGTGTATATGTCTGTGTGTTTGTGTATCTATGTATATGTCTGTGTATATATCTGTGTGTTTGTATATCTGTCTGTGTTTGTGTATATGCATATGTATATGTGTTTGCATGTATATGAATGTATTTTATGAGCTTGTGTATATATGGTTGTATGTATGTATATGTATTGTATTGTGTCTTTATGTGTGTATGCTTGTATGTCTATGTATATGTTTGTATATGTATGTGTTGGTATGTGTATGTATTGTGTATATGTGTATGTTTCTATGAACCAGAACGTAGAAAGTGCTCTGAAAAATGATTTATTCTATTTGCTAGATGATGAGATAGGGTAAGGGACTTACTCAACGTCCCACAGTAAGTCCAGTGACAACCTGAGCTCAAGCCCAGTCTCAGACACTCACGTACGACCCTGGAAAAATTACTTAACTTTGCTGTCTGCCTCAGTTTCTTCATCTGTAAAATGGTGATAATAATGGCACCTACTTTCCAGGGTTGTTGCAAAAATGAAATGAGATGTTTATAAAGTGATTTTCAAACTTTAAAGCACTCTATAAGTTGCTATTATTAATATTATTATTTGGCTGAGCCAGTTTTCACACCCAGGTCTCCTAACTCTTAAGTGCAGAGCTCTTCACCCAAAACTGAGGCCCCTCCTCCAGAGAAAACAGACAGGTTATAAGCTGGATCAGGACCTCGGTTGCCTGAGTCCTGACAGTTGGAAAAGGCCTGAGCCAAAGCCTGGGGCCAGCACAAGGGAGGAACAGTGCCCTGCCATGGTATGGCTTTAGGAAGATCCCTTGGCAGGTCCAATCCCTTGTGGCCATTGGTGGCTATGCTTTCCTTGTCCCTCCTGCCTAGGGTCATTTATTTTTGGTTAATTAAATGGTAAGATTTTTCTTTGTATTATTTACTGCGAGCCAGGTTCATTATTCTCTTCCCCATAAATCACAGATGAGGACAGAGGCAGCAGGAGCCCCCTTCCATCCCCCCCTTCCCCAATTTCCTGGGCTTCAATTAGCCAGGGCTGCAAACCTGCAAACATAGCGCAGCCTTCGCTCTCGACAGATGCTGACATTTGTGGGTCCCGGTGGCTGGGGCAGGAATTCTGAAATTTCCTGCCTAAGCTTCAGGAATCACAGAGAATCTGTCCCCACCTCCCCAAGCAGCCTTGGTAAGGACCCACAGAGACCAGGTTGGGAAGCAAAAGATTTCTTTAAAGGGGGCTATTCGGGAAGCCAGGCTTTGTGCTTATGGGTGAGCCCAGACCTCCTCCTCACTCCCCTAGCTTGGCAGATGGCACAGCTGGGTGGGGGATGAGGGAAAGGAGGGAATCAGGGAAGCTTCCTCCATGAGGGACCAGCCCGAGAGAAAGGGAGGGGCCTGGAAAGCCAAGAGCTGCACGAGTTTCTGCATTCATGCAACTTCCAAGGGCTTCATCAATCACACAACACAGAATGCTGGGGCTAGAAAGGGCTTTAGAATGTCAATTTACAACTTCGACCTTAGAGTATAGAATGATGATGCCCAGAACGATGATCTAGAATGTCAAATCTGGAAGGAACCTTAGAACATAAACTGGTAAAATATGGACTATCAAGTCTTACAGCTGGAAGGGAATATTAGAGACCACTTAGTTCAATGCTCTCATTTTACCGATGAGACCCAGACTTACCATCTTCCAAATACTTTTCTAGGGTTTTTCCCACTGAGCTACATATCACCTCGCATCCTCCTTCCAATCTTCCTACTCTTTAAATTACAGAACCAAACTATGGGGAAAGCGACTCATCTCTCACTTACACAAGATCAATTAAATAAAATCCCCAAATTTGTGTTTATTAAGCAGCTACCATATGGGCACCCAACATTTGAGTAGGTCCTGTGGGGCAGAATATAAAGAAACAGAGCTTATGTGGGTAATTTCATTGATGTGGGAAGCTCCTGGGTTCCCTCTACAAATATAACACAACTCATTCTCTGAAAGTCATAGTCTTCAAGGTCTGCCCAGAGCACTAAGACATGACCTGACCTGCCCAGGGTCTCACAGCCAGGATTTGGGAGAGGTGAGACTTGAAACCATGACTTTCTGACTCTGAGGACAGTTCTCTAACCATTATGCAACAGTGCCTCTACAGTAGTAGAAAATTCCCTGTCCTCTGGAATCCAAAGAAGAGCAAGGACACAAGGGTTGAGAAGACAGAGATGACTTTTGTTGAGTACAGGAAAGTCTAGTAATTCACACTCCCCTGGTTGTACTATCCACTGAAACATGCCCATTTTAGCCACTTCTGTTTCTAAGCTAATAAAATGAAGGAGGCTGATGACTACTGTGGTATCTTCCTTCCTTCCTTCCTTCCTTCCTTCCTTCCTTCCTTCCTTCCTTCCTTCCTTCCTTCCTTCCTTCCTTCCTTCTTTTCTTCCTTCTTCTCTCTCTTCCTCTCTCCTTTACTTCCTCCCTTTCTCTCCCCTTCATTCCTTTCTTCCTGTTTCCTTCCCTTCATCTCTTCCATCCTCCCTCTCTCCTTCCTTTGATCCCTTCCTCTCTTTCTCCCTCCCTCCCTTTTTTCTTTCCTTCCTTCCTTCCTTCTTTCCTTCCTCCCTCCCTCCCTTCCTTCTTTTCTCCCTTCCTTCCTTTCTTCCTTCCTTCTTTCCTTCCTTCCTTCCTTCCTTCCTTCCTTCCTTCCTTCCTTCCTTCCTTCCTCCCTCCCTCCCTCCCTCCCTTCCTTCCTTCCTTCCTTCCTTCCTCCCTCCCTCCCTCCCTTCTTTCTTTCCTTCCTTCCTTCCTTCCTTCCTTCCTTCCTTCCTTCCTCCCTTCCCCACTCTATTATTATCTAGCTAGCAACAAGGCTATTATGGAAGCCCTACTGCAGCCCAAAGGGCTGACGATATGTGCTGCCCAAAGCAATGATGTGGCAGCCTGAGAGGTACTGAGTGACCATTTTTCCTTTAAGCCATCCACTATGGGGCAGAAATTATCCCCACCAATTTACCCAAGCTTCTTAGGGAAGCTGGAGCTCTGGGAGCTTGTTCCTGAGCTTTGGGTACCACCGGAACACCCGTCGGCTGTGAGTGGTCTGGTGTTGCCAAGAACACTACATAGTCTTTAACTATTACATTAAGCATCTGCTACTGCCATTTATGGATCAGATAGCATTTTACTCCTGAGATATTTGATTTTATTACCTTCTAGGGAGAGAGCCAAACAAGTGTTCTTATTGATTTGCACATTAAATATATTAGTAATAAAACAACATCTCTGTAAACCAATTGTAAAATCAATATTAATTGGTACCAAAATATCACAAGTAGTTGAATTACAATTAAGAAGAGCAGCCTCAAAGCCCCTCTCAGGGGGCTGGGGCCTGGGTATCAAGCACCCTGAGGGGGCAGATCCCAGAATTAAAGCAGGTCCCACCCACTGCAATTAGCACCAATCTGAGACACAGGTGGAGGGAGGAATGACTCCAGTTCATTGAAACTCACTAGGCCCCATATTGGAGTTGTAGGCCAGCGCCTAGGCCCATCCTCATCCCAACCTCAGAAATAGGCCAAGACAAGACCTTAGAGCTCAGGATGTCATAACAAAGCCTTGGAATTCTAACAGGGACTTTGAATAAGCAGCTAGGTGGTGTAGTGGGTAGAGCTCCAGGCCTAGAGTCAGGAAGACTAATCTTCCCGAGTTCAAATCTGGCTTCAGACAATTACCAGTTGTGTAGTCATTTAACCCTGATTGCCTCAGTTTCCTCATCTGTAAAATGAGCTGGAGAAGGAAATGGCAAACCACTGTGGAATCTTTGCCAAGAAAACCCCAAATGGACTCACAAAGAGTCAGATATGACTGAAAATGATTGAACAGCAAAATAATTTTGCTGAAAGCATCTTTAGAAGATGGAACTTTAGAACTAGAAGGTCACACACTCAGTACATGGGAAAGTTGGACTTGAAATTGGGTGTTCCTGACCCCAAGGCCAGCTCTCTATCCACTCCTTAACACTGTCTTACTGGTAATATTGTGTGATATAATGTAGCTAATTATATTAAATCTTATTCCTCCACTTGACTGTAACTCTCTGGGGGCTTAACAAAACATGTCTTATCTAAACTGCATCTTCTGGGTTCCCAGCACAATGCAGTGCTATTCTTAGCCTAGACTCTTTAATGACCATTTGCTGTAGTATATAATGCAGAATTTTAGAACCCCAAACACTGACTACTAGAGCTGTGAGGGACCTGAGAAAATAGAATTTTCTAGCTGGAAAAGGCCTTCACACATAGATGATGAAGCTGTAAAAAGATCTAAAGGCAGAGAAGGTTAGAGCTGGAAGAGGGCGTAAGACAAAGAATGTTAGAACAGAAAACAGCAAACATGAGAGTTGGGGGGAATCACTAGAATATAGACACAGAAGATGGGGATGTTGACCTCAGAAGGGTTAATCTGATTCCTTCATTTACATATCAAATATTTGTTAAGTCCTTGTTCATGAAAAAAATAGATCAATAAATGCAAAACAAATGATTACATTAACATGAAATCACTGGTCCAGGAGAAAGAAAATATATATTTGAATGGGGAGGGTGTTAGGTGGATGATTCACCCTCACCCTCTCATTCATGACCCTGCATGCACTCATGCTTTCATTCTCTCCCCCCCTCCCCCCCTTTCTCTCTCTCTCTCTTCTTTGTCTGTCTGTCTCTCTCACAAACATACACACACACACACACACACACACACACACACACACACACACACACACACACACACACCATGATGGATGCCAGGTGTGGGTAGACAGCCTCTCTCAGGTCAGGGAGTGAGGCAGTTGACTAAAGAGGGAAGTGCTGAGATAGAGAGAAGACTTATAGAATAATATAATGTTGGAACTGCAGGAAAACTGAGAGGTCATCAGGTCACACCCACCTGAAGGCAGGCATCATCTCTGTAACTTCCCCCCAGACAAGTAGTCATCTGGCTGCCACATGAAGCTCTCTAATGAGGGGAAGCTTACTATTTTCTGGGGCGCCCATTCCAAGCAAGTAAGTCTTTTCTCAGAAAATGCTAAAACATTCCTCCTTCTAACCTCTCCCCACTTTGGGGCCATGCAAAGCAATCTAACTCTTTTCTCAGGTGTTGTTGTTCAGTCTCTTTGACTCTTTGTGACCCCATTTGAAATTTTCTTGGCAAAGATACTTGAGTGGTTTGCCATTTCCACCTCCACTTCATTTTATGAATGAGGAAACTGAGGCAAACAGGGTTAAGTGACTTGCCCAAGATCACAGGGCTGGTAAGTATCTGAGGCCAGATTTGAACTCATTCCCTTCAATAGTCATTGTGTCTCTCCTAAGACTCCCCTTTTGAATGTTAAGCATCCCTAGATCTTTCAATAGATTCAAGGGTCATAGGCTGACAGCATCATAGATTATGAGCTGGAATAGACCTCAGGGCCACCTAGTCCAACCCCGTCATTTTACAGGTCAGGAAACTAAAGACAAGAGAAGTTAAGTGATTTGCCCAAGTTCACAGAGCTAATCAATAAATTAGCTAATATATAAACCCAGGTTCCCTGACTCTGGAGCCAGTATTCTATTTTACGATACTTTCAGTCTTCTACTCACTCTCCCCTGATAACCTTGAGCTCATCACCAGCCTTTCTTAAGCGTGGAGCCTAGAATCAAACATAGGACTCCAAATGGGGTCTGACCAGAGCAGACAACAGTGGGACTCTCACATCTCTTGCTTTCCTCTGTTGAGGAAACCTCTGGTGAAGCTTTTTTCTTTGGCAAGTTCCACAATACCAACTCACTTTTAGTTTTTGGTCTACCAAAGTTCCCATGTGTAGACTTGGAGCTAGGAGACGTGTTGTAGGTCTAGAATGCAGAAAAGTATTAGGATGTAAGACCTTAGTCAAATCATGACTCCAACATTTATTAACTGTGTGAACCTGGGACTGTCATTTCACCCTTTGGACCTCAGTTCCCCCTTTTGTAACATTAGGATAATCATGCTTGTTCTACCTCTCTCCTTATGAGGAAGAGACGTTGAAATCTCTAACTCTCTTCAAACATGTCAATGAGTCAACAGTTATTTATTAGACACTGACCATATGCCAGGCACTGTGCTAAATGGTAAGGATACAAATATAAGAAGAGGAAAAAATGATAATCTCTGCCCTCAAAGAGCTTACTTTCTAGTAGAGGAAGAGAAAACACTAAAAAGGAAACTGAAAAAGTCAGGGTGGAAGGGAAGGGTGGTATCTGCTGGGACATGGTGGCTCAGTCTAGAGAATGAGGAATAACTGGTCTGGGCCCTTCCCCAAAATGGAAAGACTGGGAAGAACTCATCAATGGGAGAAGGGACCCTCAGACACTCTGCTTATTATATTTTAGATAAAGTCTCTGCTTATCATAAAGTCACCATTTGTTCTGTAATCAATGCAAAATAAACAATTGTTGGTCCAGGGGAAGCAAAGTGTTGGTGTGCATGATAGGGAGTGAGGAGGATTACTTTCTAGAATTATTTTTTAATTCATAAAATTATATATATGTGGATGTACATATGTACAAAGGAAACCAATCATATTGAAACATTTATCAAAACATTAAACTGTGAACCTTTCTGTTCATAGACCCCAGATTAAGACTCTGCCTTGGAAATAAATAGGAATACTGAGAGCTTGCACAGTGTCCCACAACCTGTGTCAGTTGGAAGACTTTCTGCTTCTGAGATCAGCTCTCTATCCACTAGCCAACACTGCCTGTCAATAGTAACAAACAACAAAAATGACTCCTCTTCTGAGATCCTTCTTGGTTATTGTATTTTTATTCCTAATTTAACCTAGTACAGTTCCTGAGATGCTGTAGGAGTTTAATAAATGTTTATTGACTGACTGGCTCAGTGGAATTAGTCAATAATTTTTTTGTTTTTTTCTAATCCACAGAAGATACTGAAGAACATCTCCTAAGGTGGGAAGGTATTAGATTTATTTAGTGGAAAGAAAATCTGCACCAAAGAAGTCTTTTGAAGTATAAAAATAATTCTATTCTAGGTACCAAGTAGATAGACTACTAGACCTTGAGTCAAGAGGACCTGAGTTCAAATCTGACCTTATACACGTACTAGTTGTATGACCTTGGACAATTCACTCAACCTTGGTTTGCCTCAGTTTCCACAAATAGCACCTTCCTCCCACAGTTGTAAAGATGAAATGAGATAATAATTATAAAACACTTATCACAACACCTGACACATAGTAAGGGCTATGTAGATGTTAGCTGTTATTATGATCATCTTTTATTGTGGCATTTTATAACTTATAAAGCCCCCTTACTTCCATATGCTTCTATGATCACTGACGTACATGGTAAATGTATAACAACATTTTCCAGAAAAATAAAATGTACATGCTACACACTTTTAATTTTAATCTTTGTTATTAACATTTTCTCCATCACTTTCTTAAGTCTAGACAGTCAACATAGCAATAAATTAAGCCCTTATAGATAACATTTGCCAGTTTGTGAGGTGTAAATCCTCATACCAAAAATTTAGCAATCTGTTCCCATAAGCCAATTGGAGCTGGCTCCAGCATAGCCCTGCATAGGATCCTTACCATAACCTTCAGATGTAAGTGAGTGCAAGGCAGCATGGGAAGGTGGAAAGAGCACTGGGGCTGGAATCAGAAGACCTAGATTCAGATCCCACCACTGAGTTTTGCTCCCTACACAGACCTTCAGGAAGCCACTTAATCTCCTGGTATCTCACTTTTCTTCAACTATAAAATAATGAGGGGGTTAGACTTAGAGGGCTCCTGAAATCCCTTTCAGCTCTGGCCCAATGATCCCTTTAGGAGAGATGGGGAAACTGAGGCTCAGACTTGCAGAGGTAGTGCTTGAGTCTATTGTCTTCTGATTTTAAATCCAGTGTTCTTTTCCCATTACAATACCAGTGAGGACTTATTCTCTGACTTCTCTGTCTGGACACTGGCTTTTTGGCTGCCTTCTACACCTTCCCAGATTGCATAGCAACTACTCACATTTAGGGTTTGTAAAGCACTTTCCTCATCCTAGAAAGGAAATAGTATAAGGATTATTATCCATGAAGAAACAGAGGCTTAGGGAGGCCAAATAACTTGCTTGGGGTCACACAGCTAATAAATGTTAGAACCTGGATTGGAATATAGCTCTCCCATCCTCCAGAAGAGAAGAGACCTTAGAAGACATCTATCCTAACCATCATCAAATCATTACCATGAGAGGGGAAGCAACTTTGCCCAGGTCTTGTTCAGTCATGTCCAACTCTTCATGAACCCATTTGGGGTCATGGTAGAGATACCAGAGTGGTTTGCTATTTCCTTCTCCAGTTCATTTTTATAGATGAGGAAACTGAGGCAAACAGGGTTAAGTGACTTGTCCAGGGTCACACAGGTAGGAAGTGTGTGAGGCTGGATTTGAACTCAGGAGGATGAATCTTGCTGACTCCAGGCCCAGCACTCTATCCACTGTACTACCAGCTACCCTTTGCCTAGGTCACCCAAGTAACAAATTGGAAAGCTGGGATTCAAGCCTTAATCCTAATCTAGTATCCTTTCCTCTGAATCATGTCGCTTCTCACTGCTACCCAGTTTGACCAAATATGGGGGTTGGAATAGATAATACTAATAGCCAGCATTTATACAGTATTTTTAAAGTATTTTGCAAATATTTTATCTTTACAACAACCATGAAGTAGGTGCTATTTTTATCCTCATTTTACAGACGAGGAAACTGAAGTAGATAGAGGCTTAAGTGACTTGCCCAGGGTCATGCAGCCAAATATCTAAAGCAAGATTCAAACTCTGGTCATTTCAGATTCCAAATCCTATTCACAACCATGGTGGGGGTAGGGTGCTATTTTTATCCCCATTTTACAGATGAGAAGATTAAAGCAGATAGAAATGAAGTCACTTGCTTAGGACCACACAGGCATTATGTGTTTAAGGCAAGATTAGAACAGATAATTCTTTACTCCAAGTCTCTCTACATACATATCCACTGTACCTGCTAGCTGGGTCTATATAAAACTAGATGTTTTCAAATGTCCCTCCCAGCTCTGTATCTAGGACCCCACAATCCAACACAACAGTTCCATGAATGCAGACTGACAGTCTTTGAACTACATACGTACAGCAGCCTATTGTTTGTCTGATACTGCCTCATTAAAATGACTAAAGCCATTCATTGTTCCAAGAACTTCACTATAGCCTTAGAAATAAGTAAAGATATCCTTAATATTTGACTGGACCCAGATCCCCCAAGACCTCTTTTCACTACCAGCCAGGGTTCTTAACCACAAACTTATTTTTTTTTAATCTTGATAAATATTTCAATAGAATAGGTTTCCTTTGTCACCATATGTATTTTATCTTAGGCATTTAAAAATCTTGTTCTCTGAAGGTTATATGCTTCACCAGACTGGCTAAAGGGAGCTATTACAAGAGCTCAAAAATGGTGAAGACCCCTGGACTCCTACAGCATATGACCACCTGACCACCTGATCAAGAATCCAGAAGAAAACACATTTGTGTAGTGGGTTTGTTCTTTCCCTCTTTTTACTGGTGGGAAGTTTGCGTGTGTGTGTGTGTGTGTGTGTGTGTGTGTGTGTGTGTGTGTGTGTGTGTGTGTGTGTGTGTGTGTGCCCGCGTGCACGTGTATTGGGAGAGGAGGAAAGGGATCATTGGAGTTTTAGATTTCTTTGTTTTTTCCCCCCCAGAAATGATAACATTTTGAAAGTTGAAAATGTTTAATTCAGTGGCATTATATTTTATTAACTTTTTTTGGCTCCAGGGCCTGCAGACGCGCTTGCTGTAACGATCTGTGCTTTGATAAATAATTACAGCCATTGGGATCTAAGGATTCCAAGGCAAAGGGAATCACTAGGCTCCCCGCCCTCTCTACATTCCTCTCTATGTTGCTCCCCGAACTAAAAACAGTACACACACACACACACACACACACACACACACACACACACACACACACACGCTAAACCCATCATTTCACCACATTCATAAATAAGTCCTTTGCCCAGGAAAATTCTGCAGGTCCTAGCCCAGCCCCAGATCTCATCACTCATCTGAGAGAAAAGAGGGAAGAACCCCGTGATTAGTTGTTCATTAAAGTCTTTAGCTCTCTAGCCCTTGATGTGAGGTCCCTGTCCAGCAAAGAGCCCCAGGAATTGGTCCTTCTTGGAAGCCCACTCT